>CM062361.1:20777000-21150391 GCA_031216115.1 Senna siamea | reverse complement strand
AACAACTTTATTGATAATTTATCTTGGAAAGTGATTTAACATGCCAATTCGAGTTAGAAAAGCTACAGATAGAGATTTGAAACAAATTGATTCAAAACTGAAAAAGAATTGCAAGTCAAAAACAAATTTTGGAGAGACTTAGTTAAGAAGTAAGCTTAAATGGAATGTTTGGTTGATCATTAGCCTTAAGAATATCAATTAACATCCCAATTAGAGCTAGAAGATTTGGGAAGGACATACGAAACAAGTTGAATCAGAATCGAAATGAAATATAAAATTGAACACCCATTTTGAGTAGACTTGGTGAACAAGTATGCATAAATAGAACAACTTTATTGATAATTTATCTTGGAAAGTGATTTAACATGCCAATTCGAGTTAGAAAAGCTACAGATAGAGATTCGAAACAAATTGATTCAAAACTGAAAAAGAATTGCAAGTCAAAAACAAATTTTGGAGAGATTAGTTAAGAAGTAAGCTTAAATGGAATGTTTGGTTGATCATTAGCCTTAAGAATATCAATTAACATCCCAATTAGAGCTAGAAGATTTGGGAAGGACATACGAAACAAGTTGAATCAGAATCGAAATGAAATATAAAATTGAACACCCATTTTGAGTAGACTTGGTGAACAAGTATGCATAAATAGAACAACTTTATTGATAATTTATCTTGGAAAGTGATTTAACATGCCAATTCGAGTTAGAAAAGCTACAGATAGAGATTCGAAACAAATTGATTCAAAACTGAAAAAGAATTGCAAGTCAAAAACAAATTTTGGAGAGACTTAGTTAAGAAGTAAGCTTAAATGGAATGTTTGGTTGATCATTAGCCTTAAGAATATCAATTAACATCCCAATTAGAGCTAGAAGATTTGGGAAGGACATACGAAACAAGTTGAATCAGAATCGAAATGAAATATAAAATTGAACACCCATTTTGAGTAGACTTGGTGAACAAGTATGCATAAATAGAACAACTTTATTGATAATTTATCTTGGAAAGTGATTTAACATGCCAATTCGAGTTAGAAAAGCTACAGATAGAGATTCGAAACAAATTGATTCAAAACTGAAAAAGAATTGCAAGTCAAAAACAAATTTTGGAGAGACTTAGTTAAGAAGTAAGCTTAAATGGAATGTTTGGTTCATCATTGGCCTTAAGAATATCAATTAACATCCCAATTAGAGCTAGAAGATTTGGGAAGGACATTCGAAACAAGTTGAATCAGAATCGAAATGAAATATAAAATTGAAAACACATTTTGGGCAGACTTGGTGAACAAGAAAGCATGGATAGAATAATTTTTTTGATCATTTATCTTGGAAAGTGATTTAACATGCCAATTTGGGTTAGAAAAGCTACGGATGGAGATTCAAAAGAAATTGAATCAGAACTGACAAGGAATTGGAAGTCAACAACAAATGTTGGAGACACTTAGTTCACAAGTAAGCTTCAATAGAATTTTGCTTCATTATTGGCCTTAGAAATGTGAGTCAACATCCCAATTAGAGTTAGAAGATTTGGGAAGAACGCTCAAAACAAGTTAAATCAGAATCAAAATGAAATATCAAATCGAAAACATATTTTGGGTAGACTTTGTGGACAAGTAAGCATGAATAGAACAATTTTATTGATCATTTGTCTTGGAAAGTCATTTAACATGCCCATTAGAGTTAGAAAAGCTATGGATGGATATTAGAAACAAATTGAATAAGAACTGACAAAGAATTTGAAGTCAAAAACAAATTTTGGAGAGACTTAGTTAACAAGTAAGCTTAAATAGAATGTTTGCTCCAAAATTGCCTTAGAAATGTGAATGAATATCCCAATTAGAGGTAGAACGTTTGGGGAGAACACTCGAAACAAGTTGAATCGTAATCGATGTGAAATATAAAATTGAAAACACATTTTGGGCAGACATGGTGAATAAGTAATCATAAATAGAATAATTTTATTGATCATTTATCTTGGAAAGTGATTTAACATGCCAATTCGAGTTACAAAAGATACGGATAGAGATTTGAAACAAATTGAATCAGAACTAACAAAAAATTGGAAGTCAAAAACAAATTTTGGAGAGCCTTAGTTAACAAGTAAGCTTAAATGGAATGTTTGGTTCATCATTGGCCTTAAGAATATCAATTAACATCCCAATTAGAGCTAGAAGATTTGGGAAGGAAATTCGAAACAAGTTGAATCAGAATCGAAATGAAATATAAAATTGAAAACACATTTTGGGCAGACTTGGTGAACAAGTAAGCATGGATAGAAAAATTTTATTGATCATTTGTCTTGGAAAGTGATTTAACATGCCAATTCGGGTTAGAAAAGATATGGATAGAGTTTCGAAACAAATTGAATCACAACTGTAAAAGAAGTTGATGTCAAAAATAAATTTTGGAGAGACTTATTTAACAAGTAAGCTTAAATAGATTGTTTGCTCCATCATTAGCCTTAGGAATCTCAAATAACATCCCAATTAGAGCTAGAAGATTTGGGAAGAACGTTCGAAACAAGTTGAATTAGAATCGAAATGAAATATAAAATTGAAAACACATTTTGGGCAGACTTGGTGAACAAGAAAGCATGAATAGAATAATTTTTTTGATCAATTGTCTTGGAAAGTTATTTAACATGCCAATTCGGTTTAGAAAAGCTACGGATGGAGATTCGAAAGAAATTGAATCAAAACTGAAAAAGAATTGGAAGTCAAAAACAAATTTTAGAGAGACTTAGTTAACAAGTAAGCTTAAATAGAATGTTTGCTTCATCATTAGCCTTAGAAATGTGAATGAATATCCCAATTAGAGGTAGAAGGTTTGGGGAGAGCAATCGAAACAAGTTGAATTACATTGCAATGAAGTATAAAGTTTCAAACGCATTTTGGGTAGACATGATGACCAAGCAAACATGAATAGAACTTTTTTATTGATCTTATATCTTGGAAAGTGATTTAACATGCCAATTTGAGTCGCAAAAGCTACGAATGGTGATTCAAAACAAATTAAATCTTAATTGAAAAAAAATTAGAAGTCAAAAACACATTTCAGAGAGACTTAAATAACAAGTAAGCTTAAGAAGAACATTTTTTTCATTATTGGCCTAGGAAAGTCAATTAGCATGCCAATTAAAGCTTGAAGATTTGGGAAGGACATTCGAAACAAGTTGAATTCGAATTGAAAAGAAATATAAAATTGAAAACACATTTTGGGTGGACTTGGTGAACAAGTAAGCATGGATAGAAAAATTTTATTGATCATTTGTCTTGGAAAGTGATTTAACATGCCAATTCGGGTTAGAAAAGATATGGATAGAGTTTCGAAACAAATTGAATCACAACTGTAAAAGAAGTTGATGTCAAAAATAAATTTTGGAGAGACTTATTTAACAAGTAAGATTAAATAGATTGTTTGCTCCATCATTAGCCTTAGGAATGTCAAATAACATGCCCAATTAGAGCTAGAAGATTTGGGAAGAACGTTCGAAACAAGTTGAATTAGAATCGAAATGAAATATAAAATTGAAAACACATTTTAGGCAGACTTGGTGAACAAGAAAGAATGAATAGAATAATTTTTTTGATCAATTGTCTTGGAAAGTTATTTAACATGCCAATTCGGTTTAGAAAAGCTACAGATGGAGATTCGAAAGAAATTGAATCAAAACTGAAAAAGAATTGGAAGTCAAAAACATATTTTGGAGAGACTTAATTAACAAGTAAGCTTAAATAGAATGTTTGCTTCATCATTGGCCTTAGAAATGTGAATGAATATCCCAATTAGAGGTAGAAGGTTCGGGGAGAACAATCGAAACAAGTTAAATTACATTGCAATGAAGTATAAAATTTCAAACACATTTTGGGTAGACATGATGAACAAGCAAACATGAATAGAACTTTTTTATTGATCTTATATCTTGGAAAGTGATTTAACATGCCAATTCGAGTCGCAAAAGCTACGAATGGTGATTCAAAACAAATTAAATCTTAATTGAAAAAAAATTAGAAGTCAAAAACACATTTCAGAGAGACTTAAATAACAAGTAAGCTTAAGAAGAACATTTTTTTCATTATTGGCCTAGGAAAGTCAATTAGCATGCCAATTAAAGCTTGAAGATTTGGGAAGGACATTCGAAACAAGTTGAATTCAAATTGAAAAGAAATATAAAATTGAAAACACATTTTGGGTGGACTTGGTGAACAAGCTAGCATAAATAGAACTTTTTTATTGATCATCTGTCTTGGAAAGTGATTTAACATGCCAATTCGAGTTAGAAAGGCTATGGATGGAGATTCGAAACAAATTAAATCAGAATTGAAAAAGAATTGAAAGTCAAAAATACATTTCCAGAGAGACTTGAATAACAAGTAAGCTTAAGAAGAACATTTTATTCATTATTGGCCTAGGAAGGTGAATTAATATTGCAATTAGAGCTAGAAGATTTGGGAAGGACTTTCGAAACAAGTTGAATTCGAATTGAAATGAAATATAAAATTGAAAAGACTTTTTAGGTAGACTTGGTGAACAAGTAAGCGTGAATAGAACTTTTTTATTGATCATCTTTCTTGGAAAGTGATTTAACATGCCAATTCGTGTTAGAAAAGCGATAGATGGAGATCCGAAAAAAATTGAAACAGAATTGAAAAAGAATTAGAATTAAAAAACAATTTTTAGAGACACTTAGTTAGCAAATAAGTTTAAATAGAATCTTTGCTTCATCATTAGCCTTAGGAATGTGAATTAACATCCGAATTAGAGCTAGAAGATTTGGTAAGGACATTCGAAACAAGTTGATTCAGAATTCAAATGAAATATAAAATTGATTGCACATTTTGGTTAGACTTGGTGAAAAAGTACGCATGAATAGAACATTGTTATTGATCATCTATCATGGAAAGTGATTTAACATGCCAATTCGAGTTAGAAATGCTATGGATGGACATTCGAAACAAATTAAATCATAGTTGACAAAGAATTGGAAGTCTAAAACAAATTTTAGAGAGACTTAGTTAACAAGTGATCTGAAATAGAATGTTTGCTTCATCATTGGCCTTAGGAATGTGAATTAACATCTCAATTAGAGCTAGCAAATTTGGGAAGGACATTAGAAACAATTCAAAACCGAATTGAAATGAAATATTAAATTGAAAAGACATTTTGGGTAGACTTGGTGAACAACCAAGCATGAATAGAACTTTCTTGTTGACCTTCTGTCTTAGAAAGTGATTTGACATGCCAATTCGAGTTAGAAAAGCTACAGATGGCGATTCAAAACAAATTGAATCATAATTGAAAAATAATTGGAAGTCAAAACCTAATTTTAGAGAGACTTAGTTAACAAGTAAGCTTAAGTAGAATTTTTGCTTCATCATTGGCCCTGGAAAGTGAATTAACAACCTAATTAGAGCTTGAAGATTTGGGAAGGACATTCTAAACAAGTTGAATCTGAAGTGAAATGAAATATAAAATTGAAAACACATTTTGGGTTGACTTGGTAAACAAGTAAGCATGAATAGAACTTTTTTATTGATCATCTATCTTGGAAAGTGATTCAACATGCCAATTCGAGTTAGAAAAGCTATGGATGGAGATTCGAAACAAATTGAATCAAAATTGAAAAAGAATTGGAAGTCAAAAACAAATTTTAGAGAGACTTAGTTAACAAGTAATCTGAAATAGAATGTTTTCTTCATCATTAGCCTTTGGAATGTGAATTAACATCCCAATTAGTGTTAGGAGATTTGGGAAGGACATTCAAAATAAGCTACTTCAGAATTGAAATGAAAAATAAAATTGAATGCACATTTTGGATAGACTTGGTGAACAAGCAAGCATGAATTGAACATTTTTATTGATTATCTAACATGGAAAGTGATTTAACATGCCAATTCGAGTTAGAAAAGCAATGGATGGAGATTCAAAATAAATTGAATCATAATTGAAAAAGAATTGGAAGTCAAAAACAAATTTTAGAGAGACTTAGTTAACAAGTAAGCTTAAGTAGAATGTTTGCTTCATCATTGTCCTAGGAAAGTGAATTAACAACCCAATTAGAGCTAGAAGATTTAGGAAGGACATTCGAAATATGTTGAATCCGAATTGAAATGAAATATAAAATTGAAAACACAATTTGGGTTGACTTGGTGAACAAATAAGCATGAATAGAACTTTTTTATTGACATATATCATTGAAAGTGATTTAACATGCCAATTCGAGTAAGAAAAGCTATCGATGGAGATTCAAAACAAATTGAATCACAATTTAAAAAGAATTGGAAGTGAAAAACAAATTTTAAAGAGACTTAGTTAACAAGTAATCTGAAATAGAATGTTTGCTTCATCATTAGCCTTTGGAATGTGAATTAACATCCCAATTAGGGGTAGGAGATTTGGGAAGGACATTCGAAATAGGCTGATTCAGAATTCAAATGAAAAATAAAATTGAATGCACATTTTGGATAGACTTGGTGAACAAGCAAACATGAATTCAGCAATTTTTTTGATTATCTAACATGGAAAGTGATTTAACATGCCAATTCGAGTTAGAAAAGCGATGGATGGAGATTCGTTAAAAATTGAATCATAATTGAAAAAGAATTGGAAGTTGAAAATAAATTTTAGAGAAACTTAGTTAACAAGTAAGCTGAAATATAATGTTTGCTTCAACATTGGCCTCAGGAAAGTGAATCAACATCCCAATAAGAGCTAGAAGATTTGGGAAGGACATTCGAAACAAGTTAAATCCGAATTAAAATGAAATATAAAATTGAAAACACATTTTGGGTAGACTTGGTGAACAAGTAAGCATGAATAGAACTTCTTTATTGATCATCTGTGATGGAAAGTGATTTAACATGCCAATTCGAGTTAGAAAAGCTATGGATGGAGATTCAAAACAAATTGAATCACAATTTAAAAAGAATTGGATGTGAAAAAAAATTTTTAGAGAGACTTAGTTAACAAGTAAGATGAAATAGAACGTTTGCTTTATCCTTAGCCTTAGGAATGTGAATTAACTTCCCAATTAGAGTTAGAAGACTTGGGAAGGACTTTTGAAATAAGTTGAAACTAAATTGAAAAGAAATATAAAATTGAAAACATGATTTGGGTAGACATTGTGAAGAAGTAAACATGAACAAAACATTTTTATTCATCATCTATCATGGAAAGTGATTTAACATGCCAATTCGATTTGGAAAACCTACGGATGGAGATTCGATACAAATTGAATCACAATTGAAAAAGAATTGGCAGTAAAAAAAAAATTTTAGTGAGACTTAGTTAACAAGTAAGCTGAAATAGAATGTTTGCTTCATCATTAGCCTTAGGAATGGGAATTAACATCCCAATTAGAGCCAGAAGATATGGGAAGTACATTCGAAACAAGTTGATTCCAAATTGAAATTAAATAAGAAATTTAAAACACATTATTGGTAGACATAATGAACAAGAAAGCATGAATAGAACTTTTTTACTGATCATCTATCTTGGAAAGTGATTTAACATGCCAATTCGAGTTAGAAATGTTACGGATGGTGATTCAACACAAATTCAATCAAAATCGAAAAAGAATTGGAAGTTGAAAACAAATTTTAGAGAGACTTGAATAACAAGTGAGCTTAAGAAGAACATTTTATTCAATATTGGCCTAGGAAAGTGAATTAACATCCCAATTAGACCTAGAAGATTTGGGAAAGACATTTGAAACAAGTTGAATCCGAATTGAAATGAAATATAAAATTGAAAACACATTTTGGGTAGACTTGGAGAACAAGTAAGCATGAATAGAACTTTTTTATTGATCATCTGTCTTGGAAAGTGATTTCACAAGCCAATTCAAGTTAGAAAAGCTACGGATGGAGATTCGAAACAAATTGAATCACAATTTAAAAAGAATTGGAAGTCAAAAACAAATTTTAGCTAGATTAGTTAAAAATTAAGCTTGAATAGAATCTTTGCTTCATCATTAGCCTTAGGAATGTCAATTAACATCTCAATTAGAGCTAGAAGATTTGGGAAGGACATTCAAAACAAGTTAAATCAAATTGAAATGAAATATAAAATTTAAAACATATTTTAGGCCGACATGATGAACAAGAAAGGATTAAAAGGACATTTTTATTGACCATCTCTGTTGGAAAGTGATTAAACATTCCAATTCGAGTTAGAAAAGCGATAGATGCAGATTCGAAACAAATTAAATCAGAATTGGAAGTTATAAACAAATTTTAGAGAGACTTAGTTAACAAGTAAGCTGATATAAAATTTTTGCTTTATCATTGGCCTTAGGAATGTGGCTTAACATCCGAATTAGAGGCAGAAGATTTGGGAAGGACATTCGAAACAAGTTGAATCCAAATTGAAATAAAATATAAAATTGAACGCACATTTTGGATAGACTAGGTGACCAAGTAAGCCTGAATAGAACATTTTTATTGATCATATATCTTGGAAAGTCATTTAAAATGCCAATTCGAGTTAGAAAAGCTATGGATGGAGATTCGAAACAAATTCAATCAAAATTGAAAAAGAATTGGATGCCAAAAACACATTTTTGAGAGACTTGGATAACAAGTAAGGTTATGAAGAACATTTTATTCATTATTAGCCTATGAAGAACATCCTAATTAGAGCTAGAAGAATTGGGGAGGACATTCGAAACATGTTAAATCTGAATTGAAATGAAATATAAAATTCAAATCATATTTTGTGTAGTCTTGGTGAACAAGAAAAAATGAATAAAACTTTTTATTGATCATCTATCTTGGAAAGTGATTTAACATGCTAATTTGAGTTGGAAAAGCTATTGATGGAGATTCGAAACAAATTGAATCAAAATAGAAAAAGAATTGAAAGTCAAAAACAAATTTTAGAGAGACTTAGTTAACAAGTAAGCTTAAATATAGTATTTGCTTCATCATTAGCCTTAGGAATGTGAATTAACATCCCAATTAGAGCTAGAAAATTTGGGAAGGACATTCGAAACAAGTTGAATCCAAATTGAAATGAAATATAAAATTTAAAACACATTTTGGGTAGGCATGATGAACAAGCAAGCACGGATAGAACTTTTTTATTGATCATTTACCTTGGAAAGTGATTTAACATGCCAATTCGAGTTAGAAAATCTACGAATGGAGATTCGAAAGAAATTCAATCATAATTGAAAAAGAATTGGATTTCGCAACCACATTTTAAAGGGACTTGGATAACATGTAAGCTTAAGAAGAACATTTTATTCATTATTGGCGTACGAATGTGAATTAACATCCCAATTAGTGATAGAAGATTTGGTAAGGACATTTGAGACAAGTTGAATCTGAATTGAAATGAAATATAAAATTGAAATCACATTTTGGGTAAACTTGGTGAACAAGCAAGCATGAATAAAATTTTTTTATTGGTCATCAGTCATCGAAAGTGATTTAACATGCCAATTCGAGTTAGAAAAGCTATGGATGGAGATTTAAAACAATTTGAATCAGAATTGAAAAAGAATTGGAAGTAAAAAACAAAATTTAGAGAGACTTAGTTAACAAGCAAGCTTAAATAGAATGTTTGCTTCACCATTAGCCTTAGGATGTGAATTAACATACCAATGAGAGCTAGAAGATTTGGGAAGGACATTCAAAACAAGTTGAATCAAATTGAAATGAAATATAAAATTTAAAACACATTTTGGGTAGACATGATGAACAAGTAAGGATGAATAGAACATTTGTATTCATTATCTCTGTTCGAAAGTGATTTAACATGCCACTTCGAGTTAGAAAAGCTACGGATGGAGATTTGAAACAAATTGAATCAGAATTGAAAAAGAAATAGAAGTTAAAAACAAAGATTTAAGAGAGACTTAGTTAACAAGTAAGCTGAAATACAATGTTTGCTTAATCACTGGCCTTAGGAATGTGAATTAACATCCCAAGTAGATCCAGAAGATTTGGGAAGGACATTTGAAACAAGTTGAATCCGAATTGAAATGAAATATAAAATTGAACGCATATTTTGGGTAGACTAGGTGAACAAGTGAGCCTGTATAGAACATTTTTATTGATCTTCTATCTTGGAAAGTGATTTAAGATGCCAATTCGAGTTAGAAAAGCTACGGATGGAGATTCGAAACAAATTAAATCAAAATTCAAAAAGAATTGGAAGTCAAAAAGAAGTTTTAAAAAGATATAGTGAACAAGTAAGCTTAAATAGAATGTTTTCTTCATCATTAGCCTTAGGAATGTGAATTATCATACCAATTAGAGCAAGATGATTTAGGAAGGCCATGCAAAACAAGTTGAATCCGAATTGAAATGAAATATAAAATTGAACGCATATTTTGGGTGGACTTGGAGATCAAGTAAGCATGAATAGAAAATTTTTAATGATCATCTATCTTGGAAAGTGATTTTACATGCGAATTTGAGTTAGAAAAGCTACGGATGGAGATTTGAGACGAATTAAATCATAATTAAAAAAGAAATGGACTCTGAAAACACGTTTTAGAGAGACTTGGATAACAATTAAGCTAAAGAAGAATATTTTATTCATTGTTGGCCTAGGAATGTGAATTAACATCCCAATTAGAGCTAGAAGATTTGGGAAGGACATTCAAAACAAGTTGAATCCGAATTGAAATGACATATAAAATTAAAAACACATTTTGGGATGTTAGAAAAGTAAGAGCATGAAAAGAACATTTTTATTAATCATCGGTCTTGGAAAGTGATTTAACATGCCAATTCCAGTTAGAAAAGCTACGGATGGAGATTCAAAACAAAATGAATCATAATTCAAAAAGAATTGGAAGTCAAAAACAAATTTTAGAGAGACTTAGTTAACAAGTAAGCTTAAATAGAATGTTTGGTTCATCATTGGCCTTAGGAATATGAATTAACATCCCAATTAGAGCTAGAAGATTTGGGAAGGACTTTCAAAAAAAGTTGAATCCAAATTGAAATGATATAAAAAATTTGAAACACATTGTGGGCAGACATGATGAACAACCAAGCATTAATTCAACATTTTTATCGATCATCTGTGTTGGATAATGAATTAAGATGCCAATTTGAGTTTGAAATGCTATTGATGGAGATTCAAAATAAATTGAATCAGAATTGAAAACGAATTGGAAGTTAAAAGCAAATTTTAGCGAGACTTAGTTAACAAGTAATGAAATAGAATATTTGCTTGATCATTGGCCTTAGAAATGTGAAGTAACATCCCAATTCGAGCTAAAAGATTTGGGAAGGACATTCGAAGCAAGTTGAATCTGAATTGAAATGAAATTTAAAATTGACAACACATTTTGTGTAGACTTGGTGAACAAGTAAGCATGAACACAGCATTTTTATTGATCATCGGTCTTGGAAAGTGATTTAACATGCCAATTCGAGTTGGAAAAGTTACGGATGGAGATTCGAAACAAATTGAATCTTAATTGAAAAATAATTAGATATCAAAAATAAATTTTAGAGAGATTTAGATAACACGTAAGTAGAAATAGAATGATTGCTTGATCATTGGCCTTAGAAATGTGAATTAACAAACCAATTAGAGCTAGAAGATGTGGGAAGGACATTCGAGACAAGTTGAATCTGAATTGACATGAAATATAAAATTGAAAACACATTTTGTGTAGACTTGGTGAACAAGTAAGCATGAACACAGCATTTTTATTGATCATCGGTCTTGGAAAGTGATTTAACATGCCAATTCGAGTTGGAAAAGTTACGGATGGAGATTCGAAACAAATTGAATCTTAATTGAAAAAGAATTAGATGTCAAAAACAAATTTTAGAGAGATTTAGATAACACGTAAGCAGAAATAGAATGATTGCTTGATCATTGGCCTTAGAAATGTGAATTAACAAACCAATTAGAGCTAGAAGATGTGGGAAGGACATTCGAGACAAGTTGAATCTGAATTGACATGAAATATAAAATTGAAATCACATTTTGGATAGACTTAGTGAACAAGTAAGCATGAATAGAACATGCTTATTGATCATCTGTCTTGCAAAGTGACTTAACATGCCAATTCGAGTTAGAAAAGCTATGGATGGTGATTTGAAGAAAATTGAATCAAAATTGAAAAATAATTGGAAGTCAAAAAAAAATTTTAGAGAGACTTAGTTAACAAGTAAGCTTAAATAGAATGTTTGCTACACCATTAGCCTTAGGATGTGAATTAACATACCAATTAAAGCTAGAAGATTTGGGAAGGACATTCAAAACAAGTTGAATCAGATTGAAATGAATTATAAAATTTAAAACACATTTTGGGTAGACATGATGAACAAGCAAGGATGAATAGAACATTTTTATTCATTATCTCTGTTTGAAAGTGTTTTAACATGCCAATTCAAGTTAGAAAAGCTACAGATGGAGATTCGAAACAAATTGAATCAGAATTGAAAAATAAATGGAAGTTAAAAAAAATTTAGAGAGACTTAGTTAACAAGTAAGCTGAAATACAATGTTTGCTTCATCACTGGCTTTAGGAATGTGAATTAACATCCCAAGTAGCTCCAGAAGATTTGGAAAGGACATTCAAAACAAGTTGAATCCGAATGAAATGAAATATAAAATTGAAAGCACATTTTGGGTAGACTAGGCAAACAAATAAGCCTGAATAGAACATTTTTATTGATCATCTATCTTTGGAAGTGATTTAAGATGCCAATTCGAGATAGAAAAGCTATGGATGGAGATTCGAAACAAATTGAATCAGAATTGAAAAAGAATTGAAACTCAAAAACAAATTTCAGAGATACTTTGTTAACAAGTAAGCATAAGAAGAACATTTTATTGATTATTGGCCCAGGAATGTGAATTAACATATCAATTAAAGCTAGAAGATTTGGGAAGGACATTCAAAACAAGTTGAATCAAATTGAAATGAAATATAAAATTTAAAACATATTTTGGGTAGACATGATGAACAATCAAGGATGAATATAACATTTTTATTTATCATCTCTGTTGTAAAGTGAATTGACATTCCAATTCGAGTTAGAAAAAGCTAGATGGAGATTCGTAACAAATTGAATAAGAATTGGAAAAAAATTAGAAGTTAAAAACAAATTTTAGAGAGACTTAGTTAACAAGTAAGCTTCAACAAAATGTCTGCTTCATCATTGGCCTTAGGAATATGAATTAACCTCCCAATTAGAGCTAGAAGATTTGGGAAGGACATTGAAAAAAAGTTGAACCCGAATTAAAATGAAATATAAAATTTAAAATACATTTTGGGCAGACTTGGTGAACAAGCAAGCACGAATAAAAATTTTTTATTGGTTATCAGTCTTCAAAAGTGATTTAACATGCCAATTCAAGTTAGAAAAGGTATGGATCGAGATTTGAAACAAATTGAATCAAAATTGAAAAAGAATTGGAAGTAAAAAACAAAGTTTAGAGAGATTTACTTAACAAGATAACGTAAATATAGTGTTTGCTTCATCGTTAGCCTTAGGAATTTGAATTAACATGCCAATTAGAGCTAGAAGATTTGGGAAGGACATTCGAAACAATTTGAATTAGATTGAAATGAAATATAAAATTTAAAACACATTTTGGGTAGACATGATGAACAAGCAAGCACGAATAGAACTTTTTTATTGATCATCTATCTTGGAAAGTGATTTAACAAGCCAATTCGAGTTAGAAAAGCTACGGATGGAGATTTGTAACAAATTCAATCATAATTGAAAAAGAATTGGAAGTCGAAAACACTTTTTAGAGAGACTTGGATAACAAGTAAGCTTAAGAAGAACATTTTATTCATTATTGGCCCAGGAATGTAAATTAACATACCAATTAAACCTAGAAGACTTGGCAAGGACATTCAAAATAAGTTGAATCAAATTGAAATGAAATATAAAATTTAAAACATATTTTGGGTAGACATGATGAACAAGAAAGGATGAATAAAACATTTTTATTGATCTTCTGCCTTGGAAGGTGATTTAACATGCCAATTCGAGTTAGAAAAGCTATGGATGAAGACTCGAAACAAATTGAATCAGAATTGAAAGAAAATTAGAAGTCAAAAATAAATTTTGGAGGGACTTAGTTAACAAGTAAGCTGAGATAAAATGTTTGCTTTATCATTAGCCTTAGGAATTTGACTTAACATCCCAATTAGAGCCAGAAGATTTGGGAAGGACATTCGAAACAAGTTGAATCAGAATTGAATTGAAATATAAAATTAAAAATAAATTTTGGGTAGACTTGGTGAACCCGTAAGCATGAATAGAACTTTTTTTTTCTCATCGCTCTTGGAAAGTGATTTAACATGCCAATTCGAGTTAGAAAAGCTTCGGATGGAGATCCGAAACAAATTGAATCAGAATTGAAAAGGAATTGGAAGTCAAAAACAAATTTTAGAGAGACTTAGTTAACAAGTAAGCTTAAATAGAATGTTTGCTTCATCATTTGCCTTCGAAATGTAAATTAACATCCCAATTAGAGCTAGAAGAATTGGGAAGGACATTTGAAACAAGTTGATCCAGATTGAAATGAAATATAAAATATAAAGCACATTTTGGGTAGAAAAGATGAACAAGAAAGCATGAATAGAAATTTTTTACTGATTATCTATCTTGGAAAGTGATTTAACATGCCAATTAGAGTTAGAAAAGCTACAGTTGGAGATTCTAAACAAATTCAATCATAATTGCAAAAGAATTGGAAGTCGAAAACACATTTTAGAGAGACATGGAAAAGAAGTAAGCTTAAGAAGAACATTTTATTCATTATTGGCCTGGGAATGTGAATTATCATCCTAATTAAAGCTAGAATATTTGTGAAGAACATTCAAAATAAGTTGAATCAGATCGAAATTAAATAGAAAATTTCAAAAACACATTTTGGGTAGACATCATGAACAAGCAAGCTTGAATAGAACATTTTTATTGATCAACTATGCTGGAAAGTGATTGAACATGCCAATTCAAGTTAGAAAAGCTACAAATGGAGATTTGTAACAAATTGAATCAGAATTGAAAAAGAATTGGAAGTCAAAAACAAATTTTAGAGAGACTTAGTTAACAAGTAAGCTGAAATAAAAAGTTTGCTTCATTATTGGCCTTAGGAATGTGAATTAACATCCCAATTAGAGCCAGAAGATTTAGGAAGGACATTCAAAACAAGTTGAATTCGAATAGAAATGAAATATAAAATTGAACGCACATATTGGGTAGACTTAGTGAACGACTAAGCATGAATAGAAGATTTTAATTGATCATCTATTTTGGAAAGTGATTTAACGTGCCAATTCAAGTTAGAAAAGCTACGGATGGAGATTCAAAACAAGTTGAGTCATAATTGACAAAGAATTGGAAGTCAAACAATTTTTTGTGAGACTTAGTTTACAAGAAAGCTTAAATTGAATGTTTGCTTCATCACTGGCCTTAGGAATGTGAATTAACATCCCAATTAGAGCTAGATGTTTGGGAAGGACATTCGAAACAAGTTGAATCAGAATTGAAATGAAATATAAAATTGAAAACACATTTTCCATAAACTTGGTAAACAAGTAAGCATGAACAGAACATTTTTATTGATAATCAGTCTTGGAAAGTGATTTAACATGCCAATTCAAGTTAGAAACGCTAGGGATGGAGATTCGAAACAAATTCAATCATTATTGAAAAAGAATTCGAAGTCAAAAACAAATTCTAGAGAGACTTAGTTAACAAGTAAGCTTAAATAGATTGTTTACTTCATTATTAACCATAAGAATGTGAATTAACATCCCAATTAGCAATTAGAGCTAGAAGATTTGAGAAGGACTATCAAAACAAGTTGAATCAGATTGAAATGAAATATAAAATTTAAAACACATTTTAGGTAGACATGATGAACATGCAAGCATGAATAGAACATTTTTATTGATCATCTATGTTGGAAAATGATTTAACAGTCCAATTTGAGTTAGGAAACCTATGGATGGAGATTTGAAACAAATTATATTAGAATTCAAAAGATTGCTAGTCAAAAACAAAATTTTAGAGTGACTTAGTTAACATGTAAGCCTAAATGGAATGTTCGCTTCATCATTGGTCTTACGAATGTGAATTAACATCCTAATTAGAGCTAGAAGATTTGGGACAGACATTCGAAAGAATTTGATTCGGAATTGAAATGAAATATAAAATTGAATGCACATTTTGGGTAGACTTGCTATACAAGTAAGCATGAATAAAACTTTTTTATTGATCATCGCTCTTGGAAATTGATTTAAAATGCCAATTTGAGTTAGAAAAGCTACGAATGGAGATGCAAAACAATTTGAATAATAATTGAAAAAGAATTAGAAGTCAAAAATAAATTTTAGGGAGACTTAGTTAACAGGTAAGCTCAAATAGAACGTTTGCTTCATGATTAGCCCTAGGAATATGAATTAACATCCCAATTAGAGCTAGAAGATTTGGAAAGGACATTCGAAACAAGTTGAATCCGAATTGAAATGAAATATAAAATTGAAAACATATTTTTGGTAGATTATTGAACAAGTAAGGATGAATAGAACATTTTTTATCTATCATCGGTCTTGGAAAGTGAGTTAACATGCCAATTTGAGTTGGTAAAGCTAGGGATGGGGATTCGAAATAAATTGAATCATAACTAAAAAGGAATTGGAAGTCGAAAACACATTTTAGTGAGACTTGGACAACAAGTTAGGTTAAGAAGAACTTTTTATTCATTATTGGTTTAGGATTGTAAATTAACATCGCACTTAGAGCTAGAAGATTTGGGTAAGACATTTGAAACAAATTGAATCGGAATTGAAATTAAATATATAATTGAAAACACATTTTTGGTAGACTTAGTGAACAAGTAAGCTTGAAAAGACATTTTTAATGATTATCGGTCTTGGAATGTGATCTAACATGGCAATTCAAGTTAGAAAAGCTAGGGATGGAGATTCGAAACAAATTGAATCAGAATTGAAAAAGAATTAGAAGTCACAAATAAATTTTAGAGAGACTTAGTTAGCAAGCAAGCATAAATAGAATGTTTCCTTCATCGTTGGCCTTAGGAATGTAAATTAACATCTTTATTAGAGGTAGAAGATTTGGGAAGGACATTCGAAGCAAGTTGAATTGGAATTGAAATTAAATATATAATTGAAAACACATTTTGGGTAGACTTGGTGAACAAGTAAGCATGAATAGAGCATTTTTATTGATTATTGGTCTTGGAAAGTGATTTAACATGCCAATTCGAGTTAGATAAGCTAAGGATGGAGATTCTAAACAAGTTGAATCAGAATTGAAAAAGAATTGGAAGTCAAAAATAAATTTTAGAGAGACTTAGATAACAAGTAAGCTTAAATAGAATGTTTGCTTTATCGTTGGCCTGAAAAATGTAAATTAACATCCTTATTAGAGCTAGAAGATTAGGGAAGAACATTGTAAATAAGTTGAATCAGAATTGAAATGAAATATAAATTGAAAACACATTTTGGGTAGACATGATGAACAAGTAAGAATGAATACAACATTTTTACTGACCATCAGTCTCGAAAGTGATTTTACATGCCAATTCGAGTTAGAAAAGCTACGGATGGAGATTCTAAACAAATTGAATCATAACTGAAAATGAATTGGGAGTCAAAAACACATTTTAAGGACACTTGGATAACATGGAAGCTTAAGAAGAACATTTTATTCATTATTGGCATAGGAATGTGAATTAACATCCCAATTAGAGCTAGAAGATTTGGGAAGGACATTCGAAACAAGTTAAATTCGAATTGAAATTAAATATAAAATTGAAAAAATATTTTTGGTAAACTTGGTGAATAAGTAAGCATGAATAGAACATTTTTACTGACCATCAGTCTCGAAAGTGATTTTACATGCCAATTCGAGTTAGAAAAGCTACAGATAGAGATTCAAAACAAATTGAATCCTAACTGAAAACGAATTGGAAGTAGAAAACGCATTTTAAGGAGACTTAGATAACAAGGAAGCTTAAGAAGAAATTTTTTTTCATTATTGGCCCAGGAATGTGAATTAACATCCCAATTAGAGCTAGAAGATTTGGGAAGGACATTCGAAACAAGTTGAATCGGAATTTAAATTAAATATATAATTGAAAACACATTTTGGGTAGACTTGGCGAACAAGTAAGCATGAATAGATATTTTTATTGATTATTAGTCTTGTAAAGTGATTTAACATGCCAATTTGAGTTAGACAAGCTAGGGATGGAGAGTCGAAACGAATTGAATCAGAATTGGAAGTCAAAAACAAATTTTAAGAGACTTAATTAATCAGTAAGCTTAAATAGAATGTTTGCTTCATCGTTGGCCAAAGGAATGTGAATTAACATCCCAATTAGAGCTAGAAGATTTGGGAAGGACAATCCAAACAAGTTGAATCAAAATTGAAATGAAAAATAAATTTGAAAACACATTTTGGGTAGACTTAGTGAACAAGTAAGCATGAATAGAGCATTTTTATTGATTATCGGTCTTGGAAAGTGATTTTACATGCCAATTCAAGTTAGATAAGCGAGGGATGGAGATTTGAAACAATTAGAATCAGAATTGAAAAAGAATTGGAAGTCAAAAATAAATTTTAAAGATACTTAGTTAACAAGTAAGCATAAATAGATTGTTTGATTGATCATTAGCCTTAGGAATGTGAATTAACATCCCTATTAGAGCTAGAAGATTTGGGAAGGACATTTAAAACAAGTTGAATTAGAATTGAAATGAAATATAAAATTGAAAACACATTTTGGGTAGACATGATCAACAAGTAAGCAGGAATAGAATATTTTTATTGATCATCTATCTTAAAAAGTGATCTAACATGCCAATTCGAGTTAGAAAAGCTAGGGATGGAGATTCGAAACAAATTGAATCAGAATTGAAAAAGAATTGGAATTCAAAAATTTTTTTAAAGAGACTTAGATAACAAGTAAGCTCAAATAGAATGTTTGCTTCATTGTTGGCCTTAAGAATGTAAGTTAACATCCATATTAGAGCTAGAAGATTTGGGGAGGACATTCTAAACAAGTTGAATTTGAATTAAAATGAAATATAAAATTGAAAACACATTTTGGGAAGACATGATGATCAAGTGAGCATGTATAGAACATTTTTATTAATCATCAGTCTTGGAAAGTGATTTAACATGCCAATTCGAGTTAGAAAAGTTATGGATGGAGATTCGAAACAAATTAAATCAGAGTTGAAAAGGAATTGGAAGTCAACAACATATTTTAGAGAGACTTAGATAACAAGCTTAAAATGAACATTTTATTCATTATTGGCCTAAGAATGTGAAGTAACATCCTAATTAAAGCTAGAATATTTGGGAAGGGCATTTGAAACAAGTTGAATCAGAATTGAAATGAAATATAAAATTCAAAACACATTTTGGGTAGACATGATGAACAAGTAAGCATGAATAGAACATTTTTATTGATCATCAGTCTTGGAAAGTGATTTAACATGCCAATTCAAGTTAAAAAAGCTAGGGATGGAGATTTGAAACTAGTTGAATAAGAATTCTAAAAGAATTGGAAGTCAAAAACAAATTTTAAACAGACTTAGTTAACAAGTAAGCTTAAATATAATGTTTTCTTCATCATTGGCCAGAGGAATGTGAATTAACATCCCAATTAGAGCTAGAAGATTTGGGAATGACATTCGAAACTAGTTGAATCGGAATTGAAATGAAATATAAATTAGAAAACAAATTTTGTGTAGACTTAGTGAACAAGAAAGCATGAATAGACATTTTTATTGATTATCAGTCTAGGAAAGTGATTTAACATGCTAAATCAAGTTAAAAAAGCTAGGGATGGAGATTCAAAACAAAGTGAATCAGAATTGAAAAAGAATTAGAAAGGTCATAAAGGAGATTTAAAACAATTTGCTACACAATTTAAACGAGAGAGGAATCTAAAATTATATCTTAAGAGATTTAGAGAGCATTGAAACTTAAACAAAACAATTTGAGTCAAAATTGGCCTTGCAGTAAGATTTAACAAGCCATTTAGAGTAGAAAGCTCATGGAAGGAGATTTAAAACAATTTGCATCACAGTTGAAAAGAGGTATGAATGTAACACCACATCTTAAGAGATTTGAAGAGTATGCAAATTGAAACAAAAAAATTTGAGTCACTATTGGCCTTAGAATAGGATTTAACAAGTCATTTAGACTTACAATGGTCATGGAAGGAGATTTCAAACAATTTGTATCACAGTTGAAAAGTGAGAAGAATCTAAAATTATATCTTAAGAGATTTATAGGGCATGGAAACCCAAAAAAATAATAATTTGAGTTACCATTGGCCTTGCAATTATACATAACAAGCCCTTTGGAGTTAGAAAGCTCATGGAAGGAGAATTATAACAATTTGCATCACATTTGAAACGTGAGAGGTATCTAAAATCATATCCTAAGCGATTAAGAGAGCATGGAAACTCAAACAAAACAATTTGAGTCACAATTGGCCTTGCACTAAAATTTGACAAGCTATTTAAGGTTAGAAGGGTCATGGAATAAGAATTATGACAATTTGCATCATAGTTTAAATGAGAGAGGAATCTAAAATCATATCTTAAGCGATTTAGAGAGCATGGAAACTCAAACAAAACAATTTGAGTCACAATTGGCCTTGCAGTAAGATATAACAAGCCATTAATAGTAGATAGCTCATCGAAGGAGATTTAAAATAATTTGCATCACAATTGAAAAGAGTTATGAATGTAAAACCACATCTTAGGAGATTTGAGGAGTATGCAAACTCAAACAAAAAAAATTGAGTCACTATTGGCTTTGGAGTAAGATTTAACAAGTCATTTAGATTTACAATGGTCATGGAAGGAGATTTCACACAATTTGTATCACAGTTGAAAAGAGAGAGGAATCTAAAATCATATCTTGAGAGATTTAGAGGGAATGGAAATTGAAAAAAAATAATTTGACTTACCAATGGCCTTGCAATTAGACATAACAAGCCATTTAGAGTTAGAAAGCCCGTGGACGAATAATTATAACAATTTGCATCATAGTTGAAACATGAGAGAAATCTAAAATCATATCTTAAGAGATTTAGAGGGCATGGAAACCCAAACAAAATAATTTAACTTTCCATTCGCCTTGCAAATAGACATGACAAGCCATTTAGAGTTAGAAATCTCATGTAAGGATAATTATAACAATTTGCATCATAGTTGAAACATGAGAGGAATCTAAAATCATATCTTAAGAGATTTAGAGAGCATGGAAACACAAACAAAACAATTTGAGTCACAATTAGCCTTGCAATAAAATTTAACAAGCCAATTAAAGTTAAAAAGGTTATGGAATGAGACATAAAACAATTTGCATCAAAGTTTAAACGCGAGAGGACTCTAAAATCATGTCTTAAGAGATTTGGAGAGCATGGAAACTCAAACAAAACAATTTGAGTCAAAATTGGCCTTGCAGTACGATTTAACAAGCCATTAATAGTAGATAGGTCATGGAAAGAGATTTAAAACAATTTGCATCACAGCTAAAAAGAGTTATGAATGTAAAACCACATCTTAGGAGATTTGAGGAGTATGCAAACTCAAAAAAAATAATTTGAGTCACTATTGGCTTTGGAGTAAGTTTTAACAAGTCATTTATATTTACAATGGTCATGGAAAGAAATTTCACACACTTTGTATTACAGTTGAAAAGAGAGAGAAATCTAAGATCATACCATGAGAGATTTAGAGGGCATGGAAATCCAAACCAATTAATTTAACTTACCATTGCGTTTCAATTAGACATAACAAGTCATTTAGAGTTAGGAAGCCCGTGGATGGATAATTATAACAATTTGCATGATAGTTGAAACATGACAGGAATCTAAAATCATATCTTCAGAGATTTAGAGAGCATGGAAATAGAAATAAAAAAATTTGAGTCACAATTGGCCTGGCCATAAAATTTAACAAGCCATTTAAAGTTAGAAAGGTTATGGAATGAGATATAAAACAATTTGCATCACAGTTTAAACGAGAGAGGACTCTAAAATCATATCTTAAGAGATTTGGAGAGCATGGAAACACAAACAAAACAATTTGAGTCACAATTGGCCTTGCAGTACGATTTAACAAGCCTTTAAGAGTAGAAATCTCATGGAAGGAGATTAAAAACAATTTGCATCATAGTTAAAAGAGTTATGAATGTAAAACCACATTTTAGGAGATTTGAAGAGCATGTAAACTATAAAAAAATAATAATTTGAGTCACAATTAGCCTTACAATAAGATTTAACAAGCCATTAATAGTAGATAGGTCATGGAAGGAGATTTAAAACAATTTGCATCACAGTTGAAAAGAGTTATGAATGTAAAACCACATCTTAGGAGATTTGAGGAGTATGCAAACTCAAACAAAATAATTTAAGTCACTATTGGCTTTGGAGTAAGATTGAACAAGTCATTTAGATTTACAATGGTCATGGAAG
Source organism: Senna siamea (assembly GCA_031216115.1). Taxonomy (NCBI): domain Eukaryota; kingdom Viridiplantae; phylum Streptophyta; class Magnoliopsida; order Fabales; family Fabaceae; genus Senna; species Senna siamea. The sequence goes on along the minus strand of CM062361.1, from coordinate 21,127,928 downwards.
GAGATTTCACACAATTTGTATTACAGTTGAAAAGAGAGAGGAATCTAAGATCATACCTTGAGAGATTTAGAGGGCATGGAAATCCAAACCAATTAATTTGACTTACCATTGCGCTTTTAATTAGACATAACAGGCCATTTAGATTAGGAAGCCCGTGGACGGATAATTATAACAATTTGCATCATAGTTGAAACTTGAGATGAATCTAAAATCATATCTTAAGAGATTTAGAGAGCATCGAAACACAAACCATACAATTTGAGTAACAATTGGCCTTGTAGTAAAATTTAACAAGCCATTTAAAGTTAGAAAGGTTATGGAATGAGATATAAAACAATTTGCATCACAGTTTAAACGACAAAGGACTCTAAAATCATATCTTGAGAGATTTGGAGAGCATGGAAACTCAAACAAAACAATTTGAGTCACAAATGACTTTGCTATAAGATTTAACAAGCCTTTAAGAGTAGAAATCTCATGGAAGAAGATTAAAAACAATTTTCATCATAGTTAAAAGAGTTATGAATGTAAAACCACATCTTAGGAGATTTGAAGAGCATGTAAACTAAAAAAATAATAATAATTTGAGTCACTGTTGGCCTTGGAATAAGATTTAACAAGTAATTTAGATTTACAATAGTTATGGAAGGAGATTTCAAACATTTTGTGTTACAGTTGAATAGAGAGAGGAATCTAAAACCACATCTTAAGAGATTTATAGGGCATGGAAACCTAAACAAAATAATTTGAGTCACCATTGGCCTTGTAATTAGACATAATAAGCCATTTAGAGTTAGAAAGCTCAGGGAAGGAGAATTATGACAATTTGCATCACAGTTAAAACATGAGAGGAATCTAAAATCATATCTTAAGAGAGTTAATGAGTATGAAAACTCAAACAAAACAATTTGAGTTACAATTGGCCTTGCAATAAGATTTTACAAGCTATTTAGAGTTAGAAAGGTCATGGAATGAGCTATAAAACAATTTACATCACCGGTTAAATGACATAGGGATCTAAAATCATTTATCAAGATTTTTAGAAATCATGGAAACTAAAAAAACACAATTTGAGTCACAATTCACCTTGCAGTAAGATTTAACAAACCATTGAAAGTGGAAAGCTCATGGAAGGAGATTAAAAACATTTTGCATGATAGTTGAAAAGAGTTATGAATGTAAAACCACATCTTAGGAGATTTGAGGAGTATGCAAACTTTAACAAAATATTTTGAGTCACTATTGGCCTTGAAATAAGATTTAACAAGTTATTTACATTTACAATGGTCATGGAAGGAGATTTTACACAATCTGTATCATAGTTGAAAAGAGAGAGGAATCGAAATCATATCTTGAGGGATTTAGAGGCCATGGAAATCCAAACAAAATAATTTGACTTACCATTGGCCTTGCAATTAGACATAACAAGCCAGATAGAGTTAGAAAACTCATACAAGGAGAATTATAACAATTTGCATCACAGTTAAAATGTGAGAGGAACCTAAAAGCATATCTTCAGAGATTTAGAGAGCATGGAAACTCAAACCAAATAATTTGAGTAAAAATTGGCCTTGAAGTAAGATTTAACAAGCCATTTAGAGTAGAAAGCTCATGGAAGGAGATTAAAAACAATTTGCATCACAGTTGAAAAGAGTTATGAATGTAAAACCACATCTTAGGAGATTTGAAGAGTATTCAAACTCAAACCAAATAATTTGAGTCACTATTGGCCTTGGAATAGGATTTAACAAGTCATTTAGACTTACAATGGTCTTGGAAGGAGATTTCAAACAATTTGTATCACAGTTGATAAGTGATAAGAATCTAAAATTATATCTTAAGAGATTTAGACAGCATGGAAACCCAAAGAAAATAATTTGAGTCACCGTTGGCCTTGCAATTATACATAACAAGCCATTTGGAGTTAGAAAGCTCATGGAAGGAGAATTATAACAATTTGCATCACATTTGAAACGTGAGAGGAATCTAAAATCATATCTTAAGGGATTAAGAGAGCATAGAGACTGAAACAAAACAATTTGAGTCACAATTGGCCTTGCAGTAAGATTTGACAAGCTATTTACGGTTAAAAAGGTCATGGAATGAGATCTCTATCAATTTGCATCATAGTTTAAATGAGAGAGGAATTTAAAATCATATCTTAAGAGATTTAGAGAGCATGGAAACTCAAACAAAACAATTTGAGTCATAATTGGCCTTCCAGTAAGATTTGACAAGCCATTAATAGTAGATAGATCATGAAAGGAGATTTAAAACAATTTGCATCACAGTTGAAAAGAGTTATGAATGTAAAACCACATCTTAGGAGATTTGAGGAGTATGCAAACTCAAACAAAATAATTTGAGTCACTATTGGCTTTGGAGTAAGATTTAACAAGTCATTTAGATTTACAATGGTCATGGAAGGAGATTTCACACAATTTGTATTACAGTTGAAAAGAGAGAGGAATCTAAAATCATATCTTGAGAGATTTAGAGGGCATGGAAATCCAAACCAATTAATTTGACTTACCATTGCGTTTCAATTAGACATAACAAGCCATTTAGAGTTAGGAAGCCCGTGGATGGATAATTATAACACAAATAAAACAATTTGAGTAACAATTGGCCTTGCAGTAAAATTTAACAAGACATTTAAAGTTTGAAAGGTTATGAAATGAGATATAAAATAATTTGCATCACAGCTTAAATGAGAGAGGACTCTAAAATCATATCTTAAGAGATTTGGAGAGCATGGAAATTCAAACAAAACAATTTGAGTCACAGTTGGCCTTGTTGTAAGATTTAACAAGCTACTAGCAGCAGAATGCTCAAGGAAGGACATTAAAAACAATTTTAATCCGAGTTGGACAGAGTTATGAAAGTAAAACCACATCATAGGAGATTTGAGGAGTATGAAAACTTAAACAAAATAATTTGAGTCACTATTGGCCTTGGAATAAGATTTAACAAGTCATTTAGATTTATAATGGTCAGGGAAAGAGATTTCAAAAAATTTGTTTCACAGTTGAAAAGAGAGAAGAATCAAAAATCATATCTTAAGATATTTAGAGGGCATGGAAATCCAGGCAAATTAATTTGAGTCACCATTGGCCTTGCAATTAGACATAACAAGCCATTTATAGTTAGAAAGCTCACGGAAGGAAAATTATAAGAATTTGCATCACAGTTGAAACATTAAAGGTATCTAAAATCATACGTTAGGAGATTTAGAGAAACTTAACAATTTGAGTCACAATTGGCCTTACAGTAAAATATAACAAGCCATTTAAAGTTAGAAAGGTCATGGAATGAGATTTTAAACAATTTACATCACAATTTAAATGAGAGAGGAATCCAAATTCATATCTTAGGAAATTTAGAGAGCATAGAAACTCAAACAAAATAATTTGAGTCACAATTCGCCTTGCAGTAAGATTTAACAAGCCATTAAGAGTAAAAATCTCATGGAAAGAGATTTAACACAATTTGCATCACAATTGAAATGAGTTATCAATGGAAAATTGCATCATAGGAGATTTGAAGAGTATTCCAACTCAAAAAAAATAATTTGAGTCACTATTGGTGTTGGAATATGATTTAAGAAGTCATTTAGATTTACTATGGTCATGGAAGGAGATTTCAAACAATTTGTATCACAGTTGAAAAAAGAAAAGAATCTAAAATCATATCTTAAGAGGTTTAGAGGGCATGGAAACCCACGCAAAATAATTTGAGTCACCATTGGCATTGTAATTTGACATAACAAGCCATTTAGAGTTACAAAGCTCATAGAAGGAGATTTACAACAATTTGCATCGAAGTTCAAGCACGGGAGGAATCTAAAATCATATCTTAAGAGATTTAGAGGGCATGGAAACTCAAACAAAACAATTTGAGTTACAATTGGCCTTGCAGTAAGATTTAACAAGCCCTTCAAAGTTATAAAGGTCATGGAATGAGATATAAAATAATTTGCATCACAGTTTAAATGAGAGAGGAATCTAAAATCATATCTTAAATGATTTAGAGAGCATGGAAACTAAAAAAAAAACAATTTGAGTCACAATTGGCCTTGCAGTAAGATTTAACAAGCCACTAAGAGTAGCAAGCTCATGGAAGGAGATTTAAAATAATTTGCATAAGAGTTGAAAATGGTTATGAATGTAAAATCACATCCTAGGAGATTTGAAGAGCATGTATATTCAAACAAAATAATTTGAGTCACTATTGGCCTTAGAATAAGATTTAACAAGTCATTTAGATTGTCAATGGTCATGGAAGGAGATTTCAAACAATTTGTATCACAGTTGAAAAGAGAGAGGAGTCTAAAATCATATCTTAAGGGATTTAGAGAGCACGAAAACTTGAACAAAACAATTTGAGTCACAATTGGCCTTGCAGTAAGATTTGACAACCCATTATGCGTAAAAAGCTCAAGGAAGGAGATTTAAAACAATTTGCATCACAGTTTAAAAGAGTTATAAATGTAAAACCACAACTTAGGAGATTTGAAGAGTATACAAACTCAAACAAAATAATTTGAGTCACTATTGGCCTTGAAATAAGATTTAACAAGTCATTTTGATTACCAATAGTCATGGAAGGAGATTTCAAACAATTTGTATTATAGTTGAAAAAGAGAGAGGAATCTAACATCATTTCTTAAGAGATTTAGAGGGCATGGAAACCCAAACAAAACAATTTGAGTCACCATTGGCCTTGCAATTAGACATAACAAGCCATTTAGTGTTAGAAGGCTCATGGAAGGAGAATTATAACAATTTGCATCATAGTTGAAACGTGAGAGGAATCTAAAATCATATCTTAAGAGATTTAGAGAGCATGGAAACTCAAACAAAACAATTTGAGTCACAATTGGCCGTGCAGTAAGATTGAACAAGCCATTTAAAGTTAGAATGGTCATGGAAGGAGACTTCAAAAAATTTGCATCATATTTTAAACAAGAGGGGAATCTAAAATCATGTCTTAAGTGATTTAAAGAGCATAGAAACCCAAACAAAATAATTTGATTCATCAGTAGCCTTGCAGTAAGATTTAACAAGCCATTTAAAGTATAAAACTCATGGAAGGAGATTTAAAACAATTTGCATCGCAGTTGAAAAGAGTTGTGAATGTAAAACCACATCTTAAGAGATTCGAAGAGTATGCAAACTCAAGCAAAATAATTTGAGTCCTTATTGGCCTTGAAAGAAGATTTATCAAGTCATTTAGATTGTCAATGGTCATAGAAGGAGATTTCAAACAATTTGTCTCACATTTGAAAGGAGAGGGGAATCTAAAATCATATCTTAAGGGATTTATAGAGCATGAAAACTCAAACAAGACAAGTTGAGTCACAATTGGCATTGCAGTAAGATTTAATAGCCCATTATGTGTAAAAAGCTCATAGAAGAAGATTGAAAACAATTTGCATCACAGTTGAAAAGAGTTACAAATGTAAAACCATACCCATGGATGTAACGACCCCCTAATACGACATATACAATCCTCATCTGATTAGCGGAAGCATATCAGTTATTCTAAATGATAATTCCCTATGTGGGAACGTCAGGGGATCGCTACCGGTTGAGCGTAACCCAAATAAACTTTCCGTTGTCCATTTAGATTCCGTTCAACCCTAATTCACACGTAGCTAACTAATTATACATGTATACATCACAATTTACTCTGGAATGAAATCTAAAACTTATATACACGTCACGTTATACATTCATACATATTATGACTTAAATCCATAAATTTACAGCGGTAAACCCTACCGAAAATTCGGCAGAGTTTCCCCTATATTTCGATCATGTCTAAAATACAAAGAATCACCTGTTTATATTTACACAGCCAGTCCAACAACAACAATAAACATAATCCACAGAAATCCATAAAAATAGCGTCAATCCCATCAATACAATCGATATAAAACTCCTGATTTATATATGTACAACTGATCTAATCCATACAGAAAACATAAAGAACAAAACCCAATATACAGCAACATCATCAAAGCATATATATATACAAGTCGATTCAGGCCTAAGCTAAGTTATTCTCCTGTCTATCACCACGGCATCATCATCTATCGTCTAGGCTCCTGTCCCTGTCCCTGTTCATCTGAGTAAACAACCTAATGAGATATAAAATCCCAGTAGAATAATTTACAATTCGAATATCATTAGAAAACTGGTTGAATACCCAGTGGTGCGAACACCGAAATCATCTTCCCGAAATCAGTTCAAAAACAGTGAGATACCTTATCTTTAAAATCGTTTAAACACATGGAAATCGCGGCAAGTAATCGAAATCATAAAAATCCATTTCTTTGAGAATCAGTCATCAAAATCAAGTAAAATCCCATGCCTGGTGTATCAAAATCCACGTTGGTCACAAATCTGCTGTAACCAAGTCTAAATCATCATCTAATTGCACGTCGTCTAGAGAGAATACCTCTCTTATCATTGGGTGTGATCCGTAACACCAATCACCCAAATCAAGCCTATATTATGAGTGTGATCCGTAACACCAATCACTCACTCAAGGACCAGGCGAGAATCAACATCTAGGGCATCCCCTAGCATGTGCACATACTCCAATTCTCATCCTCATACAGTCTATTCGAACTCACATGCTCACGGTCAGCTTTTCCTCAGGGTTCTAGGGCATTACGCCTAAATCACAACGTTTCCCCGTGTAGGCTATCCCCCCTTATACTCCTTAAACCTTTCTTAGGGTCGTCCTGTTTTAACGCGTAATCCCTAACTCTGTACAGGCTAAATATAATAAAAATAATCTCCTTTAAAAGCTCCCTGTACTAGGGATACTTAACGGCCATCCTATACCGGCTATCAAGTACCCAACCCTAAGTAAATCCGTCCTAAGGGCATCTAAACTCGATAAACAAGGTGTCTAACATGCAATTAGGGTTTTTATCACACAGGCATGCAATTTATCCCATCGAAAGCAGCACGCAAGTCCATGAAAATCATCTAAATCAATCAGGTATCCACTAAGTCAAATCTAGGGTTCGGGAATCAAATCAGGACGTCACGAAATCTCAATTTTTGGATCCAATTAATTTCCTAGACATGAAATTAAATATTCAGCTTCGTCACGTCATCCATTTTTCGATCCTAAATCTGGTTACGCTAATACCTAGGTCAATTTATTGCCTAATTATGTTTGGCAGCCATTTCAGTCATATACCATTAGTTTTTGGGAAATCGGACCTTACCAATGGGATCGGACGATGGAATTCTGCGTCGGAGTGGTCTCGGTTTCTCCAGATGCACGTCCAAAAGCTCTGGCACAGCGACGCACGGCGGCGTACGGTGGCGCACGACGTAGGGGTGCAGTTTGCCTCGAAAATCACACCACAGTGAAGCCCGTAAGTCCAGGAGTCCGAATCTGGTGGTTGCGCGGCGGTTCACGGCTGTTTGGACTGTGTTTTCTAGCCACGAAAATTCTCGAACGACGGACGGAGATTCCCTCGATTCAAGCGCGTCCGGCCTCTGTTCGACGTCAGCGAGCTAATGGAGGAAGCTTGCAGCTCGGGCTACACGGTGGTGGGGGCGGTGACGGTCAACGGCGACGGATGGCGGCGATCTGAACTAGTGAAGTTTCGCCCAGTGGAGGAGAAAGATGGCATTTTTTCGACGAATCTAGCGGCCGTTGGTGGCCGTGGTTGGTTGCTGGAGGTTGTGGGCAGTGAGGGTTGTCGGTTGGTGTCCTTGGTGGCAGCCCACGGTGGCTATGGTGGCAGTTCATGGTGGAGGAAGAGAGAGAGAGAGGAGAGAGAAAGTATGGTGAGGAGAGAGAGAGAAATGAGAGAAATAGAGGGAGTTCGTGTAATTTAAAACCTCCGGGGACGATTCTGACTTTTCCCGGGCCACCCGGGGATGTTTTAGGGTGTCGGTATCCTTCCAGATGTTGGAACGCATTTCCATGCGAAGGTTTTGGCCTCCGTCAGTGGAATTGATGCACGAGACGTCTTTTGTCAGTTTCCGATCGCCGGATTGCATTTCTTTCCGTTTGATCGTGTTTCTGACTTTGAACAACCTTCTGTGTCAAGTCATTATCCTCAAAAGTCGTGCCAGGCTTCGTTTGATGGAAATGAGCATCAAAAATCAAATTTTATCTTTTAAAATCCTTTAAAACTCTTTCAAATCTTTTCGGTTGTTACATTCTCCCCCCCTTAAAAGAAATTTTGTCCATAAAATTCATACCTGTAAATAGTTCTGGGTATTTTTGCCTCATCTCTTCTTCTTTCTCCCACGTCATCTCCTGCGATGCTACATCCTGCCAAAGTACCTTAACTAAAGGGATTGTTTTACTTCAAAGTTGCTTAGTCTTATAGTCAAGGATTTGAACAGGAGTAGATTCATAAGTTAAATTTTCCTTTAATATTATTGGTTGATTCCCTAATACATGCGCAGGATCTGGGACGTATTTACGAAGTTGGGAGACGTGGAAAACATTATGTAGATTGGACAAATAGGGAGGTAAAGCAATTTGGTAGGCAACGGGACTGACTCTTTGTAAAATTTGGAATGGTCCTAGGAATCTAGGACTTAGTTTCTTAGTCCTTATCTGTCTACCAATACCCGTGGTGGGGGACACTCTCAGAAATACGTGATCTCCCTCGTTAAATTTCAAAGGCCTTCTTCTCTTGTTGGCATAGGATTCTTGCCTCTTTTGGGCGATTCTCATCTTTTCCCTGATCATTTTAATTTGATCAGTGGTTTCTTGTACCATTTTGGGTCCCAATAGTGCACTCTCCCCCATTTCTACCCAACTTAAAGGTGATTTACAGCTTCTCCCATATAGAGCGTCATACGGGGCCATACCAATGGTAGAGTGATAACTGTTGTTGTATGCAAACTCTATCAACGGCAGGTGTTTATCCCAACTTCCTTTCTGCTCAAGCACATAACCCTTAACATGTCTTCTAGGGTTTGAATAGTCCTCTCAGATTGCCCGTCAGTCTGAAGATGGTAGGCTGTGCTAAATTTAAGTTGGGTTCTTAAGGCTTGTTGTAGGGATTGCCAGAATCTCGAAGTAAACCTAGGGTCTCGATCAGATACTATACCTGACGGTATTCCATGCAATCTCACGATTTTCCTAAGGTATACTTCGGCTAATTTTTCCATGGAATAACGCACCTTGACAGGTAAAAAGTGAGCAGATTTGGTCAACCGATCCACTATTACCCAAATGGCATCAAATCCTGCTGGTGTTCTAGGTAATCCTACCACGAAATCCATAGTAATCTGATCCCATTTCCTCTCTAGTATCTCCAATGGTTTTAGTAGCCCTGCGGGTTTCTAGTGTTCTATCTTAACCTGTTGACAAGTCAGACAGGCATTCACGTAGTTCGTGAAATCCTTCTGCATACCGGGCCACCAAAAATTCCTCTTTAAATCCTGATACATCTTGGAAATACTGGGGGTGAATAGTGTAATGGCTTCTATGGGCTTCTACTAACACTTTTTCCTTTAGTTCCTGATGGTTCGAGATCACTACCCTCTTTCTAAACATCAAAACCCCATCATGTGCTAATCCAAAGTCGGGTTGGTCTACGTATGCTTCCAAGAATTCATCCTCAAGTTGGGCTTGTCTAATTAATTCTCTCAATTCACAGGTTATTAAAAAGTCACTCATCACTAATCTTTGCAGAAACGAGATTACGTTGAGGCTAAGATTCCCAAAATCCTTAAGTAACCTCATCTCACCAATCATTAAACTAGCCAATTGTAGTGACTTTCGGCTCAATGCATCAGCCACAACATTTGCTTTTCCTGCATGATACTTCAACTTAAAATCAAAGTCTTTCAAGTATTCTACCCACCTACGCTGCCTCATGTTTAATTCCTTCTGATCAAACAAATACCTAAGGCTCTTATGATCACTATACACCTCAAATACCGCGCCATACAGGTAATGTCTCCAAAACTTTAGGGCAAACACAACGGTAGCTAGTTCTAAGTCATGAGTGGGATAGTTCTCCTCTGCAGGTTTCAATTGTCGCGATGCATAAGCCACAACTTTCCCATCCTGCATCAAAACACAACCTAGGCCTCTCAAAGATGCATCTGTGTATACAGTAAAGGGTTCTAGGGGTTTCGGAATAATTAGTACAGGAGCGGTGGTTAATTTCTCTTTCAAAATTTGAAAACTAGTTTCACACTGTTCGCTCCATTCAAAATCTACCCCTTTTCGAGTCAACCGGGTTAATGGCACAACTATCTGAGAAAATCCTTGAATGAATTTCTGATAATAGCCCACCAAACCCAGGAAACTCCTAATCTCGATAACCGTTCTAGGTCGATCCCAATCTAATACTACTTCAATTTTCTTTGGGTCGACCGCTATCCCTTCTCCATTTACCATGTGTCCTAAGAATTTCACTTCTTCTAACCAAAACTCACATTTCTCCAGCTTTGTATATAATTGTTTCTCTTCCAGTATCTGTAGCACTGTGCTAAGATGCTGGGCATGTTCTTCGTGAGTCTTGGAATAGACTAGAATATCATCAATGAATACCACAACAAATTGATCTAAATAGGGTCTGAAAATCCTGTTCATATAATCCATAAAAACAGCGGGTGCATTCGTCAATCCAAATGACATCACTAAAAACTCATAGTGGCCGTATCTTGTCCTGAACGCTGTCTTAGGAATATCCTCCTCTCTAACTCTAATCTGGTGGTATCCGGATCTTAAATCTATCTTAGAAAATACAGTCGCGCCTTGCAACTGATCAAACAAGTCATCGATATGTGGTAATGGGTATTTATTCTTGATGGTCACCTTATTCAATTGCCGGTAATCAATACACAGTCTTAAACTCCCGTCTTTCTTCTTTACAAATAAGACCGGAGCTCCCCATGGTGATACACTTGGCCTAATGAACCCCTTCTCTAACATATCTTCAATTTGGACCTTTAATTCTCTTAATTTTGCTGGGGCCATACGATATGGGGTCATAGCTATTGGACCTGCTCCCGGAATTAGGTCAATGGTGAATTCTATCTCAATAGGTGGTGGCAGCTTACTTATTTCCAAAGGAAATACCTTCGGAAAGTCACTAACAATTGAGATTTGACTTAGTCTATCCTGCAACTCTACCTCAGAGAGATTAAGGGATATATCACCTATCTCACAAGCCCTGTCACTCCCTCACACAGACACGTTATCCAGATAAGTAATTGTCCCTTCGGAACAATTTAACAAGACTCGATTCCTAGTCAACCAATCCATTCCCAAAATAATGTCAATCCCTGACAATGGTATACACACTAGGTCCACAAGAAATAAAGTATCTTCAATGGTTAAGGGGAAATTCAGGCATATTCGTGGGGACATAGTGGCCTCTCCCAAGGGTGTGGATATGTATAGGTCACAGGGCAGGGTTTGAACAGGTAATCCCATTCGTTCTACGCATGCATAAGAAATAATTGAGTGCGTAGCGCCCGAATCAAACAATACTATCAAAGAAAAATTATAAATTTTACCTCTACCCTACATCAAGCCCGAAGACCTGTCGACATTGGCAGCATTCATAGTAAAAAATCTCCCTGGAGCCTATGGTCTCCGGCTACCGGATGTCGACTGATTCCCAGTGGAAGGGTAGTACCTGGCCATATGTCCTGTACCTCCACATCTGTAACACTGAAGTGGAGTCTAATGCCAGCAGGGTTGATTCGGATGTCTGGTGCCACACTTCGGACAAGGAGTATTATCGGGTCGCCTCCCACTGCTACTAGAAGCCCCTGGTTGCGGTTTAAACATACCGCTTCTTACATTCAGATTTCTAGGTGCTTGTCTGGGCCGGTTCCCTGTTCGTTGTGTCATATTCTGAGTCTGTCTCTGTTCTAGATTCTTACTCAGAATTCGGCACTTATTCACCAGTGTGGCAAAGTCTCGAATCTCTAGGGTAGCTAACTGAGTCTTCATAGGTAAATGGAGGCCTTCTTCTAGTTGCTTCGCTTTCCAAGCCTCATCGTAATGCATTCGCAGGTAAGTGGAGTATCTTGATAATTTTTCAAACTGTTTCAGATACTCGTCAAATGGCCTGCCTCCCTATGTGAGCTTCAGGAACTGTGCTTTCTTTGCTTGTTTCACACTCTCAGGGATATATTGATCTATGAAGACTCTCTTGAAAGATTCCTAAGTTAGTGGAATGCCCCGGCTCTCCATCAGTTGCTGGGCATCTGTCCACCAAAGTTCTGCTTCACCTTTCAGCATGTACGTTGCATATGTGACTTTTTGTTCATCGTCGCACTGTAACAACCTGAAAATCTTTTCAATTTCTTTTACCCAAGCTTCCACAACAGTTGGATCGGAGGCACCTATAAACGGAGATGGACCTGCTCTCTGAAACTCGATCCATCCCTGATATAGTGGGTTTACATGTTGAGTGGCTCCGTCATTTCTCGTCTTTCTGTCTTCCTGCTGCTGTCTCATTACATTTGCACTGGTAGTGGCCTGATCTCTCATCACATCGGCCATTAATCGGATGGATTCCATCATGTCACGCATGTCGACCTCAGTCTCCATGCTACCTCTACCTGAAGCACCCTGGTTTCTGTGCCTTTGCCTTCCTCTGGGCCTGCGAGTGGCATCCCTGCTAGATTCTGCCATACTTATCTGACACAAAAAATAAACAAATCAGTTATACAAGAATAAAGCTAACGTAAATACATTAAATTCATTCCGTTCATTATCAATTCAAATCAGGTCCTATCATTCCAGAGTTAAATCAATCAAAACCCTAAAGCTGCAAGCCCAAAGATTCAAAGTCCTAGGCCCACTAAACCAGAAGATTCGACAAACCGGGCTCTGATACCATAATTGTAACGACCCCCTAATACGACATATACAATCCTCATCTGATTAGCGGAAGCATATGGGTTATTCTAAATGATTATTCTCTATGTGGGAACGTTAGGGGATCGCTACTGGTTGAGCGTAACCCAAATAGACTTTTCGTTGTCCATTCGGATTTCGTTCAACCCTAATTCACACGCAGCTAACTAATTATACATGCATACATCACAATTTACTCTGGAATGAAATCTAAAACTTATATACACGTCACGTTATACATTCATACATATTCTGACTTAAATTCATAAATTTACAACGGTAAAACCTACCGAAAATCCGGCAGAGTTTCCCCTATATTTCGATCATGTACAAAATACAAAGAATCACCTATTTATATTTACACAGCCAGTCCAACAACAGCAATAAACATAATCCACAGAAATCCATAAAAACAGCATCAATCCCATCAATACAATCAATATAAAACTCTTGATTTATACATGTACAACTGATCCAATCCATACAGAAAACATAAAGAACAGAACCCAATATACAGGAACATCATCAAAGCATATATATATACAAGCTGATTCAGGCCTAAGCTAAGTTATTCTCCTGTCTATCACCATGGCATCATCGTCTATCATCTGGGCTCCTGTCCCTGTCCCTGTTCATCTGAGTAAACAACCTAATGAGATATAAAATCCCAGTAGAATAATTTACAATTCGAATATCATTGAAAACTGGTTGACTACCCAGCAATGCGAACACTGAAATCATCTTCCCGAAATCAGTTTGAAAACAGTGAGATACCTTATCTTTAAAATCGTTTAAACACATGGAAATTGCGGCAAGTAATCGAAATCATAAAAATCCATTTCTTTGAGAATCAGTCATCAAAATCAAGTAAAATCCCATGCCCAGTGTATCAAAATCCACGTTGGTCACAAATCTGCTGTAACCAAGTCTAAATCATCATCTAATTGCACGTCGTCTAGAGAGAATACCTCTCTTATCGTTGGGTGTGATCCGTAACACCAATCACCCGAATCAAGCCTATATTGTGAGTGTGATCCGTAACACCAATCACTCACTCAAGGACCGGGTGAGAATCAACATCTAGGGCATCCCCTAGCATGTGCACATACGCCAATTCTCATCCTCATACAGTCTATTTGAACTCACATGCTCACGGTCGGCTTTTTCTCAGGGTTCTAGGGTATTACGCCTAAATCACAATGTTTCCCCGTGTAGGCTATCCCCCCTTATACTCCTTAAACCTTTCTTAGGGTCGTTCTGGTTTAACGCGTAATCCCTAACTCAGTACAGGCTAAATATGATAAAAACAATCTCCTTTAAAAACTCCCTATACTAGGGATACTTAACGGCCGTCCCATACCAGCTATCAAGTACCCAACCCTAAGTAAATCCGTCCTAAGGGCATCTAAACTCGATAAACAAGGTGTCTAACATGCAATTAGGGTTTTCAGCACACAGGCATGCAATTTATCCCGTCGAAAGCAGCACGCAAGTCCATGCAAATCATCTAAATCAATCAGGTATCCACTAAGTCAAATCTAGGGTTTGGGAAGCGTAAATTATCCTACCTGGTCTCCGCTCGCTCCAAATCAAATCGGGCCTTCATGAAATCTCGATTTCTGGATCCAATTAATTTCCTGGACATGAAATTAAATATTCAGATTCGTCACGTCATCCGTTTTTCGATCCTAAATCTGATTACGCTAATACCTAGGTCAATTTATTGCCTAATTATGTTCGGCAGCCATTTCAGTCATATACCATTAGTTTTTGGGAAATATGACCTTACCAATGGGATCGGACGATGGAATTCTGCGTCGGGGATGGTCTCGGTTTCTCCCGATGCACGTCCAGAAGCTCCGGCATGGCGGCGTACGGCGGCGTATGGTGGCGCATGGCGGAGGGGTGAGGTTTGCCTCGAAAATCACACCACGGTGAAGCCCGCAAATCTAGGAGTCTGAATCTGGTGGTGGCGCGGCGGTTCACGGCCGTTTGGACTGCGTTTTCTGGCCACAAAAATTCTCGCACGGCGGACGGAGATTCCCTCGATTCAAGCGCGTCCGGCCTCTGTTCGACTTCGGCGAGCTAATGGAGGAAGCTGGCAGCTCAGGCTACACGGTGGTGGGGGCGGTGACGGTCAACAGCGACGGACGGCGGCGATCTGAGCTGGTGAAGTTTCGCATGGTGGAGGAGAAAGATGGCATTTTTTCGGCGACTCTGGCGGCCGTTGGTGGCCGTGGTTGGTTGCTGGAGGTTGTGGGCAGTGAGGGCTGTTAGTTGGTGTCCTTGGTGGCGGCCCACGGTGGCTGTGGTGGCGGTTCATGGTGGAGGAAGAGAGAGAGAGAGGAGAGAGAAAGTGTGGTGAGGAGAGAGAGAGAAATGAGAGAAATGGAGGGAGTTCGTGTAATTTAAAGCCTCCGGGGACGATTCTGACTTTTCCTGGGCCACCGGGGATTTTTTAGGGTGTCGACATCCTTCCAGACATTGGCACGCATTTCCATGCGAAGGTTTTGGCCTCCGTCAGTGGAATTGACGCACGAGATGTCTGTTGTCAGTTTCCGATCGCCGGATTGCATTTCTTTCCGTTTGATCGTGCTTCTGACTTCAAACGACCTTCTGTGTCAAGTCATTATCCTCAAAAGTTGTGCCAGGCTTCGTTTGATGGAAATTAGCGTCAAAAATAAAATTTTATCTTTTAAAATCCTTTAAAACTCTTTCAAATCTTTTCGGTTGTTACAATGGAGATTTAAAGAGCATGTAAACTCAATGAAAAAAATTTGAGTCACTAATCGCCTTGGAATAAGATTTAACAAGTCATTGAGATTTACAATGGTCATAGAAGGAGATTTCAAACAATTTGTATCACAGTTGAAACAGAGAGAGGAATATAACTTCATATCTTAATAGATTTAGAGGGCATGGAAGCCCAAACAAAATAATTAGAGTCACCATTGGCCTTGCAATTAGACATAACAAGCCATTTAGAGTTGCAAAGCTCATGGAAGGAGAACTATAACAATTTGCATCACAGTTAAAATGTGAGTGGAATCTAAAATCATATCTTTAGAGATTTAGAGAGCATGGAAACTCAAACAAAACAATTTCAGTCACAACTGGACATGTAATAAGATTTAACAAGCCTTTTAAACTTAGAAAGGTCATGAAAGAACATTTCAAACAATTTGCATCATAGTTAAAAAGAGTTATGAATTTAAAACCACATCTTAGGAAATTTGAAGAGTATACAAACTCAAACGAAATAATTTGAGTCACTATTGGCCTTGGAATTTTATTTAAGTCATTTAGATTTACAGTGTTCATGGAAGGAGATTTCAAACAATTTGTATCCCAGTTGAAAAGAGAGAGGATTCTAAAATCATATCTTAAGATATTTAGAGAGCATGAGAACTCAAACAAAACAAGTTGAGTCACAATTGGCCTTACAGTATGATTTAACAAGCCATTAAGTGTAGAAAGCTCATGGAACAAGGTTTAAAACAATTTGCATCACCGTTGAAAAGAGTTATGAATGTAAAACCACATCTTAGGAGATTTGAAGTGTAAGCAAACTCAAACAAAATAATTTGAGTCACTATTGGCCTTGAAATAAGATTTAACAAGTCATTTAGATTACCAATAGTCATAGAAGGAGATTTCAAACAATTTGTATCGCAGTTGACAAAGAGAGAGGAATCTAACATCATATCTTAAGAGATTTAGAGGGCATGGAAACCCAAACAAAACAATTTGAGTCACCATTGGCCTTGTAATTAGACATAACAAGCCATTTAGTGTTAGAAAGCTCATGGAAGGAGAATTATAACAATTTGCATCATAGTTGAAACGTGAGAGGAATCTAAAATCATATCTTAAGAGATTTAGAGAGCATGGAAACTCAAAAAAAATAATTTGAGTCACAATTGGCCTTGCAGTACGATTTAACCAGCCATTAAGTGTAGAAAGCTCATGGAACAAGATTTAAAACAATTTTGCATCACAGTTGAAAAGATTTATGAATGTAAAACCACATCTTGGGAGATTTGAAGAGTATGCAAACTCAAACAAAATAATTTGAGTCACTATAGAATCACCACCTCTTTTCCAGTGGATCACGCTCCTGGTACGCTATTCTTTAATATATATACTAGAGTGATTCGACTCATACCCATGGTTATGCTTTAACCTTAAGTATGTATTTCTTCATCGCCCTTGGAAGACACACTAACTTAAGGTTCGCAATCATCACGGTGTTTTCGAAGTCATTTATGTTCAAGTGGATGTTTAACCATCCTAATACATGGTACAATCGTGGAATGCCAACGACCGTCCCATACCAACAATCAGTTGACTCATGAGCCTATCTACCACTAGTGCATATGCCTAGGATACTTCACTCTTCCTTTTTGATGTCTCTTTGCTCCCCTTTTTATCACTATCACAAGGACCATTCTCATCCAAGTGAAAAGTGACTCTATCCTTTGCACATTACCTAAAACTCCTAGTTTCCTAGCTTACCCCTGTTGTGAGCCCTCATTTAAGTTAGTATGAAGAATTAATAAGCTCAATTGCCATTAAAAACCTCATTTCGCAAGTTAGAGGGCTGCCAGTCGACTGTTGGAAGGCTGGCAGTTGGCTGGTGGCTCTCTGTAATCCTCTGTGCCAATCAGTACGCTAGAAGCCAGCTGATGGTTTTCTGGAATGCGTTCTGGGTAAAAATATTAGCATGACAGTCGATTGCTAGGACTGCCAGTCGACTGCTCAGTGCAAACCTGGGCCTGACAGTCGATTGCTAGGAACTTGGTAGTCGGCTGCTAAGCCTCTGTCTACACTTTTGGGTTTCCAAGAACATAACAGTCGACTACAAGAATGGCCAGTCGACTGCTTAGTGCAAACTCGGGCCCGGCAGTCGACTGCTAGGTGTCTGGCACTCGGCTGCTAAGCCTCTGTCTACACTTCTGGGTTTTTCAAGAACACAACAATCGACTGCCCCTACTTAGTAGTTGGCTGCTATGCTCCGCTGCAGTTCAGAAAACATGATTTTGATAAAAATCCAGTCTAGCATGCATTCTATTTTTAAATCCAAACATATGAGCTTAATTCCCATACAACAAACTTTGCTTTTCATTAAACATTTCTTGTTCATTAGCTCAAACATGGTACATTCAAGGAAATCTAGTCTATATATCTAGATGAACACCACCAGCCCTTCCAATCCATTGCAGCACACATATGAGCATACATTTAGCAACACAACACCCCATAGAAATAGAAAAACATACAGAATGTAGGTTTTAACCCCAACTCAACTTAAAACATTCAAAATCATATTTTATCAGAAAAGTTTTGCACATTTCAAAAATGGAGTTTAAGATGGATTGCTACCTTGATTCCTTACAAATGTGTGTGTTTGGTATGCTAGGATGACTCTCCCCTTGCTATAGGAAGAATTCCCAGCCTCAAATTCACCTCTCCCTTTAGAAATTCTTCCTCTCCCTCTTGCCCTAGATCTCTCTCTCTCTCTACTCGCCCTTGATCTCTCTCTCTATCTCTCTAAGTTTTGAAAGTTTGGGCATTATAGGAGGATTTAGGGCTTCAGCTAGGGTTTAAGAGAGGTTTTGGAAATTGCTATCTAGTCCCTAAGCTCCTTTACACTTTTAGACTCGCTCATCTTTCTCGTTTCAATTGAGTCCCTAGCCAACTCTTGCTAAGCCTTCACTTATTTCCTTTCAATTTAGTCTATAAGCTAATGCAACTACATGCATTAATGCAACATACACAAGCATTAAACATCAAATTAACAATTATTAAACATCTCTTTAATAATAATTGGAGCGGATGTTACAACATGTAAACTCGAACAAAATAATTTGAGTCACTATTGGCCATGGAAAAAGATTTAACAATTCATTTAGATTTACAATGGTCATTGAAGGAAATTTCAAACACTTTGTATCTCAGTAGAAAAGAGAGAGGAATCTCAAATCATATCTTCAGAGATTTAGACGACATGTAAACCCAAAAAAAATAATTTGAGTCACCTTTGGCCATGCAATTAGACATAAAACGCCATTTAGAGTTACAAAGCTCATAGAAGGAGAATTATAACAGTTTGCATCACAGTTGAAACGTGAGAGGAATTTAAAACCATATCTTAAGAGATTTAGAGAGCGTGGAAACTCAAACAAAATAATTTGAGTCACAATTGGCCTTGCAATAAGTAAGATTTAACAAGCCATTTAAAGTTAAAAAGGTCATGGAAGGAGATTTCAAACAATTTGCATCATAGTTGAAAAGAGTTACGAATGTAAAACCACATCTTAGGAGATTTGAAGCGCATGTAAACTCAAACAAAATAATTTAAGTCACTATGGGAATTGGAATAACATTTAACAAGTCATTTAGATTTACAATGGTCATGAAAGGAAATTTCAAACAATTTTTATCTCAGTAGAAAACAGAGAGGAATCTTAAATCATATCTTCAGAGATTTAGACTGCATGGAAACCCAAACAAAATAATTTAAGTCACTATTGGCCTTGCAAGTAGATATAACAAGCCATTTAGAGTTACAAAGCTCATTGAAGGAGAATTATAACAGTTTGCATCACAGTTGAAACATGAGAGGAATCCAAAATCATATCTTAAGAGATTTAGAGAGCGTGGAAACTCAAACAAATCTATTTGAGTCATAATTCCATAAAGTAAGATTTAACAAGCCTTTTAAAGTTAGAAAGCTCAAGAAAGGAGATTTCAGACAATTTGCATCACAGTTGAAAAGAGTTAGGAATCTAAAACCACATCTTAGGAGATTTGAAATAGTATGCAAACTCAAACAAAATAATTTGAGTCACAATTGGCCATGCAGTAAGATTGAACAAACCATTTACAGTTAGAAATGTCATGGATTGAGATTTCAAAAAATTTGGATTACATTTGAAAAGAGTTATGAATGTAAAACCACATCTTAGGAGATTTGAAGAGTATGCAAACTCAAACAAAATAATTTGAGTCACTATTGGCCCAGGAATTTGATTTAACAAGTCATTTAGATTTACAATGATCATGGAAGGAGATTTCAAACAATTTGTATCACGGTTGAAAAGAAAGAGGAATCTAAAATCATATATTAAGAGATTTAGAGTGGAAGGAAACTCAAACAAAACAATTTGAGTTACAAATGGCCTTGCAGTAAGATTTAAAAAGCCATTAAGTGTAGAAAGCTCATGGAACGAGATTTAAAATAATTTGCATCACAGTTGAAAACGGTTATGAATGTAAAACCACATCTTAGGAGATTTGAAGAGTATGCAAACTCAAACAAAATAATTTGCGTCACTATTGGTCTTCGAATAAGATTTAACAAGTCATTTAGACTTACAATTGTCAAGTAAGGAGATTTGAAACATTTTGTATAGCAGTTGAAAAGAGAGAGGAATCTAAAATCATATCTTAAGAGATTTACAAAGCATGGAAATCTAAACAAAATAATTTCAGTCACAACTGGCCTTGTAGTAAGATTTAACAAGCCATTAAGAGTAGAAAACTCATGGAATGAGATTTCAAACAATTTGTACCACAGTTGAAAAAATGAAAAATCCAAAATCATATCTTAAGAGATTTAGAGAGCATGGAAACCCAAACAAAATAATGAGTCACAATTGGCCTCGTAGTAAGATTTCACAAGCCTTTAAGAGTAGAAAGTTCATGGAAAGTGATTTAAAACAATTTGCATCACTGTTGAAAAGAGTTATGAACGTAAAATCACATCTTAGGAGATTTGAAGTGCATGTAAACTCAAACAAAATAATTAGAGTCACTATGGGAATTGGAATAAGATTTAACAAGTCATTTAGATTTACAATGGTCAAGGAAGGGGATTTCAATCAATTTGTATCACTTTCAAAAAAGAGAGAGGAATCTTAAATCATACCTTCAAAGATTTAGAGGGCATGGAAGCCCAAACAAAATAATTTGAGTAAGCATTGGCCTTGCAATTAGACATAAAAAGACATTTAGAGTTACAAAGCTTATACAAGGAGAATTATAACAATTTGCATCACAGTTGAAACGTGAGAGGAATCTAAAATCATATCTTAATAGATTTAGAGAGCATGAAAACTAAAACAAAACAATTTGAGTCACAATTGGCAATGAAATAAGATTTAACAAGCCTTTTAAAGTTAGAAAGCTCATGAATGGAGATTTCAAACAATTTGCATCACAGTTGAAAAGAGTTATGAATGTAAAACCACATCTTAGGAGATTTGAAGAGTTTGCAAACTCAAAAAAAATAATTTGAGTCACTATTGGCCATGTAGTAAGATTGAACAAGCCATTTACAGTTAGAAAGGTCATGGATAGAGATTTCAAACAATTTGCATCACTGTTGAAAAGAGTTATGAATGTAAAACCACATCTTAGGAGATTTGAGGAGTATGAAAAACTCAAACAATATAATTTGAGTCACTATTGGCCCAGGAATTGGTTTTAACAAGTCATTTGGATTTACAACGGTCATGGAAGGAGATTTCAAAGAATTTGTATCATGATGGAAAAGAGAGAGGAATCTAAAATCGTATCTTAAGAGATTTAGAGAGGATGGAAACTTAAAAAAAAACAATTCGAGTCACAAATAGCCATGCAGTAAGATTTAACAAGCCATTAAGTGTAGAAAGCACGTGGAACGAGATTTGATCTAAGTTGTATCACAGTTGAAAAGAGTTATGAATGTAAAACCACATCTTAGGAGATTTAAAGAGTATGCAAACTCAAACAAAATAATTTGAGTCATTATTGGTCTTGGAATAAGATTTAACAAGTGATTTAGTCTTACAATTGTCAAGTAAGGAGATTTCAAACATTTTGTATCGCAGTTGAAAAGAGAGAGAAATCTAAAATCATATCTTAAGAGATTTACAAAGCATGGAAATCCAAACAAAATAATGAGTCACAATTATACTTGCAGTAAGATTTAACAAGCTATTAAGAGTAGAAATCTCATGGAATGAGATTTCACACAATTTGTATCACAGTTGAAAAAGAGACGAATCAAAAATTATATTTTTAGAGATTTAAAGAGCATGGAAACCCAAACAAAATAATTTGAGTCACAATTAGTCTCGTAGTAAGATTTGACGAGCCTTTAAGAGTAGAAAGTTCATGGAAAGAGATTTAAAACAATTTGCATCATTGTGGAAAAGAGTTATGAATGTAAAACCACATCTTAGGAGATTTCAAGTGCACATAAACTCACACAAAATAATTTGAGTCACTATGGGAATTGAAATAACATTTAACAAGTCATTTAGATTTACAATGGTTAGGGAAGGAGATTTCAAACAATTAGTATCACAGTCGAAAAAGAGAGAGGAATCTAAAATCATATCTTAAGAAATTTAGAGGGCATGGAAACCCAAACAAAATAATTTGATTCACCATTGGCCTAGCAATTAGACATAACAAGCCATTTAAAGTTATAAAGCTTATAGAAGGAGAATTATAAGAATTTGCATCATATTTGAAACGTGAGAGGAATCTAAACTCATATCTGAAGAGATTTAGAGAGCATGGAAACTCAAACAAAACAATTTGAGGTACAATTGGCTATGAAATAACATTTACGAAGCCTTTTAAAGTTAGAAAACTCGTGAACGGAGATTTAAAACAATTTGCTTCACAGTTGAAAAGAGTTATGAATGTAAACCACATCTTAGGAGATTTGAAGTACATATAAACTCTAAAAAAATAATTTGAGTCATTATTGGCCTTGGAAAAAGATTTAACAATTCATTTAGATTTACAATGGTCATGGAATGAAATTTCAAACAATTTGTATCTCAGTAGAAAAGAGAGAGGAATCTCAAATCATATCTTCAGAGATTTAGACAGCATGTAAACCCAAAAAAAATAATTTGAGTCACCTTTGGCCGTGCAATTAGACATAAAATGCCATTTAGAATTACAAAGCTCATAGAAGGAGAATTATAACAACTTGCATCACAGTTGAAACGTGAGAGGAATTTAAAACCATATCTTAAGAGATTTAGAGAGCGTGGAAACTCAAACAAAATAATTTGAGTCACAATTGGCCTTGCAGTACGATTTAACAAGCCATTAAAAGTTAGAAAGGTCATAGAAGGAGATTTCAAAAAATTTACATCACAGTTGAAAAGAGTTAGGAATGTAAAACCACATCTTAGGAGATTTGAAGTGCATGTAAACTCAAACAAAATAATTTGAGTCACTATAGGAATTGGAATAATATTTAACAAGTTATTTAGATTTACAATGGTCATGAAAGGAAATTTTGAACAATTTGTATCTAAGTAGAAAAGAGGAATCTCAAATCATATCTTCAGAGATTTAGAGGGCATGGAAGCCCAAACAAAATAATTTGAGACAGCATTGGCCTTGCAATTAGACATAACAAGCCATTTAGAGTTACAAAGCTTATAGAAGCAGAATTATAACAATTTGCATCATAGTTGAGACATCAGAGGAATCTAAAATCATATCTGAAGAGATTTAGAGAGCATGGAAACTCAAACAAAACAATTTGAGTCACAATTGGCCATGAAATAAGATTTAACAAGCCTTTCAAAGTTTGAAAGCTCATCAAAGGAGATTTCCAACAATTTGCACCACAGTTGAAAAGAGTTATGAATGTAAAACCATATCTTAGGAGATTTGAAGAGTATGCAAATGCAAAAAAAATAATTTGAGTTACTATTGGCCATGTAGTAAGATTGAACAAGCCATTTAAAGTTAGAAAGAACATGGATGTAGATTTCAAACAATTTGCATCACTGTTGAAAAGAGTTATGAATGTAGAACCACATCTTATGAGATTTGAAGAGTATGAAAATTCAAACAATATAATTTGAGTCACTATTGGCCCAGGAATTTGATTTAACAAGTTATTTGTATTTACAACGGTCAAGGAAGAAGATTTTAAACAATTTTTGTCATAGTTGAAAAGAGAGAGGAATCTATAATCATATCTTAAGATATTTAAAGAGCATGGAAACCCAAACAAAATAATTTAAGTCACCATTGCCCTAGCAATTAGACATAACAAGCCATTTAGAGTAAGAAAGCTCATGGAAGGAGAATTATAACAATTTTCATCATAGTTGAAATGTGAGAGGATTCTAAAATCATATGTTAAGTGATTTAGAAAGCATGGAAACTCAAACAAAATAATTTAAGTCACAATTGGCCTTGCAGTAAGTTTTAGCAAGCCATTAAGTGTACAAAGCTCATGGAACGAGATTTAAAACAATTTACATCACAGTTGAAAAGAGTTATGAATGTAAAACCACATCTTAAGAGATTTGAAGAGTATGCAAACTCAAACAAAATAGTTTGAGTCACTATTAATCTTGGAATAAGATTTAACAAGCATTTAGACTTACAATGGTCAAATCAGGAGATTTCAAAGATTTTGTATCACAGTTGAAAAGAGCGAGGAATCTAAAATCATATCTTAAGTGATTTAGAAACCATGGAAGTCCAAACAAAAGAATTTGTGTCACAATTGGCCTTGCAGTAAGATTTAACAAGCCATTAAGAGTAGAAAGCTAATGGAAAGAGATTTAAAACAATTTGCATCACTATTGAAAAGAGTTATGAATATAAAACCACATTTGAGGAGATTTAAAGCGCATGTAAACTCGAAGAAAATCATTTGAGTCACTATTGGCCTTAGAAAAAGATTTAACAATTCATTTAAATCTACAATGGTCATGGAAGGAAATTTCAAACAATTTGTATCTCAATAGAAAAGAGGGAGGAATCTCAAATCATATCTTCAGAGATTTTGACGGCAAGGAAACCCAAACAAAATAATTTGAGTCACCATTTGCCTTGCAATTATAGATAATAAGCCATTTAGAGTTACAAAGCTCATAGAAGGAGAATTATAACAATTTGCATCACAGTTGAAATGTGAGAGGAATCTAAGATCTTATCTTAAGAGATTTAGAAAGCGTGGAAACTCAAACAAAATAATTTGAGTCACAATTGGCCTTGCAGTAATATTTAGGAAGCCATTTAAAGTTAGAAAGGTCATGGAAGGAGATTTCAAACAATTTGCATCACAGTTGAAAAGAGTTATGAATGTTAAACCACATCTTAGGTGATTTGGAAGCGCATGTAAACTCAAACAAAATAATTTGAGTCACTATGGGAATGGGAATAAGATTTAACAACTCATTTAGATTTACAATGGTCATGAAAGGAAACTTCAAACAATTTGTATCTAAGTAGAAAATAGAGAGGAATCTCAAATCATATCTTCAAAGATTTAGATGGCATGGAAACCCAAACAAAATAATTTTAGTCACCATTGGCCTTGCAATTAGACATAACAAGCCATTTAGAGTTACAAAGCTCATAGAAGGATAATTAGAACAATATGCAACATAGTTGAAACGTCAAAGGAATCTAAAATCATATCTGAAGAGATTTAGAGAGCATGAAAACTCAAAAAAAAACAATTTGAGTCACAATTGGCCATAAAATAAGATTTAACAAGCCTTGCAAAGTTACAAAGCTCATCAAAGGAGATTTCAAACAATTTGCATCACAGTTGAAAAGAGTTATGAATGTAAAACCATATCTTCGGATATTTGAAGAGTATGTAAACGTAAAAAAAAATAATTTGAGTCACTATTGGCCATGTAGTATGATTGAACAAGCCATTTATAGTTACAAAGGTCATGGATGCAAATTTCAAACACTGTTGAAAAGAGTTATGAATTTAAAACCACATCTTAGGATATTTGAGGAGTATGAAAAACTCAAACAATATAATTTGAGTCACTATTGGCCCAGGAATTTGATTTAACAAGTCATTTAGATTTACAATGGTCCAGGAAGGAGATTTCAAACAATTTGTGTCATAGTTGAATAGAGAGAAGAATCTATAATCAAATCTTAAGAGATTTAAAGCGCATGGAAACCCAAACAAAATCATTTAAATGACCATTCCCCTAGCAATTAGACATAACAAGCCATTTAGAGTAAGAAAGCTTATGGAAGGAGAATTATAACAATTTGCATCACAGTTGAAACGTGAGAGGATTCTAAAATCATATCTTAAGAGATTCAGAAAGCGTGGAAACTCAAAAAAAACAAATTCAGTCACAATTGGCCTTATAGTAAGATTTAGCAAGCCAATAAGTGTACAAAGCTCATGGAACGAGATTTAAAAAATTTACATCACAGTTGAAAAGAGTTATGAATGTAAAACTCTTATGAGATTTGAAGAGTATGCAAACTCAAAAAAAATAATTTGAGTCACTATTGGTCTTGGAATGAGATTTAACAAGTCATTTAGACTTACAATGGTCAAATCAGGAGATTTCAAACATTTTGTATCATAGTTGAAAAGAGAGAGGAATTTAAAATCATATCTTAAGAGATTTAGAGAGCATGGAAACTCAAACAAAATTAATTTGAGTCACAATTACCCTTATAGTAAGATTTAACAAGCCAGTTAAAGTTAGAAACGTCATGAAAGGAGATTTCAAACAATTTGCATCACAGTTGAAAAGAGTTATGAATGTAAAACCACATCTTAGTAGATTTGAACCACATGTAAACTTAAACAAAATAATTTGAGTCACTATGGGAATTGGGATAAGATTTAACAAGTCATATAGATTTTCAATGGTCGTGAAAGGAGATTTCAAACAATTTGTATACAGTTTAAAAAGAGAGAGGAATCTAAAATCATATCTTAAGTGATTTAGAGGGCATAGAAACCTAAAAAAAATAATTTGAGTCACCATTGGCCTTGCAATTAGACATAACTATCCATTTAGAGTTACAATGCTCATAGAAGGAGAATTATAACAATTTGCATCACAATTGAAATGTTAGAGGAATGTAAAATTATATCTTATGAGATTTAAAGAGAGTGAAAACTCAAAAAAAACAATTTGGGTAACAATTGGCCTGGCAGTAAGATTGAACAAGCCATTTAAAGTTTGAAATGTCATGGAAGGAGACTTCAAACAATTTGCATCACAGTTTAAACAAGAGAGGAATCTAAAATCATATCTTAAGAGATTTAGAGCGCATGGAAACCCAAAGAAAATAATTTGAGTGACCATTAGCCTTGGAGCAAGATTTAACAAGCCATTTAGAGTAGAAAACTCGTGGAAGCAGATTTAAAAAAATTTTCATCACAGTTTGAAAGAGTTATGAATGCAAAACCACATCTTAGAAGATTTGAAGAGTATGCAAACTCAAACAAAATCATTTGAGTCACTATTGGCCATGAAATAAGATTTAACAAGTCATTTAGATTATTAATGGTCATGGAAGGAGACTTCAAACAATTTTGTATCACAATTGAAAAAGGGAGAGGAATCTAAAATTATATCTTAAGAGATTTAGAGTGCATGAAAACCCAAAAAAAATAATTTGAGTACTATTGGCCTTGCAATTAGACATAACGAGCCATTCAGAGATAGAAATGTCATGGAAGGACAATTATAACAATTTGCATCAAAGTTGAAACGTGAGAGGAATCTAAAATCATATCTTAAGAGATTTAGAGAGTATAGAAACTTAAACAAAACAATTTGAGTCACAATTGGCCATACAGTAAGATTTAGCCAGCCATTAAGTGTAGAAAGCTCAAGGAACGAAATTTAAAACAATTTGCATCACAGTTGAAAAGAGTTATGAATGTAAAATCACATCTTAGGAGATTTGAAAAGTATGCAAACTCAAACAAAATAATTTGAGTCACTATTGAACTTGGAATAAGATTTAACAAGTCATTTAGACTTATAATGGTCAAGTCAGGAGATTTCAAATTTTTAGGACATTTAAAGCGCATGTAAACTCGAACAAAAAAATTTGAGTCACTGTTGGCCTTGGAAAAAGATTTAACAATTCATTTAGATTTACAACGGTCATGAAAGGAAATTTCAAACAATTTGTATCTCAGTAGAAAAGAAATAGGAATCTAAAATCATATCTTAAGAGATCTAGAAAGCTTAGAAGTCCAAACAATATAATTTGTGTCACAATTGGCCGTACAGTAAGATTTAACAAGCCATTAAGAGTAGAAAGCTAATGGAAAGAGATTTAAAACAATTTGCATCACCATTCAAAAGAGTTATGAATATAAAACCACATCTTAGGATATTTAAAGCGTATGTCAACTCGAACAAAATCATTTGAGTCACTATTGGCCTTGGAAAAAGATTTAACAATTCATTTAGATCTACAATGGTCATGGAAGAAATTTCAAACAATTTGTATCTCAGTAGAAAAGAGGGAGGAATCTCAAATCATATCTTCAGAGATTTAAACGCCATGGAAACCCAAACAAAAAAATTTGAGTCACCGTTTGCCTTGCAATTATACATAATAAGCCCTTTAGAGTTACAAAGCTCATAGAAGGAGAATTATAACAATTTGCATCACAGTTGAAACGTGAGAGGAATCTAAAATCTTATCTTAAGAGATTTAGAAAGCGTGGAAACTCAAACAAAATAATTTGAGTCAAAATTGGCCTTGCAGTAAGATTTAAGAAGTCATTTAAAGTTAGAAAGGTCATGGAAGTAGATTTCAAACAATTTGCATCACATTTGAAAAAAGTTATGAACGTAAAACCACATCTTCGAAGATTTAAAGTACATGTAAACTCAAAAAAAATAAATAGAGTCACTATGGGAATGGGAATAAGATTTAACAAGTCATTTAGATTTACAATGGTCAAGGAAGGAAATTTCAAATAATTTGTATCGCAGGTGAAAAGAGAGAGGAATCTAAAATCATATCTTGAGAGATTTAGAGAGCATGGAAACCCAAACAAAATAATTTGAGTCACAATTGGCCATATAGTAAGATTTAACAAGCTATTTAGAGTAGAAAGCTCATTGAAAGATATTTAAAACAATTTGCACAAAAAGTTGAAAAGAGTTATAAATGTAAAACCACATCTTGGGAGATTTAAAAAGCATGCAAACTCAAACAAAATAATTTGACTCACTATTGGCCTTGGAATAAGATTTAACAAGCCATTTAAAGTTAGAAAGGCGATGGAAGGAGATTTAAAACAATTTGCATCACAGTTAAAAAGAGTTATGAATGTAAAACCACATCTTAGGAGATTTGAAGAGTATGCAAATTCAAAAACAATTATTTGTGTCACTATTGGCCTTGGAAAAGGATTTAACAAGTCATTTAGATTGACAATGGTCATGGAAGGAGATTTCAAACAATTCGTATGACAGTTGAAAAGAGAGAGGAATCTAAAATCATATCTTAAGAGATTTCGAAAGCATGGAAACCCAAACAAAATAATTTGATTCAGAATTAGCCCTTTAGTAAGATTTAACAAGCGATTAAGAGTAAAAAGTTCATGGAAAGAGATGTAAAACAATTGCATCACATTTGAAAAGAGTTATGAATGTAAAATCACATCTTAGGAGATTTAAAGTGCTTGTAAACTCAAACAAAATAATTTGAGTCACTATGGGAATTGGAATAACATTTAACAAGTCATTTAGATTTACAATGGTCAAGGAAGGAAATTTCAAACAATTTGTATCTCCGTAGAAAAGAGAGAGGAATCTAAAATTATATCTTAAGAGATTTAGAGGGCAGGGAAACCAAAACAAAATAATTTGACTTTTCATTGGCCTTGAAAATAGACATAACTAGCCATTTAGAGTTAGAAATCTAATGGAAGGATATTTATAACAATTTGCATCACAGTTGAAACGTGAGAGGAATCTAAAATCATATCTTAAGAGATTTAGAAAGCATGGAAACTCAAACAAAACAATTTGAGTCACAATTAGCCTTGCAGTAATATTTAACAAGCCATTTAAAGTTAGAAAGGTCATGGAAGGAAATTTAAAACAATTTGCATCATAATTTTAAAGAGAGAGGAATCTAAAATTATATCTTTAGAGATTTTGAGCGTATGAAAACCTCAACAAAATAATTTGAGTCACCATTGGCCTTGGAATTAGACAGAACAAGCCATTTAGAGTTAGAAAACTCATGGAAGGAGAT
Organism: Senna siamea; assembly: GCA_031216115.1. Lineage (NCBI taxonomy): Eukaryota > Viridiplantae > Streptophyta > Magnoliopsida > Fabales > Fabaceae > Senna > Senna siamea. Next base: position 21,098,006 of record CM062361.1, on the reverse strand, counting down.
TGAAATCAATTTGCATCACAGTTGAAACGAGAGAGGAATCTAAAATCATATCTTAAGAGATTTAACGGACATTAAATCCCAAACAAAACAATTTGAGTCGCAATTGGCCTAGCAGTAAGATTGAACAAGCCATTTAAAGTTAGAAAGGTCATGGAAAGATATTTAAAACAATTTGCACCAAAGTTGCAAAGAGTTATGAATGTAAAACCACATCTTGGGAGATTTGAAGAGCATGCAAAATGAAGCAAAATAATTTAACTCACTATTGGCCTTGGAATAAGATTTAACAAGCCATTTAAAGTTAAAAAGGTGATTGAAGGAGATTTAATACAATTTTCATCACAATTAAAAAGAGTTATGAATGTAAAACCACATCTTAGGAGATTTGAAGAGTATGCACACTCAAAAAAAATTATTTGTGTCACTATTGGCCTTGGAATAGGATTTAACAAGTCATTTAGATTGACAATGGTCATGGAAGGAGATTTCAAACAGTTGAAAAGAGAGAGAAAATTAAAATCATATCTTAATAGATTTAGAGAGTATGGAAACCCAAACAAAATAATTTGAGTTACAATTAGCCTTGTAGTAAGATATAACAAGTCATTAAGAGTAGAAAGTTCATGGAAAGAGATTTAAAACAATTTGCATCACAGATGAAAAGAGTTATGAATGTAAAACCACATCTTAGGAGATTTGAAGTGCATGTAAACTGAAACAAAATAATTTGAGTCATTAAGGGAATTGGAATAAGATTTAACAAGTTATTTTGATTTACAATGGTCATGGAAGGAAGTTCCAAACAATTTGTATCTCTGTAGAAAAGAGAGAGGAATCTGAAATCTTATCTTAAGAGATTTAGAGGGCATGGAAACCCAAGAAAAATAATTTGACTTACCATTGGCCTTGCAAATAGACATAACAAGCCATTTAGAGTTAGAAAGCTCATGGAAGGAGATTTAAAACAATTTGCGTCACAGTTGAAACGTGAGAGGAAACTAAAATCATATCCTAATAGATTTAGAGAGCATGAAAACTCAAAAAAAAACAATTTGAGTCGCAATTGGCCCTGCAGTAAGATTTAACAAGCCATTTAAAGTCAGAAAGGTCATGGAAGGTGATTTAAAATAGTTTGCTTCACAGTTGCAAACTGTTAAGAATGTAAAACCACATCTTGGGAGATTTGAAGAGCATCCAAACTTAAACAAACTAATTTGACTCACTAATAGCCTTCGAATAAGATTTAACAAGCCATTTAAAGTTAGAAAGGTGATGGAAGGATATTTAATACAATTTGCATCACAGTTGAAAAGAGTTATGAATGTAAAGCCACATCTTAAGAGATTTGAAAAGTATGAAAACTCAAACAAAATAATTTGAGTCGTTATTAGCCTTGCAATAAGATTTAAAAGGTCATTTCAATTTACAATGGTCATGGAAGGAGATTTCAAACAATTTATATCACAGGTGAAAAGAGACAGGAATCTAAAATCATATATTGAGAGATTTAAACAGTATGGAAACCCAAACAAAATAATTTGAGTCACAATTGGCCTTATAGTAAGATTTAACAAGCTATTAAGAGTAGAAAGCTCATGGAAAGATATTTAAAACAATTTGCACCAAAGTTGAAAAGAGTTATGAATGTAAAACCACATCTTGGGAGATTTGAAGAGCATGCAAACTCAAACAAAATAATTAGACACACTATTGGCCTTGGAATAAGATTTAACAAGCTATTTAAAGTTAGAAAGGTGATGGAAGGAGATTTAATACAATTTGCATCACAGTTAAAAAGAGTTATGACTGTAAAACCACATCTTTGGAGATTTGAAGAGTATGCAAACTCAAACAAAATTATTTGTGTCACTATTGGCCTTGGAAAAGGATTTAACAAGTCATTTAGATTGACAATGGTCATGGAAGGAGATTTCAAACAATTTGTATCATAGTTGAAAAGAGAGAGGAATCTAAAATCATATCTTGAGTGATTTAGATAGCATGGAAACCTAAAAAAAATAATTTGAGTCACAATTAGCCTTGTAGTAAGATTTAACAAGCCATTAAGAGTAGCAAGTTCATGGAAAGAGATTGAAAACAATTTGCATCACAGTTGAAAAGTGTTATGAAAGTGAAACCACATCTTAGGAGATTTGAAGTGCATGTCAACTCAAACAACATAATTTGAGTCATTATAGGAATTGGAATGAGATTTAACTAGTCATTTAGATTTACAATGGTCAAGAAAGGAAATTTCAAACAATTTGTATCTCTGTAGAAAGGAGATAGGAATCTAAAATCATATCTTAAGAGATTTAGACAACATGGAAACCCAACGAAAATAATTTGACTTACCATTGGCCTTGCAAATAGACATAACAAGCCATTCAGAGTTAAAAAGCTCATGGAAGGAGATTTTTAACAATTTGCATCCCATTTGAAACGTGAGAGGAATATAAAATCATATCCTAATAGATTTAGAGTGCATGGAAACTCAAACAAAACAATTTGTGTCACAATTTCCCTTTTAGTAAGATTTAACAAGCCTTTTAAAGTTAGAAAAGTTATGGAAGGAGATTTAAAACAATTTGCATCACAGTTGAAAAGAGTTATGAATGTAAAACCACATCTTAGGAGATTTGAAGAGTATGAAAAACTTCAAATAATTTGAGTCGCTATTGGCCTTGGAATAAGATTTAACAAGTCATTTAAAGTTAGAATGGTCATGGAAGGAGATTTAATACAATTTGCATCATAGTTGAAAAGAGTTATGAATGTAAAATGACATCTTAGGAGATTTAAAGTGCATGTAAACTCAAACAAAATAATTTGAGTCACTATAGGAATTGGAATAAGATTTAACAAGTCATTTAGATTTACAATGGTCAAGGAAGGAAATTTCAAACAATTTGTATCTCTGTAGAAAAGAGAGAGGAATCTAAAATCATATCTTAAGAGATTTAGAGCGCATGGAAACCCAAACAAAATAATTTAACTTTCCATTGGCCTTGCAAATAGATATAACAAGCCCTTTAGAGTTAGAAATCTCATGGAAGGAGATTTATAACAATTTGCATCACTGTTGAAACGTGAGAGGAATCTAAAATCATATCTTAAGAGATTTAGAGAGCATGAAAACTCAAACAAAAAAATTTGAGTCACAATTAGCCTTGCAGTAAGATTTAACAAGACATTTAAAGTGAGAAAGGTCATGGAAGGAGAATTAAAAAAATTTGCATCACAATTGAAATGAGAGAGGAATCTAAAATTATATCTTTAGAGATTTAGTGGGCCTGGAAACCCAAACAAAATAATTTGAGTCACCATTAGCCTTGTAATTAGACATAACAAGCCATTTAGAGTTAGAAAGTTCATGGAAGGAGATTGAAAACAATTTGCATTACAGTTGAAATGAGAGAGGAATCTAAAATCATATCTTAAGAGATTTAGAAAGCATTGAAACCCAAAAAAAATAATTTAAGTCACAATTGGCCTTGCAGTAAGACTTAACCAGCCATTTAAAGTTAGAAAGGTCATGGAAAGAGATTTAAAACAATTTGCTTCACAGTTGCAAAGAGTTAAGAATGTAAAACCACATCTTAAGAGATTTGAAGAGTATGCAAAATCAAACAAAATAATTTGAGTCACTATTAGCCTTGGAATAAGATTTAACAAGTCATTTAGATTTACAATGGTTATGTAAAGGGATTTCAAACTGTATCACCCCCAACTCTATATTTCTTTCTAGTAATAAAATAATATAAGGTAATATAATATAGGATTGGCGAGTTACTACTACCTCTACCTGAGTACATTTTTAACCTTTTCTAAGTTAAATAGTTGAGTGCCACTAGTTTAGGTTACTACACTCGAGTTCTCACATGTTACGCAGCAGAAATAAATAAAATAATTTAAATGAAATAGATAGATTGAGATATTCACATTCACATTCAACTATACATAATATTTATACATATAGAACTGTAGTGTGTGCAGACATATATCTATAGATATGCGAGCCTGAGCAGGGTAAGGAGACAACAATCCTACCACTCATACCCTATTTTAGGTAAAACTCTCTATCTCACATATCTTAATACATATATGCCCTCCTTACTTACACCAAAATTATCCTCTTGATCCTTTTAAAATACTAATAAGGATCCAGGGAAGTGGGTATGTCTAATGCTATAAACTCTTAGTTATGCACACAGTCAGGGGGAAGGTGGTAACTTAAATACAAATAGGCTCTACTACTTCTATCTCTCTCTCCATCAGCATTTAGTATCTAGGCATCTGATACAAATCAACTTTAATGAGAAATATTTCTTAGCAATAATAATCACCTGTAATTTAAATACTACTGACTTGTGTAACAACCGGAATCATTTTAACAACTTGCGTAACAACCGGAATCACCCCTCCGCCGTGCGCCGCCGTATGCCACCGTGCACCGCCGTGCCGAAGCATCTGGATATATACCAGGAGAAACTGATATCACCCTGGGACAGATTTCCATCATCCGACCACACTGGTAAGGTCCAATTTCCCAAAAACTAATGAAATTTGATTAAATTGGCTGCCGGACACGATTAGGAAATGAATTGATATAGGAATTAGGATAATCGGACTTAGAATTGTAAAACGGACGACGTAACAAGTTGGTATATTCAATTAAATGTCCAGGGAATCAATTTGACTCGGAAATAGAGATTTCGTGAAGTTCTAAATTGATTTGGAGCGACAGGAGACCAGGTAGGATGATTTACGCTTCCCGAGTCATAGATTTGACCTAGTGATTGCCTGAATGATTAGATTTAATTACATGGATTTACATGCTGCTTTCGATGGAATAAATTGCATGCCTGTGTGTGGATATCCTAATTGTATGTTAGACGTTTGTTTATCGAGTTTAGATGCCCTTAGTACGTATTTACTTAGGGTAGGGTACTTGATAGCCAGTATGGGACAGCCATTAAGTATCCCGAGTACAGGAAGCTTTTAATTGATGTTGTTTTTATCCGATTTAACCTGTACTGCGTTAGGGATCATACAATCTTTCTGATATGTCCCTCAATCTCTCTGAGGTAGAGTTGCCTGTGCGAGGGAGTGACAGGGCTTGTGAAATAGGTGATATGTCCCTCAATCTCTCTAAGGTAGAGTTGCAAGATAGGCTAAGCCAAATCCCAAATTCTAGTGACTTTCCGGAGGTATTTCCTTTGGAAGTGAGTAAACTACCACCACTTAGGGAGATAGAGTTCATCATTGACCTAATTCCGGGCGCGAGCCTAATAGCTATGACTCCATATCGTATGGCCCCAGCGGAATTAAGAGAATTAAAGGTCCAAATTGATGATATGTTGGAGAAGGGGTTCATTAGGCCAAGTGTATCACCATGGGGAGCTCCGATCTTATTCGTAAAGAAGAAAGACGGGAGTTTAAGATTGTGTATTGATTACCGGTAGTTGAATAAGGTGACCATTAAGAACAAATACCCATTACCACGTATTGATGACTTGTTTGATCAGTTGCAAGGCGCGACTGTGTTTTCTAAGATAGACTTAAGATCAGGATACCACCAGATTAGGGTTAGAGAGGAGGATATCTCGAAGACAGCATTTAGGACAAGATACGGCCACTACGAGTTTCTAGTGATGCTGTTTGGGTTAATGAATGCACCAACTATCTTTATGGATTACATGAACAGAATTTTCAGACCCTATTTAGATCAGTTTGTAGTGGTATTCATCGATGATATCTTAGTCTATTCCAAGACTCATGAGGAGCATGCCCAGCATCTTAGCACGGTGCTACAAATACTGAAAGAGAATCAATTGTATGCAAAGCTAGAGAAATGTGTTAGAAGAAGTGAAATTCTTAGGACACGTGGTTAATGGGGAAGGGATAGCGGTAGACCCAAAGAAAATAGAAGAAGTAGTAGATTAGGGTCGACCTAGAACGGTCACTGAGATTAGGAGTTTCTTGGGTTTGGCCGGTTATTATAGGAAATTCATTCAAGGATTTCCCCAAATAGCTGTGCCATTAACCCGGTTGACTCGAAAAGGGGTAGATTTTGAATGGAGCGAACAGTGTGAGATTAGTTTTCAAATTTTGAAAGAGAAATTAACCACCGAACCTGTACTAATTATTTCGAAACCCCTAGAACCCTTTACTGTATATACAGGTGCATCCTTGAGAGGTCTAGGTTGCGTCTTGATGCAGGATGGGAAAGTTGTGGCTTATGCATCGCAGCAATTGAAACCTTCAGAGGAAAACTACCCCACCCATGACTTAGAATTAGCTGCCGTAGTATTTGCCCTAAAGATTTGGCGACATTACCTGTATGACACTGTATTTGAGGTGTATAGCGTTCATAAGAGCCTTAGGTATTTGTTTGACCGAAAAGAATTGACCATGAGGCAATGTAGATGGGTAGAATACCTAAAAGATTTTGATTTTGAATTGAAATATCATGCAGGAAAAGCGAATGTCGTGGCTGATGCATTAAGCTGAAAGTTACTACAACTAGCTAGTTTAATAATTGGTGAGATGAGGTTACTTGAGGATTTTGGAAATTTCAGCCTCAACGTAATCTCATTTCCGCAAAGATTAGTGATGAGTGACTTTTTGATAACCTGCGAATTGATAGAATTGATTAGACAAGCCTAACTTGAGGATGAATCTTTGGAAGTATATGCAGACCAACCCGATTTTGGACTAGCACCTGATGGAGTTTTGATGTTTAGGAAGAGGGTAGTAATTCCGAACCATCAGGAGCTGAAGGAAAAAGTGTTAGCAGAGGCCCATAGAAGCCATTACACTATTCACCCCAGTATTTCCAAGATGTATCAGGACCTAAAGAGGAACTTTTGGTAGCCCGGTATGCGGAAGGATATCACGAACTACGTGAATGCCTGTTTGACTTGTCAACAGGTTAAGATAGAACACCAGAAACCTGCAGGGCTACTAAAACCATTGGAGATACGAGAGAGAAAATGGGATCAAATAACTATGGATTTTGTGGTAGGATTACCTAGAACACCAATAGGATTTGATGCCATTTGGGTAATAGTGGATAGGTTGACCAAATCTGCTCACTTTTTACCTGTTAAGGTGCGTTACTCCATGGAGAAATTAGTCGAAGTATACCTTAGGGAAATCATGAGATTACATGGAATACCGTCAGGTATAGTATCCGATTGAGACCCTAGGTTTACTTCGAGATTCTGGCAATCCTTACAGCAAGCCTTAGGAACCAGCTTAAATTTAGCACAGCCTATCATCCTTAGACTGACGGGCAGTCTGAGAGGACTATTCAAACCTTAGAAGACATGTTAAGGGCTTGTGTGCTAGAGTAGAAAGGAAGTTGGGATAAACACCTACCGTTGATAGAGTTTGCATACAATAACAGTTATCACTCTACCATCGGCATGGCACCTTATGAGGCTCTGTATGGGAGGAGTTGTAAGTCACCTTTAAGTTGGGTAGAAATGGGGGAGAGTGCACTGTTGGGACCCGAGATTGTATAAGAAACCACTGATCAAATTAAAATGATCAGAGAAAAGATGAGAGTTGCCCAACAGAGGCAAGAATCATATGCCAACAAGAGAAGAAGGCCTTTGGAATTTAATGAGGGAGAGCACGTATTTCTAAGAGTGTCCCCCACCACGGGTATTGGTAGATAGGTGAGGACCAAGAAACTAAGCCCTAGATTCCTAGGACCATTCCAAATCTTACAAAGAGTTGGTCCCGTTGCCTACCAAATTGCCTTACCTCCTTATTTGTCCAACCTACATGATGTTTTCCACGTCTCCCAACTTCGTAAATATGTCCTAGATCCTGCGCATGTATTATGGAATGAACCGATAATATTAAAGGAAAATTTGACTTATGAATCTACTCCTGTACAAATCTTTGACTTAAAACTAAGCAACTTCGAAGTAAAATAATCCCTTTAGTTAAGGTACTTTGGCAAGATGTAGCGTCGCAAGAGATGACGTGGGAGAAAGAAGAAGAGATGAGGCAAAGATACCCAGAACTGTTCACAGGTATAAATTTTGGGGATAAAATTTCTTTTAAAGGGGGGAGAATGTAACAACCAAAATAATTTTAAAAGATAAAACCCGATTTTCACGATAAATTCACGTAAGCGAAGCCTGGAATGACTTTCGAGGATGATGATTTGAAACGGAAGGTCGTTCGAAGTCAAAAACACAAGTGAACGAAAAGAAACGCAATCCGGCGATCAGGAACTGACAGACTATGTTTCGTGCATCAATTTCACTAACGGAGGCCGAAACCTTCGAATAGAAACTCGTGCCAATGTCTGGAGGGAAGCTAACACCCTAAAGTTTCCCCGTGTCGTCCGAGAAAAGTTAGAATCGCCCCCATAAGCTTTAAATTTCCTGAAACCCCGCCATTTGGCCTAATTCTCTCTCTCTCCTCACTTTACTTTCTCTCTCCTCTCTCTCCTCCTTCCTCTATCGTGCGCTGCCACCAGAGCCACCGTGAGCGACCACCTGGCATACCAATCGATAGCCCTCTCCAGCCACAATCTCCAGCAACCACCCAAGGCCACCAACAGCCCCCAACGCTGTTGAAAAATGGAGTTTTCCTCCCCCATTGGCCGTCGCCGCCGTCAGCCACTGTTGGCTGCCACCGCCCCCACCATCATGTAGCCTAAGCTGCCAGCTTCCTCTAGCAGCTCGCCGACATCGAACGAAGGTCCGACATGTCTGGATCGAGGCTTTTTCCATCTTTCGTGCGTCGTTCTTCGTGGCTAGAAAATGCCATCCAAATGGCCGTGAACTGCCGCACCACCACCATATTCAGACTCCTGGTCTTGCGTACTTCACCGTGGTGTAAATTTCGAGGCCAACCGCATTCTCCACCGTGGCGCCAGATTCGCCGTGCGCCATCGCGTGTCAGAGCATCTGGATATACACTGGGAGAAACAGAGATAACCCCAGGATAGATTTCCATCATCCGACCATAATGGTAAGGTCTGATTTCCCAAAAACTAATGAAATTTGATTGAATTGGCTGCCGAACACGATTAGGAAATGAATTGACTAAGAATTAGGATAATCACACTTAAAATTGTAAAACGAACGATGTAACGAGTTGGTATATTCAATTAAATGTCCAGGAAATCAATTTAACTTGGAAATCGAGATTTCGTGAAGTTCTGAATTGATTTGGAGTGACAGGAGACCAGGTAAGATGATTTACGCTTCCCGAGTCATAGATTTGACCTAGTGATTGTCTGAATGATTAGATTTAATTACATGGATTTACGTGCTGCTTTCGATGGAATAAATTGCATGCTTGTGTGCTGGATATCCTGATTGCATGTTAGACGTTTGTTTATCGAGTTTAGATGCCCTTAGTATGGATTTACTTAGGGTAGGGTACTTGATAGCCGGTATGGGACAGCCGTTAAGTATCCCGAGTACAGGAAGCTTTTAATTGATGTTGTTTTTATCCGATTTAACCTGTACTGCGTTAGGGATCACGCGATAAATCAGGACGACCCTAAGAAAGGTTTAAGGAGTATAAGGGGGGATAGCCTACACGAGGAAACATTGTGATTTAGGCGTAATGCCCTAGAACCCTGAGGAATAGCCGACCGTGAGCATGTGAGTTCGAATAGACTGTATGAGGATAAGAATTGGCGTATGTGCACATGCTAGGGGACACCCTACATGTTGATTCTCATCCGGTCCTTGAGTGAGTGATTGGTGTTACGGATCACACTCACAATATAGGCTAGATTCGGGTGATCGGTGTTACAGATGATACCCAACGATAAGAGAGGTAATCTCTCTAGATGACATGCAATTGGATGACGATTTAGACTTGGTCACAGAGGATTTGTGGCCAACGTGGATTTAGATACACCGAGCATGGGATTTAACCTGATTTCTATGATTGATTTTTAAAGAAATGAATTTTTATGATTATGATTATTCACCGCAATTTCCATGTGATAAAATGATTTAAAAGATAAGGTATTTCAATGATTTCGGGAAGATGTTTTCGGTGCTCGCACCGCTAAGTATTCAACCAGATTTTGAATTGTATTTGAATTGTAAATTATTCTAATTGGATTTTATATCTCACCAGGTTGTTTACTCAGATGAACAAGAACAGGGAAAGGAACCTAGACGTTAGCTGGACGATGACTTGATGATAGACAAAGGAGAAGCTTAGTCTAGGCTTGAATTGTATTGTATATGTGTTTACTGATATGGTTGTATAATGGTCTTCTGTAAATTATGTTTTCTGTTGTTTTTGGACTGGCTGTATATCTGTAAATAGGTGACTGTTGTATTATGGATATGTTCGAAATACAGAGAAAACTCTGCCGAATTTTCGGTAGGGTTTACCACTGTAAACTTGTGAACTTAAGTTGGAATTTATATGAATGCATGATGTGATGTATACAGGGATTTTAGATTTCATTCCATAGTAATTTGTGATGTATGTATGTATATTTAGTTTAGCTGCATGTGAATTAGGGTTGAACGAAATCCGAATGGACAATGGGGAGTCTATTTGGGTTACGCTCAACCAGTAGCGATCCCCTGACATTCCCACATCGGGAATAACTATTTAAACCAACCCATATGCTTTCGCTAATCAGATAAGTATCACGTATGTTGTATTAGGGGGTCGTTACAACTTGTACCACTGTACAGGTACAGAAATCCACTACATTGTTTTTCATAATAATTCAAACATTATGCTATTGGAATAATGTACATAGATGATATAAATATTTCATGCATATACTCTTGAATATCTTTGCACCTCAACAAATATTCATCACACATGATATATTTTCAGACTGTAATGGTAACACATCATATTCTCATATCAGTATTAAGTATAGAGCATAAACAAAGAACTCATGCAATTTGATATGGCCATAGTCAAAAGCATCACATAGTAATTCTTTCAAATTTCTATTCATAAATGAGTTTTCTTGTGGCCTTGAGCCACCTACAATTATTCTCGTGGTTTTCATGGTCAGGATTTATTCTCAGGTTATCCATCAGCAATTATTCTCAGGTTAACTATCTGCAAAACTTTTCCTGGATTAAAGACAGTTGCGGCTATTCTCGCAGTATAACCAATTGCATCCCTTCTCGCAGAAAAACCAAATGCATCCCTTCTCGCGGATCAACCATTTGCATTTATTCTTATTTAATGTTCCTGCTCAATTGAAATCTCTTATTTCTCTTCTATTTCTCATAATTTCTCAAACATTCTCATTTTTCATGTTACCCATTACAATTCAAGATTAGATCCTACATTTGAGCGAAGTATTGGGCTAATTGTGTATAAAAATAGGTTATTGAGTTAAATTTTCCAAAAAAGAGAGCTACAAGTCGACTTCCAGCTTGCTACCTCAAAAATTTTTCAAACAATGAGCAATCAGTCGACTTCCAGGACCCCGGCATTCGACTGCTCTATTCTTGGCTAATTTTTGAAAAATAAGAACACGACAGTCGAATTCCAGCCCCTGGTAGTCGACTACTAGCATTCTGGATAAGATTCTGGGCAACTCAGGAGCATGACAGTCGACTGGTAAGGCCTACAAGTCAACTGCTACGTTATGCTCTATTTTTTGAAAGCCCGTTGACCCAGATTTTTACACCAAGAACATGATTTTAAAATATTTTTGATGATTAAAAACTCAATAACAGCATAAAAGCTTTATTTACCACTCAAAAACAGCCAAACCACCGATTATTCATGCTGAAATCTTAGATTTAAGCTCTTTTCTCAAAAACCAAAAAAACCTATTTCTCATATTTGCAATTATGCATTCACAAGCATATTCAAGCATTTTAAAACATCCAATAGCAATCAAAAACACTAAGAATATAGGTTTTAATCTCCCTAAAGTTTAAAATTATGAAAACTCAGAATTTACCAACCATACACAGTAAATTTTGAAAATGAGGGAGATAGGTGATTTGCTACCTTTCTGCTATTTCCAATCGGTATTTGATGATGGTGAAGGGTTCTGGTAAATTTTCCTAGCTTCTGGAATGCTTAAATTCAATTAACAGCTTTCTTCCCTTTCAATTCCCACTCTTTCTCTTTCTAGCTCGTCCTCTCTCTCTCTCTAAGATTTCTGGACTGAAGTTACAAATGAAGGGTTCTGAAGGATTAGCCTATTTATAGGCAATCTGGCCTTTTGCAACTTTGCTCCAAATTCCCAACCGTTCGGTACAAATTGATAATTCTTCTAACTTTATGTTAAATGACCATTTTCTCCCTAACTGGCTGGTGGGAAATTTTTCAGAATCCTGTTGCTACAGTAAACCATTTGCCTAAAATCACGGCCTATTGCCCTAAATTGTTAGAGTTTCATACCTCTATCCTCACTTCATCTTTTCCTTTCAATTTGTTCCTTATTCTTTCTTTTCCCTTAAAACTCTTTTCTTAATGCAACTACATGTATCTTAATGCAACAAACACAAGAATTTGATTTATTAAAATTAACAAACATCTCTCAATGTGCAAAATGAGCGGATGTTACAATGCTCCTCTCCTTTAAAAAATTTCATCCTTGAAATTTAAAATGTACCTAAATAAATAACTCTGGGCAAACTCTTTTCATATTGTCTTCCTTTTCCCACGTGGCTTCTTGTGGTGATGATTGGTCCCACAATACCTTTACCAGTGGAATTGTCTTATTTCTCAACTGTTTGACTTTAGTACTAATGATTCTCAAAGGTCTAGGATTATAGGTCAAGTTATCTTTCAATTGTACAGTACTAGCATCGAGAATAGGAGAAGGATCTAGAATATATTTACGAAGTTGAGAAACATGAAAAACATTGTGGAGGTTGGACAAAAATGGTGGTAATGCTATTTGGTAAGCAGATGAACCTATTCTTTTCAAAATCTGGTATGGTCCAATGTATCTAGGATTCAATTTTCTAGACTTAATAGCTCTACCAATACCAGTAACTAGAGATACTCTGAGAAAAACATGGTTTCCTTCTGCAAATTCTAATGACCTTCTCCTCTTATCAGCATAACTCTTTTGTCTATTTGGGCCTGAGCCATTTTCTCTCTGATCATTTTTATTTGATCAGTCGTCTATTGAACTAAGTTCAGCCCTAAAATTTGTCTCTCTCCCAATTCAAGCCAACACAAGGGTGATCTACATTTTCTTCCATACAGGGCTTCATCAGGAGCCATTCTTATGCTAGTATGAAAACATTATTATAGGAAAACTCTATCAAAGGCAAAACTTTATCCCAATTTCCTTTTTGTTCTAATATACAAGTCCTAAGCATATCTTCTAAAGTTTGGATTGTTCTTTTAGTCTGCCTATCGGTTTAAGGATGATAAGTAGTACTGAAGTTCAACTTAATACCAAATGCCTCTTGCAAGGCTTTCCAGAATCTAAAAGTAAACCTAAGATCTCTATCTGATACTATACTAATAGGTATTCCATGGAGTCTTCGTATTTCTTGTATATATAAGTGGGCCAGCTTATCCAATGAGAAATTTATTTTAATAGGCAGGAAATGTGCAGATTTAGTTAATTTGTCAACAATCACCCAAATTGTATCATTTCCTGACTGAGTTCTAGGCAAGCCAACTACAAAATCCAGGGAAATTTTCTTCCATTTCCATTCTGGAATTTCTAGAGGTTGTAAAGTTCCAGCAGGTTTCTTATGTTCAATCTTCACCTGCTGGCACACTAGACATTTAGCAACATACTCAACTATTTGCTTTTTCATACCTGGCCACCAGAAATTCTTCTTCAAATCTTGATACATCTTAAAAGCACTAGGATGAACGGTATAGTTGCTTTTATGGGCTTCTTCCAAAATTTTATCTCTCAAGTTTCCTAACTCTAGGATATACAACCTATTTTGATAGGTCACTACCCCATCTATCTCTTTCTTGAATTCCCTTGAATCCTTCAGGGATTTTAAGAATTCATCTTCTCTTTGAGCTTCTAGGATTTGAGTCCTAAAAGTATTCTCAATCTTCATTTCACTCAAGTACAGCCTATCTGGTAATACTAGCATGAATAGATTCATATTCCTAAACTGCTCAATCAAATTCATTTCACTCACCATCATATGGGCTACATGAAGAGATTTCCTACTTAAAGCATCGGCCACTACGTTTACCTTTTCGGGATGGTACTTCAATTCAAAATCATAGTCTTTAATAAAATCCATCCATCTCTTCTGTCTCATATTTAGTTCTTTTTTATTAAAAAGGTATTTGAGACTTTTGTAGTCACTAAATACCTCAAATCTAGATTCATAGAGATAGTGTCTCCAAATCTTTAAGGAAAACACTATGGCAGCTAATTCAAGATCATGGGTAGGATAATTTTTCTCATGGGGTCTCAGTTGCCTAGACGCATATGCTACTACTTTTCTATTTTGCATCAAGACACACCCTAGGCCCTTCTTGGATGCATCACAATACACTTCAAAATTTTCTAATGGATTAGGAATGATTAAGACAAGTGTAGTTGTCAATTTTTCTTTCAGAGTTTAGAAGCTATGTTCACATTTGGCATCCCACACAAATGGAACATCTTTCCTAGTCAATTTAGTCAAAGATAACGTTATCTGCGAAAAACCTTGAATAAATCTCCTATAGTAACCGGCTAATCTGAGAAAACTACGGATCTTTGTCACTATGGTAGGTTACTCCCAACTAACTACCGCCTTTGTCTTAGTAGAATCTATGGCTACTCCATCTTTAGTAATCACATGACCTAAGAATTTTACCTCTTCCAACCAGAATTCACACTTCTCAAGTTTAGCATACAATTTCTTCTCTCTAAGTAACTACACCACAATCCTAAGATGATGTTCATGCTCTTCACTACTTTTAGAATATAAAAGAATGTCATCAATAAACACTACCACGAACTAATCTAGGTAGGGTCTAAAGATATGATTCATGTAATCCATGAAAATAGTTGGAGCAGTCATCAATCCGAATGGCATCACAAGGAATTCATAATGCCCATATCTGGTTCTAAAGGCTGTCTTAGGTATGTCTTCTTTTCTTACTCTAATTTGATGGTACCCCGACCTCAAATCAATATTGAAAAACACAGTAGCCGCTCTCAATTGATCCAAGAGATCATCTATCCTAGGAAGTGGATATTTATTCTTTATTGTTGCCCTGTTCAGTTGCTTATAATCTATACACAACCTCAAGCTTCCATCTTTCTTTTTTACAAGTAATACCAAGGCTCCCCATGGTGAAGCAATGGTTCTAATGAATTATTTTTTCAATAGATCTTCTATCTGGACTTTTAACTCTGTCAACTCTACAAGAGACATTCTATAGGGTGCTATAGAGATTGGTCCCATCCCCAGAAGTAATTCTATAGAGAACTCTATCTCTCTCTCAAGTGGAAGACTTAAGATTTCCTTAGGGAAAACATCCGAAAATTCACTCACTACTGGAATGACATTAAGTGTATGTTGAACTTTAACCTCAGAAACACATAGGAATTGCATTCTCTCATTCTTTTCCTTAGTACTCCTGTTTACAGGTATGGTCTCTACAAAAGTCAAAGATTTTTCCAAACAATCCAAGATTACATTGTTTGTAGACAACTAGTTCATCCCAAGAATAATGTCCAAATCCACTAAAGGTAAACAAATCAAATCAACAACAAATGATCTATTCTCATCAACAATAGAACAATTCAAGCAGGCTAAAGAAGTCAATACCTGCTCTCTAGCTGGAATAGAAATAAACAATGGTTGCTAGTCACAGGTAAATTTAATCTCTTCACACATTCCAATGAAATGAATGAGTGAGTAGCGCCAGAATCAAATAGTACAATTAAAGATATACCATTAATTAAACATTTACCTTTCATTAAATCATTGGACCGAGCCACTTCTTTACCCTTGAGAGTATAGACTCTTCCAGTAGTTGGAGGTTTAGTGGTGTCACCCTGTCTTTTCCACAGTGGACAGTCCCTGATAAAGTGTCCTTCTTTTCCACATCTATAACATACGCCATGTTGTACCTTGGGTTGTAGCCATTTGCAGGGTCCCTCATGACTTTTATAGCATTTAGGACAAACATCAGGCATCACCGGTCTCACCATAGGCCTTTTCCCTTCCCGGCCTCTACTAAATCTACCATCTCTCCCTAAGAAAAATCTCAGTTGCTTCTGTTTGAAGAAGTTACTCTTTTGTTTTTCTTTCTCAGTCTCTGCTAAATTCTTGGAAACTATGCGATATTTTTTTACCAATGTGGCATAATCTCATATTTCCAATAGAGTTACCACATTCTTCAACTCAGACCTTAATCCACCCTCTAGGTGCATTGCTTTCCATGCTTCATCTGGTTGAAGTCTCAGATAAGAGGAAAACTTTTGCACTTCAACAAATATTCATCACACATGATATCTTTTCAGACTGTAATGGTAACACATTATATTCTCATATCAGTATTAAGTATAGAGCATAAACAAAGAACTCATGCAATTTGATATGGCCATAGTCAAAAGAATCATATAGTAATTCTTTCAAATTTTTATTCATAAATGAGTTTTCTTGTCGCCCTAAGCCACCTGCAATTATTCTCGTGGTTTTCACCATCAGCATTTATTCTCAAGTTATCTGTCAGCAATTATTCTCAGGTTAACTGTTTGTAAAACTTTTCCTAGATTAAAGCCAGTTGCAGCTATTCTTGCAGTATAACTAATTGCATCCCTTCTCGCGGATCAATCATTTGTCATTATTCTCATTTATGGTTCATGCTCAATTAAAATCTCTTATTTCTCTTCTCTTTCTCATAATTTCTCAAACATTCTCATTTTTCATGTTACCAATTACAATTCAAGATTAAATCCAACATTTGAGCAAAGTATTGGGCTAATTGTGTATAAAAAAAGGTTGTTGAGTCAAACTTTCCAAAACAGAGAGCTACAAGTCTACTTTCAGCCTCTTGGTAATCAACTTCCAGCTTGCTGCCCAAAAAATGTTTCAAACAATGAGCAATCAGTCGATTTCCAGGACCCTGGCAGTCGACTGCTTTGTTCTTAGCTAATTTTTGGAAAATAAGAACACGGCAGTCGACTTCCAGCCCTTAGCAGTCGACTACTAGCATTCTGGATACGATTCTAGGCAATTCAGGAGCACGACAGTCGACTGGTAAGGCCTACAAGTCGACTGCTACGTTATGCTCTATTTTTTGAAAGCCTATTGACCCAGATTTTTACACCAAGAACATGTTTTTAAAATATTTTTGATGATTAAAAACTCAATAACAGCATAAAATCTTTATTTACCACTCAAAAACAGCCCAAACCATTGATTATTCATGCTCAAATCTTGGATTTAAGCTCTTTTCTCAAAAACCAAAAAAACCCATTTCTCATATTTGCAATTATGCATTCACAAGCATATTCAAGCATTTTAAAACATCCAATAGCAATCAAAAACACTAAGAATGTAGGTTTTAATCTCCCTAAAGTTTAAAATTATGAAAACTCAGAATTTACCAACCATACACAGTAAATTTTGAAAATGAGGGAGATAGGTGATTTGCTACCTTTCTACTGATTTCCAATCAGTATTTGATGATGGTGAAGGGTTCTGGTAAATTTTCCTAGCTTTTGGAATGCTTAAATTCAATTAGTAGCTTTCTTCCCTCTCAATTCCCACTCTTTCTCTCTCTAGCTCGTCCTTTCTCTCTCTAAGATTTCTGAACTGAAGTTGCAAAAGAAGGTTTCTAAAGGATCGGCCTATTTATAGGCAATCCGGCCTTTTGCAACTTTGCTCCAAATTCTTAACCATTCGGTCCAAATTGATAATTCTTCTAACTTTATGTTAAATGACCATTTCGTCCCTAACTGCCTGGCGAGAAATTTTTCAGAATTTTGTTGCTACAGTCAACGATTTGGCTAAAATCACGGCCTATTGCTCTGAAGTTTTAGAGTTTCATACCTCTATCCTCACTTCATCTTTTCCTTTTAATTTGGTCCTTATTCTTTCTTTTCCTTAAAACTCTTTTCCTAATGCAACTACATGCAGCATAATGCAACAAACACAAGCATTTAATTTATTAAAAATAACAAACATCTCTTAATGTGCAAAATGAACGAATATTACACAAACAATTTTTATCACAGTTGAAAAGAGAGAGAAATCTAAAATCATATCTTAAGAGATTTACAGAGCATGGAAACCATAACAAAATAATTTGAGTTACAATTAGCCTTGTTGTAAGATTGAACAAGCTATTAAGAGTAGAAATCTCATGGAAAGAGATTTAAAACAATTTGCATCAAAGTTGAAACGAGTTATGAATGTAAAACCACATCCCGGGAGATTTGAAGAGCATGCAAATTCAAACAAAATAATTTGACTCACTATTGGCCTAGGAATAAGATTTAACAAACCATTTAAAGTTAGAAAGGTTATGGAAGGAGATTTAAAACAATTTGCATCACAGTTGAAAAGAGTTATGAATGTAAAACCACATCATAGGAGATTTGAAGAGTATGAAAACTCAAACAAAATAATTTTTGTCACTATTGGCCAATGGTGACTCAAATTATTTTGTTTGGGTTTCAAACAACTTGCATCACAGTTGAAGAGAGACAGGAATCTAAAATAATATCTTCAGATATTTAGAGGACATGGAAACCCAAACAAAATAATTTGAGTCACCATTGGCCTTGCAATTAGACATAACAAGCCATTTATAGTTAGAAAGCACATGGAAGGAGATTTAAAACAATTTGCATCATAGTTGAAACGAGAGAGGAACCAAAAATCATATCTGAAGAGATTTAGAGAGCATAAAAACTTAAATAAAACAATTTGAGTCATAGTTGGTCTTGTAGTAAGATTTAACAAGCCATTTAAAGTTAGAAAGGACATAGAAGGAGATTTAAAACAATTTCTGTCACAGTTGAAAAGAGTTATGAATGTACAACCATATCTTAGGAGATTTGAAAAGTATGCAAACTCAAAAAAAATAATTTAAGTCACTATTTGCCTTGGGGTAAGATTTAAGATGTCATTTACATTTACAATGGTCATGGAAGGAGATTTCAAACAACTTGTATCACAGTTGAAAAGGGAGAGGAATCTAACATCATATCTTAATAGATTTAGAGGGCATGGAAACCCAAACAAAATAATTTGAGTCACAATTGGCCTTGTAGTAAGATTTAACATGCCATTAAGAGTAGAAAGTTCATGGAAAGAGATTTAAAAAAATTTGCACCATCGTTGAAAAGTGTTATGAAAGTAAAACCACATGATAGGAGATTTGAATAGCATGTAAACTCACACAAAGCAATTTGAGTCACTATGAGAATTGGAGCGAGATTTAACAAGTCATTTAGATTTTGTAATGGTCATGCTTGGAAATTTCAAACAATTTGTATCTCTGTAGAAAAGAGAGAGGAATCTAAAATCATATCTTAAGACATTTAGAGAGCATGAAAACCCATACATAATAATTTGAGTCACAATTGGCCTTGTAGTAAGATTTAACAAGCCACTAAGAGTAGAAAGTTCATAGAAAGAGAGTTAAAAAACAATTTGCATCATAGTTGAAAAGAGTTATGACTGTAAAACCACATCTTAGGAGATATAAACAACATGTAAAGTCAAGCAAGAAAATTTGAGTCACTATGAGAATTGGAATAAGATTTAACTAGTCATTTAGATTTACAATGGTCATGGAAGGAAATTTCAAACAATTTGTATCTTAGTAGAAAAGAGAGAGGAATCTAAAATCATATCCTAAGAGATTTAGAGGGCATGGCGACCCAAACAAAATAATTTGACTTACCATTGGCCTTGGAAATAGACATAACAAGCCATTTGGAGTTAGACAGCTCATGGAAGGAGATTTATAACTTTCTACATCACAGTTGAAACGTGAGAGGAATCTAAAATCATATCTTAAGAGATTTAATGAGCATGGAAACGCAAACAAAACAATTTGAGTCACAATTGGCCTTTCAGAAAGATTTAACAAGCCATTTAAAGTTAGAAAAGTCATGGAAGGAGATTCAAAACAATTTGCATCACAGTTGAAAAGAGAGAGGAATCTAAAATAATATCATCAGAGATTTAGAGGGCATGGAAACCCAAAAAAAATAATTTGAGTCACCATTGGCCTTGCAATTATACATAACAAGCCATTTATAGTTAGAAAGCACATGGAAGGAGATTTAAAACAATTTGCATCATAGTTGGAACGAGAGAGGAATCGAAAATCATATCTGAAGAGATTTAGAAAGCATAGAAACTCAAACAAAACAATTTGAGTCATAGTTGGCGTTGTAGTAAGATTGAACAAGCCATTTAAAGTTAGAAAGGTCTTAGAAGGAGATTTAAAAAAATTTTCATCACAGTTGAAAAGAGTTATGAATGTACAACCATATCTTAGGAGATTTGAAAAGTATGCAAACTCAAACAAAATAATTTAAGTCACTATTTGCCTTGGGGTAAGATTTAAGATGTCATTTAGATTTACAATGGTCATGGAAGGAGATTTCAAACAAATTGTATCACAGTTGAAAAGGGAGAGGAATCTAACATCATATCTTAATAGATTTAGAGGGCATGGAAACCCAAACAAAATAATTCGAGTCACAATTGGCCTTGTAGTAGGATTTAACGTGCCATTAAGAGTAGAAAGTTCATGGAAAGAGATTTAAAACAATTTGCACCATCGTTGAAAAGTGTTATGAAAGTAAAACCACATGATAGGAGATTTGAATAGCATGTAAACTCACACAAAGCAATTTGAGTCACTATGAGAATTGGAGCGAGATTTAACAAGTCATTTAGATTTTGTAATGGTCATGCTTGGAAATTTCAAACAATTTGTATCTCTGTAGAAAAGAGAGAGGA
This sequence comes from Senna siamea, assembly GCA_031216115.1. Taxonomy (NCBI): domain Eukaryota; kingdom Viridiplantae; phylum Streptophyta; class Magnoliopsida; order Fabales; family Fabaceae; genus Senna; species Senna siamea. The sequence goes on along the minus strand of CM062361.1, from coordinate 21,077,100 downwards.
ATCTAAAATCATATCTTAAGACATTTAGAGAGCATGAAAACCCATACATAATAATTTGAGTCACAATTGGCCTTGTAGTAAGATTTAACAAGCCACTAAGAGTAGAAAGTTCATAGAAAGAGAGTTAAAAAACAATTTGCATCATAGTTGAAAAGAGTTATGACTGTAAAACCACATCTTAGGAGATATAAACAACATGTAAAGTCAAGCAAAAAAATTTGAGTCACTATGAGAATTGGAATAAGATTTAACTAGTCATTTAGATTTACAATGGTCATGGAAGGAAATTTCAAACAATTTGTATCTTAGTAGAAAAGAGAGAGGAATCTAAAATCATATCCTAAGAGATTTAGAGGGCATGGCGACCCAAACAAAATAATTTGACTTACCATTGGCCTTGGAAATAGACATAACAAGCCATTTGGAGTTAGACAGCTCATGGAAGGAGATTTATAACTTTCTACATCACAGTTGAAACGTGAGAGGAATCTAAAATCATATCTTAAGAGATTTAATGAGCATGGAAACGCAAACAAAACAATTTGAGTCACAATTGGCCTTTCAGAAAGATTTAACAAGCCATTTAAAGTTAGAAAAGTCATGGAAGGAGATTCAAAACAATTTGCATCACAGTTGAAAAGAGAGAGGAATCTAAAATAATATCATCAGAGATTTAGAGGGCATGGAAACCCAAAAAAAATAATTTGAGTCACCATTGGCCTTGCAATTATACATAACAAGCCATTTATAGTTAGAAAGCACATGGAAGGAGATTTAAAACAATTTGCATCATAGTTGGAACGAGAGAGGAATCGAAAATCATATCTGAAGAGATTTAGAAAGCATAGAAACTCAAACAAAACAATTTGAGTCATAGTTGGCGTTGTAGTAAGATTGAACAAGCCATTTAAAGTTAGAAAGGTCTTAGAAGGAGATTTAAAAAAATTTTCATCACAGTTGAAAAGAGTTATGAATGTACAACCATATCTTAGGAGATTTGAAAAGTATGCAAACTCAAACAAAATAATTTAAGTCACTATTTGCCTTGGGGTAAGATTTAAGATGTCATTTAGATTTACAATGGTCATGGAAGGAGATTTCAAACAAATTGTATCACAGTTGAAAAGGGAGAGGAATCTAACATCATATCTTAATAGATTTAGAGGGCATGGAAACCCAAACAAAATAATTCGAGTCACAATTGGCCTTGTAGTAGGATTTAACGTGCCATTAAGAGTAGAAAGTTCATGGAAAGAGATTTAAAACAATTTGCACCATCGTTGAAAAGTGTTATGAAAGTAAAACCACATGATAGGAGATTTGAATAGCATGTAAACTCACACAAAGCAATTTGAGTCACTATGAGAATTGGAGCGAGATTTAACAAGTCATTTAGATTTTGTAATGGTCATGCTTGGAAATTTCAAACAATTTGTATCTCTGTAGAAAAGAGAGGAATCTAAAATCATATCTTAAGACATTTAGAGAGCATGAAAACCCATACATAATAATTTGAGTCACAATTGGCCTTGTAGTAAGATTTAACAAGCCACTAAGAGTAGAAAGTTCATAGAAAGAGAGTTAAAAAACAATTTGCATCATAGTTGAAAAGAGTTATGACTGTAAAACCACATCTTAGGAGATATAAACAACATGTAAAGTCAAGCAAAAAAATTTGAGTCACTATGAGAATTGGAATAAGATTTAACTAGTCATTTAGATTTACAATGGTCATGGAAGGAAATTTCAAACAATTTGTATCTTAGTAGAAAAGAGAGAGGAATCTAAAATCATATCCTAAGAGATTTAGAGGGCATGGCGACCCAAACAAAATAATTTGACTTACCATTGGCCTTGGAAATAGACATAACAAGCCATTTGGAGTTAGACAGCTCATGGAAGGAGATTTATAACTTTCTACATCACAGTTGAAACGTGAGAGGAATCTAAAATCATATCTTAAGAGATTTAATGAGCATGGAAAGCATAAACAAAACAATTTGAGTCACAATTGGCCTTTCAGAAAGATTTAACAAGCCATTTAAAGTTAGAAAAGTCATGGAAGGAGATTCAAAACAATTTGCATCACAGTTGAAAAGAGAGAGGAATCTAAAATAATATCATCAGAGATTTAGAGGGCATGGAAACCCAAAAAAAATAATTTGAGTCACCATTGGCCTTGCAATTATACATAACAAGCCATTTATAGTTAGAAAGCACATGGAAGGAGATTTAAAACAATTTGCATCATAGTTGGAACGAGAGAGGAATCGAAAATCATATCTGAAGAGATTTAGAAAGCATAGAAACTCAAACAAAACAATTTGAGTCATAGTTGGCGTTGTAGTAAGATTGAACAAGCCATTTAAAGTTAGAAAGGTCTTAGAAGGAGATTTAAAAAAATTTTCATCACAGTTGAATAGAGTTATGAATGTACAACCATATCTTAGGAGATTTGAAAAGTATGCAAACTCAAACAAAATAATTTAAGTCACTATTTGCCTTGGGGTAATATTTAAGATGTCATTTAGATTTACAATGGTCATGGAAGGAGATTTCAAACAAATTGTATCACAGTTGAAAAGGGAGAGGAATCTAACATCATATCTTAATAGATTTAGAGGGCATGGAAACCCAAACAAAATAATTTGAGTCACAATTGGCCTTGTAGTAAGATTTAACATGCCATTAAGAGTAGAAAGTTCATGGAAAGAGATTTAAAAAAATTTGCACCATCGTTGAAAAGTGTTATGAAAGTAAAACCACATGATAGGAGATTTGAATAGCATGTAAACTCACACAAAGCAATTTGAGTCACTATGGGAATTGGAGCGAGATTTAACAAGTCATTTAGATTTTGTAATGGTCATGCTTGGAAATTTCAAACAATTTGTATCTCTGTAGAAAAGAGAGAGGAATCTAATATCATATCTTAAGACATTTAGAGAGCATAGAAACTCGAACAAAATAATTTGACTCACTATTGGCATTGGAATAAGATTTAGCAAACCATTTAAAGTTAGAAAGGTCATGGAAGGAGATTTAAAACATTTTGCATCACATTTGAAAAGAGTTATGAATATAAAACCACATCATAGGAGATTTGAAGAGTATGAAAACGCAAACAAAATAATTTTCCACTATTGGCCTTGGAATAAGATTTAACAAGTCATTTATATTTACAATGGTCATGGAAGGACATTTCAAACAACTTGTATCACAGTTGAAAAGAGAGAGGAATCTAAAATCATATCTTAAGAGATTTAGAGAGCATGAAAACCCATATATAATAATTTAAGTCACAATTGGCCTTGTAGTAAGATTTAACAAGCCACTAAGAGTAGAAAGTTTATAGAAAGAGAGTTAAAACAATTTGCATCATAGTTGAAAAGAGTTATGACTATAAAACCACATCATAGGAGATTTGAACAATATGTAAAGTCAAAAAAAAGAATTTGTGTCACTATGAGAATTAGAATAAGTTTTAACTAGTCATTTAGATTTACAATGGTCGTGGAAGGAAATTTCAAACAATTTGTATCTTAGTAGAAAATAGAGAGGAATATAAAATCATATCCTAAGAGATTTAGAGGGCACGGAGACCCAAACAAAATAATTTGACTTACAATTGGCCTTGCAAATAGACATAACAAGCCATTTAGAGTTAGACAACTCATGGGAGGAGATTTATAACTATTTACATCACAGTTGAAACTTGAGAGGAATCTAAAATCTTGTTTCAAGAGATATAGAGAGCACAGAAACACAAACAAAACAATTTGAGTCACAATTGGCCTTGCAGAAAGATTTAACAAGCCATTTAAAGTTAGAGAAGTCATGGAAGGAGATTTAAAACATTTTGCATCATAGTTGAAAAGAGAATGGAATCTAAAATAATATCTTCAGAGATTTAGAGGGCATGGAAACCCAAACAAAATAATTTGAGTCACTGTTGGCCTTGCAATTAGACATAACAAGCCATTGACAGTTAGAAAGCTCATGGAAGGAGATTAAAAAAATTTGAATCACAGTTGAAATGAGAGACGAATCTAAAATCATATCTTAAGAGATTTAGAGAGCATAGAAACTCAAACAAAATAATTTGAGTCACAATTGGCCTTGTAGTAAGATTTAACAAGCCATTTAAAGTTAGAAAGGTCATAGAAGGAGATTTAAAACAATTTGTATCATAGTTGAAATGTGATAAGAATCTAAAATCATATCTTCAGAGATTTAGAGTGTATGTAAACCCAAATAAATTAATTTTAGTCACCATTGGCCTTCCAATTATACATAACAATCCATTTTGGGTGAGAAAGCTCATGGAAGGATATTTAAAACAATTTGTATCATAGTTGAAACGTGATAGGAATCTAAAATCATATCTTAAGAGATTTAGAGAGCATAGAAACTCAAACAAAACAATTTGAATCACAATAGGCCCTGTAGTAAGATTTAACAAGCCATTTAAGGTTAGAAAGGTCATGGAAGGAGATTTAAAACAATTTGCATCGCTGTTGAAAAGAGAGAGAAATCTAAAATAATATCTTCAAAGATTTACAGGGCATGGAAACCCAAATAAATTAAATTGAGTCACCATTGGCCTTGCAATTAGACATAACGAGCCATTTAGAGTTAGAAAGCTCATGGAAGGAGATTTAAAACAATTTGTATCATAGTTGAAATGTGATAGGAATCTAAAATCATATCTTCAGAGATTTAGAGTGTATGTAAACCCAAATAAATTAATTTTAGTCACCATTGGCCTTCCAATTATACATAACAATCCATTTTGAGTTAGAAAGCTCATGGAAAGAGATTTAAAACAATTTGTATCATAGTTGAAACGTGATAGGAATCTAAAATCATATCTTAAGAGATTTGGAGAGCATAGAAACTCAAACAAAACAATTTGAATCACAATTGGCCCTGTAGTAAGATTTAACAAGCCATTTAAGGTTAGAAAGGTCATGGAAGGAGATTTAAAACAATTTGCATCGCTGTTGAAAAGAGAAAGAAATATAAAATAATATCTTCAAATATTTACAGGTCATGGAAACCCAAATAAATTAAATTGAGTCACCATTGGCCTAGCAATTAGACATAACGAGCCATTTAGAGTTAGAAAGCTCATGGAAGGAGATTTAAAATAATTTGTATCATAGTTGAAATGTGATAGGAATCTAAAATCGTATCTTCAGAGATTTAGAGTGTATGTAAACCCAAATAAATTAATTTTAGTCACCATTGGCCTTCCAATTATACATAACAATCCATTTTGAGTTAGAAAGCTCATGGAAGGAGATTTCAAACAATTTGTATCATAGTTGAAATGTGATAGGAATCTAAAATCATATCTTAAGAGATTTGGAGAGCATAAAAACTCAAACAAAACAATTTGAATCACAATTGGCCCTGTAGTAAGATTTAACAAGCCATTTAAGGTTAGAAAGGTCATGGAAGGAGATTTAAAACACTTTGCATCGCTGTTGAAAAGAGAAAGAAATCTAAAATAATATCTTCAAAGATTTACAGGGCATGGAAACCCAAATAAATTAAATGGAGTCACCATTGGCCTTGCAATTAGACATAACGAGCCATTTAGAGTTTGAAAGCTCATGGAAGGAGATTTAAAACAATTTGCATCATAGTTGAAATGAGAGAGGAATCTAAAATCAAATCTTAAGAGATTTAGTGAGCATAGAAACTCAAACAAAACAAGTTGAATCACAATTGGCCCTGCAGTAAGATTTAACAAGCCATTGAAAGTTACAAAGGTCATGAATGGTGATGTAAAACAATTTGCATCACGGTTAAAAAGAGAGGGGAATCTTAAATAATATCTTCAGTGATTTAAAAAGCATGTAAACCGAAACAAAATAATTTGTGTCACAATTGACCTTGCAGTAACATTTAACAAGCCATTAAGAGTAGAAAGCACATGGAAAGAGATTTAAAACAATTTGCATCACAGTTGAAGAGAGTTATGAATGAAAAACCACATTTTAGGAGATTTGATGAGTATGCAAAGTCAAACAAAATAATTTGAGTCACTAATGGCTTTGGAATAAGAGTTAACAAGTCATGTAGATTTACAACGATCATGGACGGAGGTTTTAAACAATTTGTATCACAATTGAAAAAGAGAGAGGAATCTAAAATCATATCTTAAGAGATTTAGAGGGCATGGAAATCGAAACAAAATAATTTGAGTCACCATTGGCATTGCAATTACACATAACAAGCCATTTAGAGTAAGAAAGCCCATGGAAGGAGAATTATAACATTTTGCACCACAGTTGAAACGTGAGAGGAATCTAAAAACATATCTTAAGAGATTTAGAGAGCTTGACAACTCAAACAAAACAATTTGAGTCACAATTGCCTTTGTAGTAAGATTTAACATACCATTTAAAGTTAGAAAGGTCATGGATGGAGATTTAAAAAAATTTGCATCGCTGTTGAAAAGAGAGAGGAATCTAAAATCATATCTTCAAAGATTTATAGCAAATGAAAACCCAAATAAATTAATTTAGTCACCATTGGCCTTGCAATTAGACATAACGAGCCATTTAGAGTTTGAAAGCTCATGGAAGGAGATTTAAAACAATTTGCATCACAGTTGAAATGAGAGAGGAATCTAAAATCAAATCTTAAGAGATTTAGTGAGCATAAAAACTCAAAGAAAACAATTTTAATCACAATTGGCCCTGCAGTAAGATTTAACAAGCCATTGAAAGTTAGAAAGGTCATGAAAGGTGATGTAAAACAATTTGCATCACGGTTAAAAAGAGAGGGGAATCTTAAATAATATCTTCAGCGATTTAAAAAGCATGTAAACCGAAAAAAAATAATTTGAGTCACAATTGGCCTTGCAGTAACATTTAACAAGCCATTAAGAGTAGAAAGCACATGGAAAGAGATTTAAAACAATTTGCATCACAGTTGAAGAGAGTTATGAATGAAAAACCACATTTTAGGAGATTTGATGAGTATACAAAGTCAAACAAAATCATTTGAGTCAGTAATGGCTTTGGAGTAAGATTTAACAAGTCATTTAGATTTACAACGATCATGGACGGAGGTTTTAAACAATTTGTATCACAATTGAAAAAGAGAGAGGAATCTAAAATCATATCTTAAGATATTTAGAGGGCACGGAAATAAAAACAAAATAATTTGAGTCACCTTTGGCATTGCAATTAGAAATAACAAGCCATTTAGAGTAAGAAAGCCCATGGAAGGAGAATTATAACAATTTGCACCACAGTTGAAACGTGAGAGGAATCTAAAAACATATCTTAAGAGATTTAGTGAGCATAGAAACTCAAACAAAACAATTTGAATCACAATTAGCCCTGCAATAAGATTTAACAAGCCAATGAAAGTTAGAAAGGTCATGAAAGGTGATGTAAAAAAATTTGCATCACGGTTAAAAAGAGAGGGGAATCTTAAATAATATCTTCAGCGATTTAAAAAGCATGTAAACCGAAACAAAATAATTTGAGTCAGAATTGGCCTTGCAGGAACATTTAACAAGCCATTAAGAGTAGAAAGCATATGGAAAGAGATTTAAAACAATTTGCATCACAGTTGAAGAGAGTTCTGAATGAAAAACCACATTTTAGGAGATTTGATGAGTATGCAAAGTCAAAAAAAATAATTTGAGTCAGTAATGGCTTTGGAATAAGATTTAACAAGTCATTTAGATTAACAACGATCATGGACGGAGGTTTTAAACAATTTGTATCGCAATTTAAAAAGAGAGAGGAATCTAAAATCATATCTTAAGAGATTTAGAGGGTATGGAAATCGAAACAAAATAATTTGAGTTACCATTGGCATTGCAATTAGACATAACAAGCCATTTAGAGTAAGAAAGCCCATGGAAGGAGAATTATAACAATTTGCACCATAGTTGAAACTTGAGAGGAATCTAAAAACATATCTTAAGAGATTTAGAGACCATAGAAACTCAAACAAAACAATTTGAGTCACAATTGGCCCTGCAGTAAGATTTAACAAGCCATTTAAGGTTAGAAAGGTCATGGAAGGAGATTTAAAGTAATTTGCATTGCTATTGAAAAGAGAGAGGAATCTAAAATCATGTCTTCAAAGATTTATAGGGAATGGAAACCTAAATAAATTAAATTGAGTCACCATTTGCCTTGCAATTAGATATAACAGGCCATTCAGAGTTAGAAAGCTCATGGAAGGAGATTTAAAACAATTTGCATCACAGTTGAAATGAGAGAGGAATCTAAAATCATATCTTAAGAGATTTAGAGAGCATAGAAACTCAAAGAAAATAATTTGAATCACAATTGGCCCTGCAGTAAGATTTAACAAGCCATTTAAGGTTAGAAAGCTCATGGAAGATGATTTAAAACAATTTGCATCACTGTTGAAAAGAGAGAGGAATCTAAAATCATTTCTTCAGAGATTTAGAGGGCATGGAAACCCAAATACATTAATTTGAGTCACCATTGGCCTTACAATTAGACATAACAAGCCATTTATAGTTAGAAAGCACATGGAAGGAGATTTAAAACAATTTGCATCACAATTGAAACGAGAGAGGAATCGAAAATCATATCTTAAGAGATTTAGAGACCATAGAAACTCAAACAAAACAATTTGAATCACAATTGGCCCTGCAGTAAGATTTAACAAGCCATTGAAAGTTAGAAAGGTCATGAAAGGTGATGTAAAACAATTTGCATCATGGTTAAAAAGAGAGGGGAATCTTAAATAATATCTTCAGTGATTTAAAAAGCATGTAAACCGAAACAAAATAATTTGTGTCACAATTGGCCTTGCAGTAACATTTAACAAGCCATTAAGAGTAGAAAGCACATGGAAAGAGATTTCAAACAATTTGCATCACAGTTGAAGAGAGTTATGAATGAAAAACCACATTTTAGGAGATTTGATGAGTATGCAAAGTCAAACAAAATAATTTGAGTCACTAATGGCTTTGGAATAAGAGTTAACAAGTCATTTAGATTTACAACGATCATGGACAAAGGTTTTAAACAATTTGTATCACAATTGAAAAAGAGAGAGGAATCTAAAATCATATCTTAAGAGATTTAGAGGGCATGGAAATCGAAACAAAATAATTTGAGTCACCATTGGCATTGCAATCAGACATAACAAGCCATTTAGAGTAAGAAAGCCCATGGAAGGAGAATTATAACATTTTGCACCACAGTTGAAATGTGAGAGGAATCTAAAAACATATCTTAAGAGATTTAGAAAGTTTGACAACTCAAACAAAACAATTTGAGTCACAATTGCCTTTGTAGTAAGATTTAACATACCATTTAAAGTTAGAAAGGTCATGGATGGAGATTTAAAAAAATTTGCATCGCTGTTGAAAAGAGAGAGGAATCTAAAATCATATCTTCAGAGATTTAAAGAGCATGGAAATCGAAAAAAAATAATTTGAGTCATAAAAGGCCTTTCAGTAACATTTAAAAAGCCAATAAGAGTAGAAAGCACATGGAAAGAGATTTAAAACAATTTTCATGACAGTTGAAAAGAGTTATGAATAGAAAACCACATTTTAGGAGATTTGTTGACTATGCAAACTCCAAAAAAAAATACTTTGAGCCAATAATGGCTTCGGAAAAAGATTTAACAAGTTATTTAGATTTACAACAATCATGGACGGAGGTTTTAAACAATTTGTATCAAAATTGAAAAAGAGAGAGGAATCTAAAATCATATCTTAAGAGATTTAGAGGGCATGGAAATCGAAACAAAATAATTTGAGTCACCATTGGCATTGCAATTAGACATAACAAGCCATTTAGAGTAAGAAAGCCCATGGAAGGAGAATTATAACAATTTCCACCACAGTTGAAACGTGAGAGGAATCTAAAAACATATCTTAAGAGATTTAGAGAGTTTGACAACTCAAACAAAACAATTTGAGTCACAATTGCCCTTGTAGTAAGATTTAACATGTGATTTAAAGTTAGAAAGGTCATGGATGGAGATTTAAAAAAATTTGCATCGCTGTTGAAAAGAGAGAGGAATCTAAAATCATATCTTCAAAGATTTATAGCGAATGAAAACCCAAATAAATTAATTTGAGTCACCATCGGGCATGCAATTAGACATAACAAGCCATTTAGAGTTAGAAAGCTCATGGAAGGAGATTTAAAACAATTTGCATCATAACTAAAATGAGAGAGGAATCTAAAATCATATCTTAAGAGATTTAGAGAGCATAGATGTAACAACTGAAAGGATTTTTAAAGATAATACTTGATTTTTAACCCTAATCCCAATCAAACGAAGCCTAGCACAAATTTCAAGGATAATAACTTGACACAGAAGGTTGTTCGAAGCCAGAAACACGATTAAACGAAAAGAAATGCAATCCGGCGATCAGAAACTGACGGAAGAAGTTTCGTGCATCAATTTCGTTAACGGAGGCCAAAACTTTCTCATGGAAAAGCATGCCGAAGTCTGGAAGGATGCCGACACCCCAAAACATCCCCAGGTGGCCCGGGAAAAGTTAGAATCGTCCCTGGAGGCTTTAAATTACGCGAATTCCCTCTATTTCTCTCATTTCACTCTCTCTCCTCACCATACACTCTCTCTCTTCTCTCTCTTATCTCTCCTCCTTCCTCCACCGTGAACGGCCGCTACAGCCACCATAGGCTGCCACCAAGGGCACCAACCGACAGCCCTCACTGCCCACAACCTCCACCAACCAACCACGGCCACCAACGGCCGGCAGAGCCGTCGAAAAAATGCATTTTTCCCCTCTATCACGCGAAACTTCTCCAGCTCGGATCGCCGCCGTTCGTCGCCGTTGACCGTCACCGTCCCCACCACTATGTAGCCTGAGTTGCCAACTTCCTCCAATAGCTCACCGCCGTCAAAAGGAGGCCGGACGCGCCCAGATCAAGGAAAAACGTCGTCTGCCGTGCAAGAAATTTCGTGGCCGAAAAACGCTGCCCACACGGCCGTGAACCGCCGCCACCACCGTATTCGGACTCCTGGGCTTGCGGGCTTCACTGTGGTGTGATTTTTGAGACAAACCGCACCCCTCCGCCGTGCGTCACCATATGCCTCCGTGCGCCACCGTGTGCCGCTATGCTGGAGCTTCTGGACGTGCATCCCGAGAAATCGAGACCACCGTGACATAGAATTCCATCATCCGGACACATTGGTAAGGTTTGATTTCCCAAAAAATGATGGCATTTGATTGAAATGATTGCCAAACGTAATTAGGCAATTAATTAACCTAGGTAACTGTGTAACCGAGTTTAGGATTGAAAATTAGATGACATGACGAACCTAAATGTTTAATTTTATGTCCAGGAAATTAATCAGGCTCAGAAACCAAGACTGCGTGGAATTCTAAAGTGATTTAGAGCATTCAGAGACTAGGTAGGATAATTTACACTTCCCGAACCCTAGAATTGATTTAGTGAATACCTGAATGATTTAGATGACTTGCATGGAATTACGTGCTGCTTTCGATGGGATAAATTGCATGTCTGTGTGCTGAAAACCCTAATTGCATGTTAGACACTTGTTTATCGAGTTTAGATGCCTTTAGGACGGATTTACTTAGGGTTGGGTACTTGATAGCCGGTATGGGACGGCCGTTATGTATCCCTCGTACAGGAAGCTTTTAAACGAGATTATTTTTATCATATTTATCCTGTACTGAGTTAGGGATTACGCGTTAAACCAGAACGACCCTAAGAAAGGTTTAGGGAGTATAAGGGTGGATAACCTACACGGGGAAACGTTGTGATTTAGGCGTAATACCCTAGAACCCTGAGGAATAGCCAACCGAGTGTATGTGAGTTCGAATAGACTGTATGAGGATGAGAATTGGTGTATGTGCACATGCTAGGAGATGCCTTAGATGTTGATTCTCACCCGGTCCTTGAGTGAGTGATTGGTGTTACGGATCACACTCACAATATAGGCTTGATTCGGGTGATTGGTGTTACGGATCACACCCAACGATAAGAGAGGTATTCTCTCTAGACTACGTGCAATTAGAAGATGATTTAGATTTGGTTACAGCGGATTTGTAGCCAATGTGGATTGAGATACACAGGGCATGGGATTTTACTTGATTTTGATGACTGATTTTCAAAGAAATTGATTTTATGATTTCGAGTACTTGCCGTGATTTCCATGTGTTTAAACCATTTTAAAGATAAGGTATTTCACTGCTTTTGAACTGAATTCGGGAAGACGATTTCGGTGTTCGCACCGCTAGGTATTCAACTGGTTTTCGAATGATAATTGAATTGTAAATTATTCTACTGGGATTCATATCGCATTAGGTTGTTTACTCAGATGAATAGGGACAGGGACAGGAGCCCAGACGATAGTCGAGGCTGTCTTGAGGATAGATCAGAGGATAATTTAGCTTAGGCTTGAATCGTTTGTACATATACTTTGATGACGCTGTTGTTTATCGGTTTCTGTCTCTTATGCTTTCTGTATGGATTGGACTAAATGTATATGTAATATTTTAAATAGTGTACATGGATTGTAGTGATGAATCGATGTTGCTATGTATAGATTTATGTTAAGTTATGTTTATTACTGTTGTTGGACTGGCTGTTAATTTTAAACAGGTGATTTTGTACTTGGGATATGATCGAAATACAGAGGAAAATCTGCCGGATTTTTGGTAGGGTTTATCGCTGTAAACTTGGGAAATTCAGTTAGAATGTATGTGAATGCATACAGTATAAGTACATGAGTCTTGGATGTTGAATTTAATGATTGTATGCCGTATGTATGGACTTTTGTTTCATTCCAGAGTTATTGATGATGTATACATGTGTATGTAGTTAGCTACATGTGAATCAGGGTTGAACGGAATCTGAATGGACAATGGGAAGTCTATTTGGGTTACGCTCAACCAGTAGCGATCCCCTGACATTCCCACATAGGGAATAATTATTTAAACTAACCCATATGCTTCCGCTAATCAGATAAGCGTCGCATATGATGTATTAGGGGGTCGTTACAATTATGGTATCAGAGCCCAGTTTGTCGGATCTTTTGGTTTAGTGGGCTAAGGACTTTAAATCTTTGGGCTTGCAGCTTTAGGGTTTTGATTGATTTGACTCTGGAATGATAGGACCTGATTTGAGTTGATAATGAACGGAATGAATTTGATGTATACATTAACTATTCTTTGTGTGACTGATCTATTTGTTTCTGTGTCAGATAAGCATGGCAGAATCTAGCAGGGACGCCACACGTAGGCCCAGAGGAAGGCCAAGACACAGAAACCAGGGTGCATCAGGTAGTGGTAGCATGGAGACTGAGGTTAACATGCGTGAGATGATGGAATCTATCAAATTAATGGCTGATGCAATGAGAGACCAGGCCACTACCAGTGCCAATGCAATGAGACAGCAACAGGAAGATAGACAGACGAGAAACGATGGAGCCACCCAACAGGTGAACCCACTATATCAGGGATGGATTGAATTCCAGAGAGCAGGTCCATCTACGTTTATAGGTGCCTCCGATCCAGCTGCTGTGGAAGCTTGGGTAAAAGGAATTGAAAATATTTTCAGGTTGTTGCAGTGCGACAATGAACAGAAAGTCACATATGCGACATACATGCTGAAAGGTGAAGCGGAACTTTGGTGGATAGATGCCCAGCAACTGATGGAGAGCCGAGGCATTCCACTGACTTGGGAATCTTTCAAGAGAGTCTTCATGGATCAATATATCCTTGAGAGCGTGAAACAAGCAAAGGAAGCACAGTTCCTGAAGCTCACCCAGGGAGGCAGGCCGTTCGACGAGTATCTGAAACAGTTTGAAGAATTATCAAGATACTCTACTTACCTGCGAATGCATTACGATGAGGCTTGGAAAGTGAAGCAACTAGAAGAAGGCCTCGATTTACCTATGAAGACTCAGTTAGCTACCCTAGAGATTCGAGACTTTGCCACACTGGTGAATAAGTGCCGAATTCTGAGCAAGAATTTAGAACAGAAACAGACTCAAAATATGACACAACGAACAGGAAACTGGCCCAGACAAGCGCCCAGAAATCTGAATGTAAGAAGCGGTATGTTTAAACCGCAACCAGGGGCTTCTAGTAGCAGTGAGAGGCGACCTGATAATACTCTTTGTCTGAAGTGTGGTACCAGACATCCAAACCAACCCTGCTGGCATCAGACTCCACTCCAGTGTTATAGATGTGGAGGCACAGGACACATGGCCAGATACTGCCCTTCCACAGGGAATCAGCCGACATCTGGTAGCCGAAGACCACAGGCTCCAGGGAGAGTTTTTACCATGAATGCTGCCAACGTCGACAGGTCCTCAGGCTTGATCTGAGGTAGAGGTAAAATTTATAATTTTTCTTTGATAGTATTGTTTGATTCGGGTGCTACGCACTCCTTTATTGCTGATGCATGCGTAGAAAGAGTAAGATTACCTGTTCAAACCCTGCCCTATGACCTATACATATCCACACCCTTGGGAGAGGCCACTATGTCCCCAAGAATATGCCTAAATTGCCCCTTAACCATTGAAGATACTTTATTTCTTGTGGACTTAGTGTGTATACCATTGTCAAGGATCGACATTATTCTGGGAATGGATTGGCTGACTAGGAATCGGGTCTTGTTGAATTATTCCGAAGGGACAATTACTTATCTGGATAACGTACCTGTGCGAGGGAATGACAGAGCTTGTGAGATAGGTGATATGTCCCTCAATCTCTTTGAGGTAGAGTTGCAGGATAAGCTAAGCCAAATCCCAATTGTTAGTGACTTTCCGGAGGTATTTCCTTTGGAAATCAGTAAAATGCCACCACCTAGGGAGATAGAGTTCACCATTGACCAGATTCCGGGAGCGGGTCCAATAGCTATGACCCCGTATCGTATGGCCCCCGCAGAATTGAGAGAATTAAAAGTCCAAATTGAAGATATGTTGGAGAAGGGGTTCATTAGGCCGAGTGTATCACCATGGGGAGCTCCGGTCTTATTGGTAAAGAAGAAAGACGGGAGTTTAAGATTGTGTATTGATTACCGACAATTAAATAAGGTGACCATTAAGAACAAATACCCATTGCCACGTATTGATGATTTATTTGACTAGTTGCAAGGCGCGACTGTATTTTCTAAGATAGATTTAAGGTCAGGATACCACCAGATTAGGGTTAGAGAGGAGGATATTCCTAAGACAGCGTTCAGGACAAGATACGGCCACTATGAGTTTTTAGTGATGCCATTTGGATTGACGAATGCACCCGCTGTTTTGATGGATTACATGAACAGGATTTTCAGACCCTATTTAGATCAATTCGTTGTGGTATTCATCAACGATATCTTAGTATATTCCAAGACTCACGAAGAGCATGCCCAGCATCTTAACATAGTGTTACAGATACTGGAAGAGAAACAATTGTATGCAAAGTTGGAGAAATGTGAGTTTTGGTTAGAAGAAGTGAAATTTTTAGGACATGTGGTTAATGGGAAAGGAATAGCAGTCGACCCAAGAAAATTAAAGCAGTATTAGATTGGGATCGACCTAGAACGGTCACCGAGATTAGGAGTTTCCTGGGTTTGGCCGGCTATTATAGGAAATTCATTCAAGGATTTTCACAGATAGCTGTGCCACTGACCCGGTTGACTCGGAAAGGGGTAGATTTTGAATGGAGCGAGTAGTGTGAAACTAGTTTTCAGATTCTGAAAGAGAAATTAACCATCGCTCCTGTACTAATTATTCCGAAACCCTTAGAACCCTTTACTGTATACACAGATGCATCTTTGAGAGGCCTAGGTTGTGTTTTGATGCAGGATGGGAAAGTTGTGGCTTATGCATCGCGACATTTGAAACCTGCAGAGGAGAACTACCCTACCCATGACTTAGAACTAGCTGCCGTTGTGTTTGCCCTAAAGATTTGGAGACATTACCTGTATGGCACAGTATTCGAGGTATATAGTGATCATAAGAGCCTTAGGTATTTGTTTGATCAGAAGGAATTAAACATGAGGTAGCGTAGGTGGGTAGAATATTTAAAAGACTTTGATTTTGAATTGAAATATCATGCAGGGAAAGCAAATGTTGTGGCCGATGCATTAAGCCGAAAGTCACTACAACTAGCTAGTTTAATGATTAGTGAGATGAGGTTACTTGAGGATTTTGGGAACCTTAGCCTCAATGTCATCTCATTTCCGCAAAGATTAGTGATGAGTGACTTTTTGATAACCTGCGAATTGAGAGAACTAATTAGACAAGCCCAACTTGAGGATGAATCCTTGGAAGTATACGCAGACCAACCTGACTTTGGATTAGCACCTGATGGGGTTTTGATGTTTAGAAAGAGAGTAGTAATTCCGAACCATCAGGAATTAAAGGAAAAAGTGTTAGCAGAAGCTCACAGAAGCCATTACACTATTCACCCCGGTATTTCCAAGATGTATCAGGATTTAAAGAGAAATTTTTGGTGGCCTGGTATGCGAAAAGATATCACAGATTACGTGAATGCCTGTTTGACTTGTCAACAGGTTAAGATAGAGCATCAGAAACCCGCAGGGCTACTTAAGCCATTGGAGATACCAGAGAGGAAATGGGATCAGATCACTATGGATTTTGTGGTAGGACTACCTAGAACACCAGCAAGATTTGATGCCATTTGGGTAATAGTGGATAGGTTGACCAAGTCTGCACACTTTTTGCCTATTAAGGTGTGTTACTCCATGGAGAAATTAGCCGAAGTATACCTTAGGGAAATTGTAAGACTACATGGAATACCGTCAGGTATAGTATCTGATCGAGACCACTAGGTTTACTTGAGATTTTGGCAATCCCTACAAGCCTTAGGAACCCAACTTAAATTTAGCTTGACCTATCATCCTCGGTGTGCCCAGGCAGTCTGAGAGAACTATTCAAACCCTAGAAGACATGTTGAGGGCTTGTGTGCTTGAACAGAAAGGAAGTTGGGATAAACACCTGCTATTGATAGAGTTTGCATACAATAACAGTTATCACTCTACCATCGGTATGGCACCGTATGAGGCTTTGTATGGGAGGAGTTGTAAGTCACCTTTAAGTTGGGTAGAGATGGGGCAGAGTGCACTATTGGGACCTGAAATGGTACAAGAAACCACTGATCAGAATAAGATGATCAGGGAAAAGATGAGAGCTGACCAACAGAGGCAAGAATCTTATGCCAACAAGAGAAGAAGGCCTTTGGAATTTAACGAGGGAGATCACGTGTTTTTGAGAGTGTCCCCCACCACGGGTATTGGTAGACAGATAAGGACTAAGAAACTAAGTCCTAGATTCCTAGGACCATTCCAAATTTTACAAAGAGTCGGTCCCGTTGCCTACCAAATTGCTTTACCTCCCTATTTGTCCAACCTACATGATGTTTTCCACGTCTCCCAACTTCGTAAATATGTCCCAGATCCTGCGCATGTATTAGAGAATCAACCGATAATATTAAAGGAAAATTTGACTTATGAATCTACTCCTGTTCAAATCCTTGACTATAAGACTAAGCAACTTCGAAGTAAAATAATCCCTTTAGTTAAGGTACTTTGCCAGGATGTAGCGTCGCAGGAGATGACGTGGGAGAAAGAAGATGAGATGAGGCAAAGATATCCATAATTGTTTACAGGTATGAATTTTGGGGACAAAATTTCTTTTAAGGGGGGGAGAATGTAACAACTGAAAGGATTTTTAAAGATAAAACTTGATTTTTAACCCTAATCCCAATCAAACGAAGCCTGGCACGAATTTTGAGGATAATAACTTGACACAGAAGGTTGTTCGAAGCCAGAAACATGATTAAACGGAAAGAAATGCAATCCGGCGATCAGAAACTGACGGAAGAAGTTTCATGCGTCAATTTCATTAACGGAGGCCAAAACTTTCGCATAGAAATGCATGCCGACGTCTGGAAGGATGCTGACACCCCAAAACATCCCCAGGTGGCCCGAGAAAAGTCAAAATCGTCCCTAGAGGCTTTAAATTACGCGAATTCCCTCCATTTCTCTCATTTCACTCTCTCTCCTCACCATACACTCTCTCTCTTCTCTCTCTTCTCTCTCCTCCTTCCTCCACCGTGAACGGCCGCTACAGCCACCGTGGGCTGCCACCAAGGGCACCAACCGACAACCCTCACTGCCCACAACCTCCAACAACCAACCACGGCCACCAACGGCCGCGGGAGCCGCCAGAAAAATGCCATTTTTCCCCTCTATCGCGTAAAACTTCTCCAGCTCGGATCGCCGCCGTCTGTCGCCGTTGACCGTCACAGCCCCTACCACCGTGTAGCCCGAGCTGCCAGCTTCCTCCAGCAGCTTGCCGTCGTCGACAAAAAATGCCGTCCACCGTGCTAGAAATTTTGTGGCTAGAAAACGCCACCCAAACGGCCGTGAACCGCCGCGCCACCACCGTATTCGGACTCCTGGGCTTGCAGGCTTCACCGTGGTGTGATTTTCGAGACAAACTGCGCCCCTCCGCCGTGTGCCACCGTATGCCACTGTGCGCCGCCGTGTGCCACTGTGCCGGAGCTTTTGGACGTGAATCCCGAGAAACTGAGACCACCGTGACGTAGAATTCCATCATCCGGACACATTGGTAAGGTCCGATTTCCTAAAAAATGATGGCATTTGATTGAAATGATTGCCGAACTTAATTAGGCAATTAATTAACCTAGGTAACTATGTAACCAAGTTTAGGATTGAAAATTGGATGACGTGACGAGCCTAAATGTTTAATTTTATGTCCAGGAAATTAATTAGGCTCAGAAACCGAGACTGCGTGGAATTCTGAAGTGATTTAGAGCATTCGGAGACCAGGTAGGATAATTTACACTTCCCGAACCCTAGAATTGATTTAGTGAATACCTGAATGATTTAGATGACTTGCATAGAATTACGTGCTGCTTTCGATGGGATAAAATGCATGCCTGTGTGCTGAAAACCCTAATTACATGTTAGACACCTTGTTTATCGAGTTTAGATGCCTTTAGGACGGATTTACTTAGGGTTGGGTACTTGATAGCCGGTATGGGACGTAGTTAAGTATCCTAAATGCAGGAAGCTTTTAAATGAGATTATTTTTATCATATTTAGCATGTACTGAGTTAGGGATTACGCGTTAAACCAGGACGACCCTAAGAAAGGTTTAGGGAGTATAAGGGTGGGTAACCTACATGGGGAAACGTTGTGATTTAGGCGTAATACCCTAGAACCCTGAGGAATAGCCGACCGAGTGCATGTGAGTTCGAATAGACTGTATGAGGATGAGAATTAGCGTATGTGCACATGCTAGGGGACGCCCTAGATGTTGATTCTCACCTGGTCCTTGAGTGAGTGATTGGTGTTACGGATCACACTCACAATATAGGCTTGATTCGGGTGATTGGTGTTACGGATCACACCCAACGATAAGAGAGGTATTCTCTCTAGACTACGTGCAATTAGAAGATGATTTAGATTTAGTTACAGCGAATTTGTAGCCAATGTGGATTGAGATACACAGGGCATGGGATGTTACTTGATTTTGATGACTAATTTTCAAAGAAATTGATTTTATGATTTCGAGTACTTGCCGCGATTTCCATGTGTTTAAACGATTTTAAAGATAAGGTATTTCCTTTGCTTTTGGTGAATTCGGGAAGACGATTTGGTGTTCGCCATTGGGTATTCAACTGGTTTCGAATGATAATTGAATTGTAACTTATTCTCTTTGGGATTCATATCTCATTAGGTTGTTTACTCAGATGAGCGAGGGACGAGACAGAGCCGATCGATAGCAGAAATTTGTTTGAGGATAGACCAGAGGATAATTTAGTTTAGGCTTGAATCGTTTGTACATATACTTTGATGATGCTGTTGTTTATCGGTTTCTGTCTCTTATGCTTTCTGTATGGATTGGACTGAATGTATATGTAATATTTCAGATAGTGTACATGGATTGTAGTGATGAATTGATGTTGCTATGTATGAATTTATGTTAAGTTATGTTTATTACTGTTGTTGGACTGGCTGTTAATTTTAAACAGGTGATTTTGTACTTGGGATATGATCAAAATACAGAGGAAACTCTGCCAGATTTTTGGTAGGGTTTACCACTGTAAACTTGGGAAATTCAGTTAGAATGTATGTGAATGCATGATAGTATATGTACATGAGTCTTGGATGTTGAATTTAATGATTGTATGCCGTATGTATGGACTTTAGTTTCATTCCAGAGTTATTGATGATGTATACATGTGTATGTAGTTAGCTGCGTGTGAATCAGGGCTGAACGGAATCTGAATAGACAATGGGAAGTCTATTTGGCTTACGCTCAACCAGTAGCGATCCCCTGACATTCCCACATAGGGAATAATTATTTAAACTAACCCATATGCTTCCGCTAATCAGATAAGCATCGCATATGATGTATTAGGGGGTCGTTACAATAGAAACTCAAACAAAACAATTTGAATCACAATTGGCCCAGCAGTAAGATTTAACAAGCCATTTAAGGTTAGAAAGGTCATGGAAGGAGGTTTAAAATAATTTGCATTGCTATTGAAAAGAGAGAGGAATCTAAAATCATGTCTTCAAAGATTTATAGGGAATGGAAACCTAAATAAATTAGATTGAGTCACCATTGGCCTTGCAATTAGAGATAACAGGCCATTCAGAGCTAGAAAGCTCATGGAAGGAGATTTAAAACAATTTGCATCACAGTTGAAATGAGAGAGGAATCTAAAATCATATCTTAAGAGATTTAGAGAGCATAGAAACTCAAAGAAAACAATTTGAATCACAATTGGCCCTGCAGTAAGATTTAACAAGCCATTTAAGGTTAGAAAGCTCATGGAAGATGATTTAAAACAATTTGCATCACTGTTGAAAAGAGAGAGGAATCTAAAATCATTTCTTTAGAGATTTAGAGGGCATGGAAACCCAAATAAATTAATTTGAGTCACCATTGGCCTTGCAATTAGACATAACAAGCCATTTAGAGTTAGAAAGCACATGGAAGGATATTTAAAACAATTTGCATCACAATTGAAACGAGAGAGGAATCGAAAATCATATCTGAATAGATTTAGAGAGCATGAAAACTTAAACAAAACAATTTTAGTCACATTTGGCCTTGTAGTAAGATTTAACAAGCCATTTAAAGTTAGAAAGGTCATAGAAGGAGATTTAAAACAATTTGTGTCACAGTTTAAATGAGACAGGAATCTAAAATCATATCTTAAGAGATTTAGAGAGCATAGAAACTCAAACAAAACAATTTGAATCGCAATTGGCCCTGTAGTAATCTTTAACAGGCCATTGAAAGTTAGAAAATTCATGGAAAGAGATTTAAAACAATTTGCATCATAGTTAAAAAGAGAGGGGAATCTAAAATAATATCTTCAAAGATTCAAAAAGCATGGAAACTGAAACAAAATAATTTGAGTCACAATTAGCCTGGCCGTAACATTTAACAAGCCATTTAGAGTAGAAAGCACATGGAAAGAGATTTAAAACAATTTGAATCATTGTTGAAAAGAGTTATGAATTAAAAACCACATTTTAGGAGATTTGATGAGTATGCAAAGTCAAACAAAATAATTTGAGTCAATAATGGCTTTGAAATAAGAGTTAACAAGTCATTTGTATTTACAATGGTCATGGATATAGGTTTTAAATAATTTATATCACAGTTGAAAAAGAGAAAGGAATCTAAAATCATATCTTAAGAGATTTTGACGGCAAGGAAATCGAAACAAAATAATTTCAGTCACCATTGGCCTTGCAATTACACATAACAAGCCATTTAGAGTTAGAAAGCTCATGGAAGTATATTTATAACAATTCACACCACAGTTGAAACGTGAGAGGAATCTGAAAACATATCTTAAGAGATTTTGAGAGTATGGGAACTCAAAAAAAACAATTTGAGTCGCAATTGGCCTTATAGTAAGATTTAACAAGCCAATGAAAGTTAGAAAGGTCATGGAAGGAGATTTAAAACAATTTGCATCACAGTTAAAAAGAGAGAGGAATCTAAAATAATATCTTCAGAGATTTAAAGAGCATGGAAATCGAAACAAAATAATTTGAGTCACAAAAGGCCTTTCAGTAACATTTAACAAGACAATAAGAGTAGAAAGCTCATGGAAAGAGATTTAAAACAATTTGCATCATAGTTGAAAAGAGTTATGAATGGAAAACCACATTTTTGGAGATTTGATGAGTATGCAAAGTCTAAAAAAATACTTTGAGTCAATAATGGCTTTGGAAAAAGATTTAACAAGTCATTTAGATTTACAATGGTCATGGACGGAGATTTTAAAAAATTTGAATCACAGATGAAAAAGAGAGAGGAATCTAAAATCATATCTTAAGAGATTTAGAGGGCATTGAAATTGACAAAAAATAATTTAAGTCACCATTGGCCTTGCAATTAGACATAACAAGCCATTTAGAATTAGAAAGCTCATGGAAGGAGAATTATAACAATTTGTATCACAGTTGAAACGTGAGAGGAATCTGAAAACATATCTTAAGAGATTTTGAGAGTATGGGAACTCAAACAAAACAATTTGAGTCACATTTGGCCTTGCAGTAAGATTTAACAAAGCATTTAAACTTAGAAAGGTCATGGATGGGGATTACAAACTAATTGCATCGCAGTTGAATAGAGAGAGGAAACTAAAATCATATCTTTAGAGATTTAGAGGACATGGAAACCTAAATACATTAATTTGAGTCACCATTGGCCTTGCATTTAGAAATATCAAGCCATTTAGAGTTAGAAAGCTCATGGAAGGAGATTTAAAACAATTTGCATCACAGTTGAAATGAGAGAGGAATCTAAAATCATATCTTAAGACATTTAGAGAGCATGGAAACACAAACAAAATAATTTGAAACAATAATGGCTTTGGAAAAAGATTTAACAAGTCATTTAGATTTACAATGGTCAGGGACAGAGATTTTAAACAAATTTTATCACAATTGAAAAATAGAGAGAAATCTAAAATCATATCTTAAGAGATTTAGAGGGCATGGAATTCGAAACAAAAGAATTTGAGTCAGCGTTGGCCTTGCAATTAGACATAACAAGCCATTAAGAGTTAGAAAGCTCATGGAAGGAGAATTATAACAATTTGCACTGCAGTTGAAATGAGAGAGGAATCTAAAATCATATCTTAAGACATTTAGAGAGCATGGAAACACAAACAAAATAATTTGAAACAATAATGGCTTTGGAAAAAGATTTAACAAGTCATTTAGATTTACAATGGTCATGGACAGAGATTTTAAACAAATTTTATCACAATTGAAAATTAGAGAGAAATCTAAAATCATATCTTAAGAGATTTAGAGGGCATGGAATTCGAAACAAAATAATTTGAGTCAGCGTTGGCCTTGCAATTAGACATAACAAGCCATTAAGAGTTAGAAAGCTCATGGAAGGAGAATTATAACAATTTGCACCGCATTTGAAATGAGAGAGGAATCTAAAATCATATCTTAAGACATTTAGAGAGCATGGAAACACAAACAAAATAACTTGAAACAATAATGGCTTTGGAAAAAGATTTAACAAGTCATTTAGATTTACAATGGTCATGGACAGAGATTTTAAACAATTTTTATCACAATTGAAAAATAGAGAGAAATCTAAAATCATATCTTAAGAGATTTAGAGGGCATGGAATTCGAAAACAAAATAATTTGAGTCTGCGTTGGCCTTGCAATTAGACATAACAAGCCATTAAGAGTTAGAAAGCTCATGGAAGGAGAATTATAACAATTTGAACCACAGTTGAAACGTGAGAGGAATTTAAAAACATATTATAAGAGATTTTGGGAGTTTGACAACTCAAACAAAACAATTTGAGTCACAATTGGCCTTGCAGTAAGATTTAACAAGCCATTTCAAGTTAGAAAGGTCATGGATAGAGATTTAAAACAATTTGCATCGCTTTTGAAAAGAGTTATAAATGGAAAACCACATTTTAGGAGATATGATGAGTATGCAAACTCAAACAAAATAATTTGATTCAGTAATGGCTTTGGAATAAGATTTAACATGTCATTCAGATTTACAATGGTCAAGGACAGAGATTTTAAACAATTTGTATCGCAGTTGAAAAAGAGAGAGGAATCTAAAATCATACCTTAAGAGATTTATAGGGCTTGGAAATCGAAACAAAATAATTAGAGTCACCATTGGCCTTGCAATTAGACATAAGAAGCCATTCAGAGTTAGAAAGCTAATGGAAGGAGAATTATAACAATTTACACCACAGTTGAAACGTGAGAGGAATCTAAAAACATATCTTAAGAGATTTAGAGAGTATGGGAACTCAAACAAAACATTTTGAGTCACAATTGCCCTTACAGTAAGATTTAACAAGCCATTTAAAGTTAAAAAGGTCATAGATGGAGATTTAAAACAATTTGCATCATTGTTGAAAAAAGAGAGGAATCTAAAATAATATCTTCAGAGATTTAAAGAGCATGGAAATCGAAACAAAATAATTTGAGTCACAGCAGGCCTTTCAGTAACATTTAACAAGCCAATAAGAGTAGAAAGCACATGGAAAGAGATTTAAAATAATTTGCATCACAGTTGAATACAGTTATGATTGGAAAACCACATTTTAGGAGATTTGCTGAGTATGCAAACTCAAAAAAATTAATTTGAGTTAATAATGGCTTTGAAATATGATTTACCAAGTCATTTCGATTTACAATGGTCAAGGACGAATATTTTAAACAATTTGTATCAAAGTTGAATAAGAGAGAGGAATCTAAAATCATATCTTAAGAGATTTAGAGGGCATGGAAATTGAAACAAAATAATTTGAGTTACCCTTGGCCTGGCAATTAGACATAAGAAGCTATTTAGAGTTAGAAAGCTCATGGAAAGAGAATTATAACAATTTCACCGCAGTTGAAACGTGAGAAGAATCTAAAAAATTATCTTTAGATATTTAGAGTATGGGAACTCATACAAAACTATTTGAGTCACAATTACCCTTGGAGAAAGATTTAACAAGCCATTTAAAGTTAGAAAGGTCATGGATAGAGATTTAAAACAATTTGCATCGCTGTTGAAAAGAGAGAGGAATCTAAAATCATATGTTCAAAGATTTAGAGTGCATGAAAACCCAAATAAATTAATTTGAGTCACCATTGGCCTTGCAATTAGACATAAGAAGCCATTTAGAGTTAGAAAGCTCATGGAGGGAGATTTAAAACAATTTGCATCACAATTGAAATGAGAGAGAAATATAAAATCATATCTTAAGAGATTTATGGAGCATAGAAATTCAAACAAAACAATTTGAGTCACAATTGGCCTTGTAGTAAGATTTAACAAGCCATTTAAAGTTAGAAAGGTCATGGAAGGAGATTTAAGACAATTTGCATCGCTGTTGAAAGGAGAGAAGAATTTAAAATCATATCTTTAGAGATTTAGAGGGCATGGAAACCCAAAAAAACTAATTTGAGTCACCATTGGCCTTGCAATTAGAAATAACAAGCCATTTAGAGTTAGAAAGCTCATGGAAGGAGATTTAAAACAATTTGCATCACATTTGAAACGAAAGAGGAGTCTAAAATCATATCTTAAGAGATTTAGAAAGTGTAGAATCTCAAATAAAACAATTTGAAACACAATTGGGAGTGCAGTTAGATTTAACAAGCTATTGAAAGTTAGAAGGGTCATGGAAGGAGATTTAAAACAATTTGCATCACAATTAAAAAGAGTGAGGAATCTAAAATAATATCTTCAGAGATTTAAAGTGCTTGGAAACCGAAATAAAATAATTTTTGTCACAATTGGCCTTGCAGTAACATTTAACAAGCCATTAAGAGTAGAAAGCACATGGAAAGAGATTTAAAACAATTTGCATCACAGTTGAAAAGAGTTATGAATGTAAAACTACATTTTAGGAGATTTGATGAGCATACAAACTCAAACAAAATAATTTGAGTCATTAATGGCTTTGGAATAAGATTCAACAAGTCATTTAGATTTACAATGGTTAGGGATAGAGATTTTAAACAATTTGTATCATAGTTGAAAAAGAGAGAGGAATCTAAAATCATATCTTAAGAGATTTACAGAGCCTAGAAACTCAAAAAAAATAATTTGATTCACAATTGGCCCCGCAGTAAGATTTAACAATCCATTAAAAGTTAGAAAGGTCATGGAAGGAGATTTAAAACATTTTGCATCACCGTTAAAAAGACAGCGCAATGTAAAATAATATGTTCAGAGATTTAGAGAGCATAGAAACCAAAACTAAATAATTTGAGTCACAATTGACCTTGCAGTAAGATTTAACAAGCCAGTAAGAGTAGAAAGGTCATGGAAAGAGATTTAAAACAATTTGCATCACAGTGCAAAGAGTTATGAATGGAAAACCACATTTTAGGAGATTTCATGAGTAAGAAAACTCAAAAAAAATAATTTGAGTCAATATTGGCTTTGGAATAAGATTTAACAAGTCGTTTAGATTTACAATGGTCATGGATGGAGATTTTAAATAATTTGAATCACAGTTGAAAAGGAGAGAGGAATCTAAAGTCATATCTTAAGAGATTTAGAGGGTATGGAAATCGAAACAAAATAATTTGAGTCACCATTGGCCTTGCAATTAAACATAACAAGCCATTTAGAGATAGAAAGCTCGTAGAAGGAGAATTATAAGAATTTGCACCATAGTTGAAACATGAGAGCAATCTAAAAACATATCTAAAGAGATTTAGAAAGTATGGGAACTCAAACAAAACAATTTAAGTCACAATTGGCCTTGCAGTAACATTTAACAAGCCATTTAAAGTTAGAAAGGTTATGGAAGGAGATTTAAAACAATTTGCATCACTGTTGACAAGAGAGAGGAATCTAAAATCATATCTTCAGAGATTTAGAGGGCATGAAAGCCCAAATAAATTAATTTGATTCACCATTGGCCTTGCAATTACACATAACAAGCCATTTAGAGTTAGAAAGCTCCTGGAAAGAGATTCAAAACAATTCGCAACACAGTTGAAACAAGAGCAGAATCTAAAATCATATCTTAAGAGATTTAAAGAGCATAGAAACTCAAACAAAACAATTTGAATCACAATTGGCCCTGTTGTAAGATTTAACAAGCCTTTGAAAGTTAGAAAGGTCATGAAGGAGATTTAAAATAATTTGCATCACAGTTAAAAAGAGAAAGGAATCTAAAATAATATGTTTAGACATTTAGAGGGTATGGAAAATGAAACAAAATAATTTGAGTCACCAATGGCCTTGCAATTGGACATAAGAAGCCATTTATAGTTAGAAAGCTCATGGAAGGAGAATTATAACAATTTGCACCATAGTTGAAACGTGAGAGCAATCTGAAAACATATCTTAAAGGATTTAGAGATTATGGGAACTTAAACAAAAAAATTTGAGTCACAATTGTCCTTGTAGTAAGATTTAACAAGCCATTTAAAGTTAGAAAGGTCATGGATGGAGATTTAAAACAATTTGGATCGCTGTTGAAAAGAGAGAGGAATGTAAAATCATATCTTCAGAGATTTAGAGGGCTTGAAAACCCAAATAAATTAATTTGAGTCACCATTGGCCCAAAAATTGGACATAAAAAGCCATTTAGAGTTAGAAAGCTCATGGAAGGAGATTTAAATAATTTGCATAAGAGTTGAAATGAGAGAGGAATCTAAAATCATATCGTAAGAGATTAAAAGAGCATAGAAACTCAAACAAAACAATTTGTATCACAATTGGCCCTGCAATAAGATTTAACAAGCTGTTGAAACTAAGAAAGGTCATGGAAGGAGATTTAAAACAATTTGTGTCATAATTAAAAATAGAGAGGAATCTAAAATAAAATCTTCAAAGATTTATAGAGCTTCGAAACCGAAACAAAATTATTTGAGTCACAATTGGCTTTGCAGTATGATTTAACAAGCCATAAAGAGTAGAAAGCTCAGGGAAAGAAATTTAAAACAATTTGCACCACAGTTAAAAAGAGTTATGAATGTAAAACCAGATCTTAGGAGATTTAAAGTGTATACAAACTCAAAAAAAATAATTTGAGTCACTATTAGACATTGAATAAGATTTAAAAAGTCATTTAGAATTACAATGGTGATGGAAGGAGATTTAAAATAACTTGTATCATAGTTGAAAAGAGAGAGGAATCTAAAATCATATCTTAAGGGATTTAGGGAGCATGGAAAGCCAAACAATATAATGAGTCACAATTGGCCTTGCAGTAAGATTTTACAAGCCATTAAGAGTAGAAAGCTCGTGGAAAGAGATTTAAAACAATTTGCTTCACAGTTGAAAATAGTTATGAATGTAAAACCATATCTTTGGAGATGTGAAAGCATTAAATTCAAACAAAATTATTTGAGTTAATATCGACTTTCGAATAAGATTTAACAAGATATTTAGATTTACAATGGTCATGGACGGAGATTTTAAACAATTTGTATCATAGTTAAAAAAGAGAGAGGAATCTAAAATCATATCTTAAAAGATTTAGAGGGCATGGAAATTGAAACAAAATAATTTGAGTCACCATTGGCCTTGCACTTGGACATTACAAGCCATTTAGAGTTAGAAAGCTCATGGAAGGAGAATTATAACAATTTGCACCATAGTTGAAACGTGAGAGCAATCTGAAAACATATCTTAAGAGATTTAGAGATTATGGGAACTCAAACAAAACAATTTGAGTAACAATTAGCCTTGTAGTAACATTTAACAAGCCATTTAAAGTTAGAAAGGTCATGGATGGAGATTTAAAACAATTTGGATCACCGTTGAAATGAGAGAGGAATGTAAAATCATATCTTCAAAGATTTAGAGGGCATGAAAACCCAAATAAATTAATTTGAGTCACCATTGGCCTTGCAATTGGACATAAGAAGCCATTTAGAGTTAGAAAGCTCATGGAAGGAGAATTATAACAATTTGCACCATAGTTGAAACGTGAGAGCAATCTGAAAACATATCTTAAGAGATTTAGAGATTATGGGAACTCAAATAAAACAATTTGAGTCATAATTGGCCTTGTAGTAAGATTTAACAAGCCATTTAAAGTTAGAAAGGTCATGGATGGAGATTTAAAACAATTTGGATTGCCGTTGAAAAGAGAGAGGAATGTAAAATCATATCTTCAAAGATTTAGAGGGCATGAAAACCCAAATAAATTAATTTGAGTTGCCATTGGCCCTGCAATTAGACATAACAAGCCATTTAGAGTTAGAAAGCTCATGGAAGGAGATTTAAATAATTTGCATAAGAGTTTAAATGAGAGAGAATCTAAAATCATATCGTAAGAGATTTAGAGAGCGTTGAAAATCAAAAAAAATAATTTGTATCACAATTGGCCCTGCAATAAGATTTAACAAGCCATTGAAACTTAGAAAGGTCATGGAAGGAGATTTAAAATAATTTGTATCACAGTTGACAAGAGAGAGGAATCTAAAATCGTATCTTAAGAGATTTAGAGTGCATGGAAACCAAACCAAAATAATTTAAGTCACACTTTGCCATGCAGTAACATTTAGCAAGCCATTAAGAGTAGAAAGCTCATGGAAAGAGATTTACAACAATTTGAATCACAGTTGAAAAGAGTTATGAATGGAAAACCACATTTTAGGAGATTTGATGAGTATGCAAACTCAAACAAAATAATTTGAGTCAATAATGGCTTTGGAATAAGATTTAACAAGTCATTTAGATTAACAATGGTCATGGACGGAGATTTTAAACAATTTGTATCACAATTGAAAAAGAAAGAGGATCTAAAATCATATCTTCAGAGATTTATAGGGCATGAAAACCCAAATAATTTAATTTGTGTCACCATTGGCCTTGCAATTAGACATAACAAGCGATTTAGAGTTAGAAAGCTCATGGAAGGAGATTTACAACAATTTGCATCACAATTGAATTGAGAGAGGAATCTAAAATCATATCTTAAGATATTTAAAGAGCATAGAAACTCAAGAAAAACAATTTCAATCACAATTGGCCTTGTTGTAAAATTTTACAAGCCATTGAACGTTAGAATGGTCATGGAAGGAGATTTAAAACAATTTGCATCGCTGTTGAAAATAAAGAGGAATCTAAAATCATATCTTCATAGATTTAGAGAGCATGGAAACCCAAAAAAAATAATATAAGTCACAATTGGGCTTGCACTAAGATTTACCAAGCCATTAAGAGTAGAAAGCTCGTGGAAAGAGATTTAAAATACTTTGCATCACAGTTGAAAAGAGTTATGAATATAAAACCACATCTTAGGAGATGTGAAGAGCATGAAAAGTCAAACAAAATAATTTGAGTCAATGTTGGATTCGGAATAAGATTTAACAAGTCATTTAGATTTACAATGGTCTTGGACAGAGATCTTAAACAATTTGTATCACAGTTGAAAAAGAGAGAGGAAACTAAAATCATATCTTAAGAGATTTATAGGGCATGGAAATCGAAACAAAATAATTAGAGTCACCATTGGCCTTGCAATTAGACGTAACAAGCCATTTAGTGTTAGAAAGCTCATGGTAGGAGATTTAAAACAATTTTCATAACAATTTAAATGAGAGAGGAATATAAAATCATTTCTTAAGAGATTTAGATAGCACAGAAACTCAAAAAAAACAATTTAAAACACAATTGGCCCTATAGTAAGATTTAATGAGCCATTGAAACTTAGAAAGGTCATTGATGGAGATTTAAAACAATTTATGTCGCAGTTAAAAATAAAGAGGAATCTAAAATAATATCTTCAGAGCATGGTAACCGAAATAAAATAATTTGAGTCACAATTGCCCTTGCAGTAAGATTTAACAGGCCATAAAGAGTAGAAAGCTCATGGAAAGAGATTTAAAACAATTTGCATCAAAGTTGAAAAGAGTTATGCATGGAAAACCTGATCCTAGGAGATTTGAAGTGTACGCAAATTCTAAAACAATAATTTGAGACACTATTAGCTGTGGAGTAAGATTTAAAAAGTCATTTAGATTTACAATGGTGATGGAAGCAGATTTAAAATATTTTGAATCATAGTTGAAAAAAGAGAGGAATCTAAAATCAAATCTTAAGAGATTTATAGAGCATGGAAACCCAAACAAAATAATTTGAATCACAATTGGCCTTGCAGTAAGATTTAACAAGCCATTAAGAGTAGAAAGGTCGTGGAAAGAGATTTAAAACAATTTGCATCGTAGTTGAAAAGAGTTATGAATGTAAAAGCACATCTTAGGAGATGTGAAGAGCATAAAAAGTCAAACAAAATAATTTGAGTCAATATTGGCTTTGGAATAAGATTTAACAAGTCATTTAGATTTACAATGGTCATGGACAGAGATTTTAAACAATTTGTATCACAGTTGAAAAAGAGAGAGCAAACTAAAATCATATCTTAAGAGATTTAGAGGGCATAGAAATCGAAACAAAATAATTTGAGTCAGCATCGGCCTTGCAATTAGACATAACAAGCCATTTAGAGTTAGAAAGCTCGTGGAAGGATAATTACAACAATTTACACCACATTTGAAACATGAGAGGAATCTGAAAACATATCTTAAGAGATTTGGAGAGTATGGGAACTCAAACAAAACAATCTGAGTCACAATTGGCCTTGCAGTAAGATTTAACAAGCCATTTAAAGTTAGAAAGGTCATGGATGGAGATTGAAAACAATTTGCATCACTGTTGAAAAGAGAGAGGAATCTAAAATCATATCTTCAGAGATTTTGAGTGCATGAAAACCCAAATAAATTAATTTGAGTCACCATTGGCCTTGCAATTAGACATAACAAGCCATTTAGAGTTAGAAAGCTCATGGAAGGAGATTTAAAACAATTTGCATCACAATTGAATTGAGAGAGCAATCTAAAATCATATCTTAGGAGATTTAGAGAGCATAGAAACTCAAACAAAACAATTTGAATCACAATTGGCCCTGCGGTAAGATTTAATAACCCATTGAAACCTAGAAAGGTCATGGAAGGAGATTTAAAACAATTTGTGTCACAGTTCAAAAGAGAGAGGAATATAAAATAATATCATCAGAGATTTATAGAGCATGGAAACCAAAACAAAATAATTTGAGTCACAATTAGCCTTGTAGTAAGATTTAACAAGCCATAAAGAGTAAAAAGCTCATGGAAAGAGGTTTAAAACAATTTGCATCATAGTTGAAAAGTGCTATGAATGTAAAACCAGATCTTAAGACATTTGAAGTGTATGCAAAGTCAAACAAAATAATTTGAGTCACTATTAGCTGTGGAATAAGATTTAAAAAATCATTTAGATTTACAATGGTGATAGAAGGAGATTTAAAATAACTTGTATCACCGTTGAAAAGAGAGAGGAATCTAAAATCATATCTTAAGAGATTTATAGAGCATGGAAACCCAAACAAAATAATTTGAGTCATAAGATTTAAGAAGCCATTAAGAGTAGAATGCTTGTGGAAAGAAATTTAAAACAATTTGCATCACATTTGAAAAGTCAAAAAAAAAAAGAATTTCAGTCAATCTTGGCTTTGGAATAAGATTTAACAAGTTATTTAGCTTTTGTAATGGTCATAGACAAAAATTTCAAACAATTTGTATCTGAGTAGAAAAGAGAGAGTAATCTAAAATCATATCTTAAGAGATTTATAGGGCATGGAAACCCAACCAATATATTTTGACTTACCATGGGCCTTGCAAATAGACATAACAAGCCATTTAGAGTTAGAAAGCTCATGGAAGGAGATTTATATTAATTTGCATCATAGTGGAAACGTGAGAGGAATCTAAAATCATATCTTAAGAGATTTAGAGAGCATGGAAACTCAATCAAAACAATTTGAGTCACAATTGGCCCTGCAGTAAGATTTACCAAGCCATTTAAAGTTAGAAAGGTCATGGAAGGAGATTTAAAACAATTTGCATATCTCTTGAAAAAGAGAGGAATCTAAAATCATATCTTAAGAGATTTAAAGGGCATGGAAACCCAAATAAATTAATTTCAGTCACCATTGGCCTTGCAATGAAACATAACAATCCATTTAGAGTTAGAAAGCACATAGAAGGAGATTTAAAACAATTTTCATCACAGTTGAAATGAGAGAGGAATCTAAAATAATATCTTAAGAGATTTGAGAGCATAGAAACTCAAACAAAATAATTTGAATCACAATTTGCCCTGCAGTAAGATTTAACAAGCCATTTAAAGTTAGAAAGGTCATGGAAGGTGATTTAAAATAATTTGCATCGCTGTTCAAAAGAGATAGGAATCTAAAATCATATCTTCAGAGATTTAGAGGGCATGGAAACCCAAATAAATTAATTTAAGTCGCCATTGGCCTTGTAATTAGACATAACAACCCATTTAGAGTTAGAATGCTCATGAAAGGAGATTTAAAACAATTTTCATCACAGTTCAAATGAGAGAGGAATCTAAAATAATATCTTCCGAGATTGAGAGAGCATGGAAAGCAAAACAAAATAATTTGAGTCACAATTGGCCTTGCAGTAAGACTTAACAAGCCTTTAAGAGTAGAAAGCTCATGGAAAGAGATTTAAAATAATTTGCATGACAATTGAAAAGAGTTATGAATGTAAAACCACATCTTAGGAGATTTGAAGAGTATGCAGACTTAAACAAAATAATTTGAGTCACTATTGGCCTTGGAATAAGATTTAAAAAGTCATATAAATTTACAATGGTCATGGAAGGAGATTTCAAACAATTTGTAGCACAGTTGAAAAGAGAGAGGAATCTAAAATCATAACTTATGAGATTTAGAGAGCATGGAAACCCAATCAAAATAGTTTGAGTCAAAATTGGCATTGCTGTAAGATTTAACAACCATTAAGAGTAGAAAGCTCATGGAAAGAGATTTAAAACAATTTACACCATAGTTGAAAAGAGTTATGAGAGTAAAACCACATCATAGGAGATTTGAAGAGCATGTAAACTCAAATAAAACTATTTGAGTCACTATGGGAATTAGAATAAGATTTAGCAAGTCATTTAGATTTTGCAATGGTCATGGATGAAAATTTCAAACAATTTTATCTCAGTAGAAAAGAGAGGGGAATCTAAAATCATATCTAAAGAGATTTAGAGTGTAACACCCTTATTTAGAGTGTAACACCCTGATCATAACTTAACAATGTCATACGCTTATTTAGATAAGTGGTTACATTAATGCTAGTCTTTAATTACCTTTATTTCTCCTGAGCACCCAATCCATGATAGATTTGTTATGTAATTAGGTTTAGGTTCATTTGCTCAGGTAACATGCTTTGGCACAGCGTAATATAAAATATTAAATAATACAATAGAATATGTAAAAACTTTTCTAATATACATACATTATACAATTGTTTAGTACATCGTTTGGTATACATACACTAGGATAGATGAAGTACCCATCCGTAAGGAGTAAGGAGACAACAAGTCTGCCACTCATACTCCTTTACAAAATACCATGAGTGAATAGGTCCTTCATATATCTCTATATATGTGCCCTTTTTCTTTCTATATACAGCCAAAAATATCAGCCCTAATTCGAACCCAAAAAAAAACTAAGAATTAGGACTCTAAAAGGTCGGGCTATAGCTATATATTTACGAACTCATCTATTCTATAGGAAACTCAAAAACAGTGATAACACACACATTCTTGACAATAGTGAAAACTCCTAAGAAAGGAATTTCCACCGTGTCTAACTCTTCCTCGATTACCATGCAATATCTAGTCATTTGCTACATATCAATTCAGAAGTGAGAAATACATTCCCATTAGATAAACAACCAATTTAATTTAAAATAACTGACATGTACCACTGTAGTAATACAGAAAATAAATCTACATTCAGTTTAGTTTCAAAACTCTTTTCACATAGATACCTGGGTATGACTTATTATGAAAACATATGTGTATGCATCTATAAACATGAAATATAGAGTCAATTAAGTCATTCATGGAATGGACTACAAGCATTCAATGCTTATATGTCATAATCATAATCACATAAATCACGATCATGCAATACATAACATAACATTTCATAAATACTCAATTCTGGGAAGGTATACATAAGATCATTCCCTCCCATTTAACTATACTCTTTGGAGGTATACACTAGATCATTCCCCTCAAGCCAACTTCCCTAGAAGGTATACATTAGATCATTCCTTCACAGGCTTTTAGTCTCAGGAGGTATTCACCAGATCATTCCTCCTCTTTTAATTCCCTAGGAGTTTACACTAGATCATTCCCCACAAGGAAGCTTTAACCTTGCCTTTCACAATTACATTAAGCCTTCTTTGCCATTCAATCACTTTTGCATGAATTTAAACATTTCACTATTTATGGCAAACTGTTTGCTATTATTCATTCCTTCTTGACCCTTGCATCTTTTGGTCTCTTTTCCCTTAACATAGGCATTTAGATGGCACCTTAGGCTATTTCCAAATTATTCATAAATCTAGCCACTCTAGGGAAAATTCCACATAGTATTCGGCCAAGGTAGAATGAACATGAATACTTTGCATTTCTAACCCTTTTGGCACATTTCTAGCCTTATTCTCATTAATGGAACATTATGGTGACAATTCCCATAATTATGCCTAACACTTTCTCACACCTAAAAATTAGGTAAGTGCATTTTAGGCTATTCTTTTTCATGCTTTTCTAGCTTATTTTTCATGCCAAACATGATCACACATCTAATCCCACAATTTCACATTTTTAGGCACACTTTTAAAGTGAAAAAGTAAGACTTTAAATTGGCAACATTGCTTGAAACATAATTTGCCATAATTTTCTCTCTTTTCCTTTCTTGGAATTAAACTTATATGGTTTCTAAATCATTTTTCAAGAGCAAATTCAGCACCATTTATATGCATCCATTCAGCCAAGGTGAATAAAATACACTTTTTTGGTTACTTGTGAAATTAGAAAATGGAACAAAGTACCTAAATGTAAATCTGACTAGATTTTCTCTCTCTTACCATTTTCTAACACTTTCTCTCACTATTTCTCACACAAAATTTTGCCAAAATTTAGCACCATTCCAAACCCTAGCATTCGACCTAGTTGAGAAATCAAGCTAAATGGAGTGGTTTCATCATCTTACTTACAATACCACAAAATTCATGCAAAAACCATGCAAAAATACCATTTTCTCACTCTTATAAATACAAAATCAGCCTTGGTATAATTTAGGGTTTGGCAAAATCAAAGTTCCATCCATGAAAATTTACCATTTCATGAGTTTCCATACAATCCAAGATGTCTATAATCACAAACACTAGTTGTTTCCAACATATTTCAAACCCAAATATACAAATCCACCATAAAAATGTAGATAGAGAAATTGCCATCATGCTTACAAGTTTGAAAACACTATAAACATACCATAAAACATGAAAATAATGGCATAGGATTGTTTATCTACCTTAAAAAGCTAAGAGATGTGTGATTTCCTTGTTGATTTGGTGGAAGCTTCTTCTTCTCCAAGGCAAAAATGCAATTCGGCCACTTCCCCTTCTTCTCCACCTTTCACGACATTTGTAGAATGTAGGAGAAGAAATAGGCTGAATTAAAGTTTGACTTATTTACAAAAATGCCACTCTTGCTAAATTGTCAATTTCATCGTTTTTTTTTTAAACAATGGCATTGTCTCTCCTTGTCATTGTAATTTTATGCAACTTCCATGGGCTGGGACTATTCTGCCCTTCTAAAATTTCAAAATTGCATAGTAGTCCTTTAACTTTTTGAAATTTGCATTTTAGTCCCTAAGAAAAGTGCCTTTTTGCCATTAAGTCCAAATTGGCCATTTTTGCTCCCTTTTTCATTCTTTTCAGTTTCAAGGAGTAAAATCACTTAATTAAAATTTCATAATGCTAATTTCCATAAATTTACTAATTTACTTATATTTTTGGCTAAATTACAATTTTTCCCCTAAGGAAAAATTACCTTTTTGCCCTTTATGTTAAAACTATCATTTCACTCTCTTTCTTTCTTCTTTTGATCAATAGTGAGTATGGATTTATAAGTCCCACCTTCATAGAATATTTAGAGTAAAAACTAAATTTTTCTCACTTCATATAAATTAGCTATCATACTCATAGTGTGAAATTACAATTTTACCCTTTTTAGGGAAAATTGCTTTTCAACATCAATGTAAGTAATTTCTTGCATAACTAGATTCTTCTTCTCTCTTAAATGAAAATAATAAGAGTCCGTTGACATAATAACTTCATGAAATAAAAGAGTTAAACAATTATTCATTTCATGGTAAAATTACCATTTTACCCTTCCTTACCAAATTTCCAACTTCATTCTTTTATCACAAAAGTGATTATATAATGATAAAAATGTTCATTCTAACTCCTTATTAAATCATCCATAACCCTTCACAAATAATGCAATCAATAATAAAAACAACAACGTCATCATAAGATACAAATGTTAGGAGCGGATGTTACATAGAGGGCATGGAAACCCAAACAAAATAATTTGACTTACCATGGGCCATGCAAATAGACATAACAAGCCATTTAGAGTTAGAAAGCTCATGGAAGGAGATTTATAACAATTTGCATCATAGTTGAAATCTGAGAGGAATCTAAAATCATATCTTAAGTGATTTAGAGAGCATGGAAACTCAAACAAAATAATTTGAGTCACAATTGGCCCTGCAGTAAGATTTAACAAGCCATTTAAACTTAGAAAGGTCATGGAAGGAGATTTACAACAATTTGCATCGCTGTTGAAAAGAGAAAGGAATCTAAAATCATATCTTCAGAGATTTAGAAGGCATGGAAACCCAAATAAATTAATTTGAGTCACCATTAGCCTTGCAATTAGACATAACAAGCCATTTAGAGTTAGAAAGCTCATGGAAGGAGATTTAAAACAATTTGCATCACAGTTGAAAAGAGTTATGAATGTAAAACCGCATCTTAGGAGATTTGAAGAGTATACAAAGTCAAAAAAAATTATTAGGGTCACTATTGGCCTTGGAATAAGATTTAACAAGTCATTTAGATTTACAATGGTCATAGAAGGACATTTTAAACAATTTGTCTCATAGTTGAAATGAGAGAGGAATCTAAAATCATATCTTAAGAGATTTAGAGGACATGGAAAACCAAACAAAATAATTTGAGTCACCATTCACCTTACAATTATACATAACAAGCCAATTACAATTAGAAAGCTTATGGAAGGAGATTTAAAAGAATTTGCATCACAGTTGAAACATGAGTGAAATCTAAACTCATATCTTTAGAGATTTTAAGAGCATGGAAACTGAAACAAAACAATTTGAGTCACAATTGCCCTTGCAGTAAGATTTAACAAGCCATTAAAAGTTAGAAAGGTCATAGGATGAGATTTAAAACAATTTGCATTACAGTTTAAAAGAGAGAGGAATCTAAAATCATATCTTAAGAGATTTAGAGAGCATGGAAACCCAAAAAAAATAATATGAGTAACAATTGGCCTTGCAGTAAGATTTAACGAGCCATTAAGAGTAGAAAGCTCATGGAAAGAGATTTAAAACAATTTGCATCACGATTGAAAAGAGTTACGAATGTAAAATCGCATCTTAGGATATTTGAAGAGTATGCAAACTCAAACAAAATAATTGGGGTCACTATTAGCCTTAGAACAAGATTTACCATGTCATTTAGATTTAAAATGGTCATAGAAGGAGATTACAAAAAATTTATCTCATAGTTGAAATGAGAGAGGAATCTAAAATCATATCTTAAGAGATTTAGAGGACATGGAAACCCAAACAAAATAATTTGAGTCACCATTGGCCTTACAATTATACAAAAAAGCCAATTACAATTAGAAAGCTCATGGAATGAGATGTAAAAGAATTTGTATCACATTTGAAACATGAGTGGAATCTAAACTCATATCTTTAGAGATTTTAAGAGCATGGAAACTCAAACAAAAGAATTTGAGTCACAATTAGCCTTGCAGTAAGATTTAACAAGCCATTAAAAGTTAGAAATGTCATAGGATGAGATTTAAAACAATTTGCATTACAGTTTAAATGAGAGAGGAATCTAAAATCATATCTTAAGAGTTTTAGAAAGCATGGAAACTATGAAAAAACAATTTAAGTCACAAATAGCCTTGCAGTAAGATTTAACAAGCCATTTAATGTTAGAAAGGTCATCGAAGGAGATTTAAAATAATTTGCATCATAATTTAAACGAGAGAGGAATCTAAAATCATATCTTGAGAGATTTAAGTGGGATGGAAACCCAAACAAAATAATTTGAGCCACCATTGGCCTTACAATTAGACATACCGTGCCATTTAGAGTTAGAAAGCTCATGGAAGGAGAATTATAACAATTTCATCATAGTTGAAACATGAGAGGAATCTAAAATCATATCTTAAGAGATTTAAAGAGCTTAGAAACTCAAACAAAACAATTTGTGTCCTAATTGGCCTTATAGTAAGAGTTAACAAGCCATTAAAAGTTAGAAAGGCCATGGAATGAGATCTAAAACAATTTGCATCACAGTTTAAACGAGAGAGGAATCTAAAATCATATATTAAGAGATTTAGAGAGCATGGAAACTCAAACAGAACAATATGAATCACAATTGGCCTTGCAGTAAGATTTAACGAGCCATTAGGAGTAGAAAGCTCATGAAAGGAGATTTAGAATAATTTGCACCACGGTTGAAAAGAGTTATGAATGTAAAATCGCATCTTAGGAGATTTGAAGAGTATGCAAAGTCAAAAAAAATAATTGGGGTCACAATTAGCCTTTGAATAAGATTTACCATGTCATTTAGATTTAAAATGGTCATAAAAGGAGATTTCAAAAAATTTGTCTCATAGTTGAAATGAAAGAGGAATCTAAAATCATATCTTAAGAGATTTAGATGACATGAAAACCCAAACAAAATAATTGGAGTCACCATTGGCCTTATAATTATACATAACAAGCCAGTTACAATTAGAAAGCTCATGGAAGGAGATTGAAAAGAATTTGCATGACAGTTTAAACGAGAGAGGAATCTAAAATCATATCTTAAGAGTTTTAGAAAGCATGGAAACTATGAAAAAACAATTTGAGTCACAAATAGCCTTGGAGTAAGATTTAACAAGCCATTTAATGTTAGAAAGGTCATCGAAGGAGATTTAAAATAATTTGCATCATAATTTAAACGAGAGAGGAATTTAAAATCATATCTTGAGAGATTTAAGTGGGATGGAAACCCAAACAAAATAATTTGAGCCACCATTGGCCTTACAATTAGACATACCGTGCCATTTAGAGTTAGAAAGCTCATGGAAGGAGAATTATAACAATTTCATCATAGTTGAAACATGAGAGGAATCTAAAATCATATCTTAAGAGATTTAAAGAGCTTAGAAACTCAAACAAAACAATTTGTGTCCTAATTGGCCTTGTAGTAAGAATTAACAAGCCATTAAAAGTTAGAAAGGCCATGGAATGAGATCTAAAACAATTTGCATCACAGTTTAAACGAGAGAGGAATCTAAAATCATATATTAAGAGATTTAGAGAGCATGGAAACTCAAACAGAACAATATGAGTCACAATTGGCCTTGCAGTAAGATTTAACGAGCCATTAGGAGTAGAAAGCTCATGAAAGGAGATTTAGAATAATTTGCACCACGGTTGAAAAGAGTTATGAATGTAAAATCGCATCTTAGGAGATTTGAAGAGTATGCAAAGTCAAAAAAAATAATTGGGGTCACAATTAGCCTTTGAATAAGATTTACCATGTCATTTAGATTTAATATGGTCATAAAAGGAGATTTCAAAAAATTTGTCTCATAGTTGAAATGAAAGAGGAATCTAAAATCATATCTTAAGAGATTTAGATGACATGAAAACCCAAACAAAATAATTTGAGTCACCATTGGCCTTATAATTATACATAACAAGCCAGTTACAATTAGAAAGCTCATGGAAGGAGATTGAAAAGAATTTGCATGACAGTTTAAACGAGAGAGGAATCTAAAATCATATCTTAAGAGTTTTAGAAAGCATGGAAACTATGAAAAAACAATTTGAGTCACAAATAGCCTTGCAGTAAGATTTAACAAGCCATTTAATGTTAGAAAGGTCATCGAAGGAGATTTAAAATAATTTGCATCATAATTTAAACGAGAGAGGAATCTAAAATCATATCTTGAGAGATTTAAGTGGGATGGAAACCCAAACAAAATAATTTGAGCCACCATTGGCCTTACAATTAGACATACCGTGCCATTTAGAGTTAGAAAGCTCATGGAAGGAGAATTATAACAATTTCATCATAGTTGAAACATGAGAGGAATCTAAAATCATATCTTAAGAGATTTAAAGAGCTTAGAAACTCAAACAAAACAATTTGTGTCCTAATTGGCCTTGTAGTAAGAATTAACAAGCCATTAAAAGTTAGAAAGGCCATGGAATGAGATCTAAAACAATTTGCATCACAGTTTAAACGAGAGAGGAATCTAAAATCATATCTTAAGAGATTTAGAGAGCATAGAAATTCAAACAAAACAATATGAGTCACAATTGGCCTTGCAGTAAGATTTAACAAGCCATTAAGAGTAGAAAGCTCATGGAAGGAGATTTAAAATAATTTGCATCACAGTTGAAAAGAGTTATGAATATAAAATCATATCTTATGAGATTTGAAGAGCATGCAAAGTCAAAAAAAATAATTAAGGTCACTATTAGCCTTAGAATAAGATTTAACAAGTCATTTAGATTTACAATCGTCATCGAAGGAGATTTCAAACAATCTGTCTCATAGTTGAAATGAAAGAGGAATGTAAAATCATATCTTAAGAGATTTAGAGGGCATGGAAACCGAAACAAAATAATTTGAGTCACCATTGGCTTGACAATTGTACATAACAAGCCAGTTACCGTTAGAAAGCTCATGGAAGGAGATGTAAAAGAATTTGCATCACAGTTTAAACGAGAGAGAAACCTAAAATCATATCTTAAGAGATTGAGAAAGCATGGAAACTAAGAAAAAACAATTTGAGTCACAAATAGCCTTGCAGTAAGATTTAACAAGCCATTTAAAGTTATAAAGTTCATGAAAGGAGACTTTAAATTATTTGCATCACAGTTTAAACGAGAGAGGAAGTTAAAATCATATCTTAAAAGATTTAGATGGCATGAAAACCCAAAAAAAATAATTTGAGTCACAAATAGCCTTGTAGTAAGATTTAACAGGGCATTTAGAGTTAGAAAGCTTATGGAAGGAGAATTAAAACAATTTGCATTACAGTTGAAATATGAGAGGAATCTAAAATCATATCTTAAGAGATTTACAGAGCATGGAAACTTGAACAGAACAATATGAGTCACCATTGGCCTTGCAATAACATTTAACAAGCCATTAAGAGTAGAAAGCTCATAAAAGTAGATTTAAAACAATTTGCATCACAGTTGAAAAGAGTTATGAATATAAAACCACATCTTAGGAGATTTAAAGAGTTTGCAAACTCAAACAAAACAATCTTACTCACTTTTGGCCACGGAATCAGATTCAACATGTCGTTTTGGTTTAGAATGGTCCTGGAAGAAGATTTCAAACATTTTGTATCATAGTTGAAAAGAGAGAGGAATCTAAAATCATATATTAAGAGATTTAGAGAGCATGGAAACCCAAAGAAAATAATTTGACTCACCATTGGCCTTGTAGTAAGATTTAACAAGCCATTAAGAGTAGAAAGCTCATGGAAGGAGATTTAAAATAATTTGCATCACAGTCGAAGATAGTTATGAATTTAAAACCACATCTTAGGAGATTTGAAGAGTATGTAAACTCAAACAAAATAATTTGACTCACAATTGGCCGTAGAATAAGATTTAACAAGTCATTGAGATTTACAATGGTTATGGAAGGAGATATCAAACAATTTGACACATAGTTGACAATAGAGAGGAATCTAACATCGTATCTTAACAGATTTAGAGAGCATGGAAACCCAAACAAAATAATTTGAGTAAGCATTGGCCTTGCAATAGGATTTTACAAGCCATTTAGAGTAGAAAACTCATCGAAGGAGATTTAAAATAATTTGCATCACAGTTTAAAAGAGTTATGAATGTAAAACCACATCTTAGGAGATTTGAAGAGTATGCAAACTGAAACAAAATAATTTCACTCACAATTAGCCGTAGAATAAGATTTAACAAGTCATTCAGATTTACAATGGTTATGGAAGGAGATATCAAACAATTTGACACATAGTTGACAATAGAGAGGAATCTAAAATCATATCTTAACATATTTAGAGAGCATGGAAACCCAAAGAAAATAATTTGAGTAAGCATTAGCCTTGCAGTAGAATTTAACAAGCCATTTAGAGTAGAAAACTCATCGAAGGAGATTTAAAACAATTTGCGTCACATGTGAAAAGAGTTATGAATGTATAACCACATCTTAGGAGATTTGAAGAGTATGCATACTCAAACAAAAAAATCTTAGTGACTATTGGCCTTGGAATAAGATTTAATAAGTCGTTTAGATTTATAATGGTCATGGAAGGAGATTTGAAACAAATTGTATCACAGTTGAAAAGAGAGAGGAATCTAAAATCATATCTTAAGAGACTTAGAGAGCATGGAATCCCAAACAAAATAATTTGAGTCAACATTAGCCTTGCAGTAAGATTTAACAATCCATTAAGAGTAGAAAGCTCATGGAAGGAGATTTAAAAAAATTTGCATTATAGTTGAAAAGAGTTATAAGTGTAAAATTACATCTTTGGAGATTTCAAGAGTATGCAAACTCAAACAAAATATTCTTTGTCACTTTTGGCATTGGAATCAGATTTAACATGTCATTTTGAATTAGAATGGTCCTGCAGGAAGATTTCAAACATTTTGTATCATAGTTGAAAAGAGAGAGGAATCTAAAATGATATAGTAAGAGATTTAGAAAGCATGGTAACCCAAACAAAATAATTTGAGTCACCATTGGCCTTGCAATAAGGTTTAACAAGCCAATTAAAGTAGAAAGCTCATTTAAGGAGATTTAAAACAATTTACATCACAGTTGAATAGAGTTATGAATGTAAAACCACATCATAGGAGATTTAAAGTGAATGAAAACTCAAACAAAATAATCTTAGTCACTATTGGCCTTAGAATAAGATTTAACAAGTCATTTAAATTTAAAATGTTCATGCAAGGAGATTTTAAACATTTT
The DNA here is from genome assembly GCA_031216115.1 of Senna siamea. NCBI lineage: Eukaryota > Viridiplantae > Streptophyta > Magnoliopsida > Fabales > Fabaceae > Senna > Senna siamea. Next base: position 21,032,869 of record CM062361.1, on the reverse strand, counting down.
ATATCATAGTTGAAAAAAGAAAGGAATCTAAAATCATATCTTTAGAGATTTAGAGAGCATGGAAACCGAACCAAAATAATTTGTGTCACCATTGGTCTTGCAAAAAGGTTTAACAAGCCAATTAGAGTAGAAAGCTCATTTAAAGAGATTTAAAACAATTTACATCATAGTTGAATAGAGTTATGAATGTAAAACCACATCTTAGGAGATTTGAAGAGTATCCAAACTTAAAAAAAATAATCTTGGTCACTATTGGCCTTAGAATAATATTTAACAAGTTGTTTAGATTTAGAATGTTCATGCAAGGAGATTTCAAACATTTTGTATCACAATTGAAAACATAGGGGAATCTAAAATTATATCTTAAGAGATTTAAAGAGCATGGAAACCCAACCAAAATAATTTGAGTCACTATTGGCCTTACAGTAAGGTTTAACAAGCCACTTAGAGTAGAAAGCTCATTTAAGGAGATTTAAAACATTTTAAATCACAGTTGAAAAGAGTTATGAATGTAAAATGACATTTTAGGAGATTTGAGGAGTATGCTATAATAACTGAGGGGTTTTTTCAAAGATAAAAATTGAATTTCACGATAAATTTATGTAAGCGAAGCTTGGCATAAATTTCGAGGTCAAGGGTTGAAATCGGGAAGCAATTTGGAGTCAGAAGCATAATCGAATGAAAAGAAACGTGATCCGGCGATCAAGGACTGACAAACGAAGTTTCGTAGTTTGATTTCACAAAAGGAGGCCAAAATCGCTGCATAAAACTCGTGCCAACGTCTGAGAAAAGTCAGAATCGCCCCTGGAAGCTTTAAATTTCCCGAAACCCTGCCATTTGGCACAATTCCTTCTCTCTCCTCACTCTACTTTCTCTCTCCTCTCTCTCCTCCTTCCTCCACCGCGCGCCGCCACCTAAGCCACCACCTGGCATACTAATCGACTCCCCTCACCACCCTCGACTTTCAGCAACCACCCACGGCCGCCAACGGCCGACAACGCCGTCAAAAAATGCCATTTTCCTCTACCATCGCACAAAAACTTCGCCAACTGAGATCGCCGCCATCCGCCAGCGTGTAGCCTAAGCTGCTAGCTTCCTCCACTAGCTCGCCAACATTGAACGAAGGTCCAACGCGCCCGGATCGAGGCTTTTTTTGTTCACCGTGCGTCATTCTTTGTGGCCAAAAAATGCCATCCAAACGGCAGTGAACTGATGCGCCAACACCATATTTGGACCCCTCATCTTGTGGGCTTCACCGTGGTGTGAATTTCGAGGCCAATAGCACCCTTTCGCCGTACGCCACTGTGCATCGCCGTGCCGAAGCATCTGGACATACACCAGGAGAAACCGAGACCACCCCGGGATAGATTTCCATCATCTGACAACACTGGTAAGGTCTGATTCCCCAAAAAATAATGAATTTTGATTGAATTGGCTATCGAACGTGAATAAGAAATAAATTAACCTAGGTATTAGGGTAACCGGACTTAGAATCATAAATCGAATGACGTGACGAGCTTAAATATTCATGTAAATGTCCAGGGAATTAATTTGGCTCGAAAATTGGGATTTTGTAAAGTTCTGAATTGATTCGGAGCAACAGGAGACCAGGTAGGATGATTTACGCTTCCCGAGTCCTAGATTTGACCTAGTTATTGCCTGAATGATTAGATTTAATTACATGGATTTACGTGTTGCTTTCAATGGAATAAATTTCATGCCTGTGTGCTGGATATCCTAATTGCATGTTTGACATTTTTTTTATCAAGTTTAGATGACCTTAGGATGAATTTACTTAGGGTAGGGTACTTGATAGCCAGTATGGGACGGCCGTTAAGTATCCCGAGTACAGGGAGTTTTCAAATGATATTATTTTTACCAAATTTAGCCCGTACTACGTTAGGGATCACGTGATAAATCAGGACAACCCTAAGAAAGGTTTAAGGAGTATAAGGGGGGATAACCTAGACGGGAAAACGTTGTGATTTAGGTATAATACCCTAGAACCCTGAGGAATAGCCGATCGTGTGCATGTGAGTTCGAATAGACTGTATGAGGATGAGAATTGGCGTATGTGCACATGCTAGGGGATGCCCTAGATGTTGATTCTCACCCAGTCCTTGAGTGAGTGATTGGTGTTACGGATTACACTCACAATATAGGCGAGATTCGGGCGATTGGTTTTACGGATCACACCCATCAATAAGAGAGGTAATCTCTCTAGATGACATGCAATTGGATGATTTTAGATTTGGTCGCAAAGGACTTGTGGCCAAGATGGATTTAGATACACTGGGCATGGGATTTAACCTGATTTCTATGACTGATTTTCAAAGAAATGGATTTTTATGATTTTGAGTATTTGCTGCGATTTCCATGTGATAAATGATTTTAAAGATAAGGTATTTCACTGATTTTGAACTAATTTCGAGAAGATGTTTTCGATGCTCGCACCGCTGAGTATTCAACCAGACTTTGAATTGTATTTGAACTATAAATTATTCTACTGGGATTTTATATCTCACCAGTTTGTTTACTCAGATGAACAGGAACAGGGATAAGAACCTAGACGTTAGCTAGACGATGACTTGGTGATAGACGGAAGATAAGCTTAGTCTAGGCTTGAATTGCATTGTATATATTTTTATTATGATGTTGTATATTAGTTTTCTATAATTTCTGCCTACTGTGGTTATTGGATTGACTGTATATGTATAAATCAAATGACCGTTGTACTTTGGATATGTCCGAATTACAGGGGATACTCTGCCAAATTTTTGGTAGGGTTTACCGCTGTAACCTAAGTAATTAAGTTGGAATTTGCATTAAATGATTGTATGCTGCATGTATGGATATTAGTTTTCATTCCAGAGTAATTTATGATATATGTATGCATAATTAGTTTAGCTACATGTGAACTAGGGTTGAACTGAATTTGAATGGACAACAGAAAGTCTATTTAGGTTACTCTTAACCAGTAGCGATCCCCCGACATTCCCACATCGGCAATAATTATTGAGAATAGCCCATATGCTTCCGCTAATCAGATAAAGGGTTGTGTATGTCGTATTAGGGGGTTATTACAATTATGGTATCAGAGCCCGTTTTGTCAGATTTTTGATTTTAGTGGGCTAGGGATTGTGAATCTTCGAGCTTGCAGCTTTAGGGTTTCGATTGATTTAACTCTGGAATTTTAGGACCTAATTTTGAACCAATAAGTAACTAAATGAAGCTAATGCCTTTTTGTTAACTGTTGCTATTGAAATTAATCTATTTATTTTCTGTGTTAGATAACTATGCAAAATCTAGCAGGGATGCCACTCGTAGGCCTAAAGGCCAAGGCACAGGAACCAAGTTGCTTCGGGTAGTGGTAGCATGGAGACTGATGTTGACATGCGCGATATGATGGAATCTATTCGTATGATGGCTGATGCAATGAGAGATCAAGCCACTACCAGTGCTAATGTGATGAGACGAAACGGGAAGGCAGAAGACGGACCCTGAAATGACGGAGCCACCCAGCATGCTAACCCATTATATCAGGTATGGATCGAGTTTCATAGAGCAGGTCCATCTCCATTTGCAGGTGCCTCCGATCCAGCTGCGGTAGAAGCCTGGGTGAAAGATATTGAAAAGATTTTCAGATTGTTGCAATGTGACGACGAGCAAAAGGTTACATATGCAACATATATGTTGAAGGGCAAAGCAGAACTCTGGTGGACAGGTGCCCAGCAACTGATGGAAAGCAGAGGTATCCCGCTCACCTGGGAGTCCTTCAAGAGAGTCTTTATGGAACAGTACATCCCTGAGAGCGTAAAACAATCAAAATAAGCACAGTTTCTGAAGCTCACACAGGGAGGCAGGCTATTTGAGGAGTATTTGAAATAGTTTGAAGAATTATCACGATACTCCACCTACCTACGAATTCACTATGACGAGGCCTGGAAAGCAAAGAAATTAGAAGAAGGCCTAGAATTACCCATGAAGACTCAGCTGGCCACATTGGAGATTAGAGACTTCGCCACGCTGGTAAACAAGTTCCGAATCCTGAGCAAGAATCTAGAGCAGAGACAGGCTCAGAATATGACACAGAGAATATGGGCTTCTAGCAGCAGTAGAAGACGACCTGACAATACTCCCTATCTGAAGTGTGGCACCAGACATCCGAATCAGCCCTGCTGGCATCAGACTCCCCTTCAGTGTTACAGGTGTGGAGGTACAGGACATATGGCCAGATACTGCCCTTCTATCGGGAACCAGCCGACATCCGATAGCTGAAGACCACAGGCTCCAAGGAGAGTTTTCACTTTGAATGCAGCTAATGTCGACAGGTCTTCGGGCTTGATGCAGGGTAGAGGTAAAATCTATAATTTTTCTTTGATAGTATTGTTTGATTCGAGTGTTACACACTCCTTTATTGCAGATGCATGCGTAGAAAGAATAAAACTACCTGTTCAAACCCTGCCCTGTGACCTATACATATCCACACCCTTGGGAGAAGCCACTATGTCCCCCTGTATCTGTCTAAATTGCCCCTTAACCATTGAGGATACTTTGTTCATTGTGGACCTAGTGTGTATACCATTAACTGGGATCGACATCATTTTTGGAATGGATTGGTTGACTAGGAATCGAGTCTTGTTGAATTATTCTGAAAGGACAATTACTTATCTGGATGACGTGCCTGTGCGAGGGAGTGATAGGGCTTGTGAGATAGGTGATATGTCCCTCAATCTCTCTGAGGTAGAGTTGCAGGATAGGCTAAGCCAAATTCCAATTGCTAGTGACTTTCCGGAGGTATTTCCTTTGGAAGTAAGTAGACTGCCACCACCTAGGGAGATAAAGTTCACCATTGACCTGATTCTGGGCGCGGGCCCAATAGCCATGACTCCATATCGTATGGCCCCAGCAGAATTAAGGGAATTAAAGGTCCAAATTGAAGATATGTTGGAGAAGGGGTTCATTAGGCCAAGTGTATCGCTATGGGGAGCTCCGGTCTTATTAGTAAAGAAGAAAGACGGGAGTTTAAGACTGTGTATTGATTACCGACAATTGAATAAGTTGACCATTAAGAACAAATACCCATTACCACGTATTGATGACTTGTTTGATCAGTTGCAAGGCACGACTGTGTTTTCTAAGATAGACTTAAGATCAGGATACCACCAAATTAGGGTTAAAGAGGAGGATGTCTCTAAGACAGCGTTTAGAACGAGATACAGCCACTATGAGTTTCTGGTGATGCCGTTTGGGTTAACAAACGCACCAGTTGTCTTTATGGATTACATGAACAGAATCTTTAGACCCTATTTAGATCAGTTTGTAGTGGTATTCATCGATGATATCTTAGTCTATTCCAAGACTCACGAGGAGCATGCCCAGCATCTTAGCACAGTGCTACAGATATTGGAAGAGAAGTAATTGTATGCAAAGCTAAAGAAATGTGAGTTTTGGTTAGAAGTGAAATTCTTAGGACACGTGGTTAATGGGGAAGGAATAGCGGTAGACCTAAAGAAAATCAAAGCAGTGTTAGATTGGGGTCAACCTAGAACGATCACTGAGATTAGGAGTTTCCTGGGTTTGGCCGGCTATTATAGGAAATTCATTCAAGGATTTTCTCAAATAGCCGTGCCATTAACCCGGTTGACTCGGAAAGGGGTAGCTTTTGAATGGAGCGAACAGTGTGAGACTAGTTTTCAAATTTTGAAAGAGAAATTGACCACCGCTCCTGTACTAATTATTCCAAAACCCCTAGAACCCTTTACCGTATACACAGATGCATCCTTGAGAGGCTTAGGTTACGTATTGATGCAGGATGGGAAAGTTGTGGCTTATGCATCACGGCAATTGAAACCTGCAGAGGAAAACTACCCCACCCATGACTTAGAACTAGCTACCGTAGTGTTTGCCCTAAATATTTGGAGACATTACCTGTATGGCGTTGTATTTGAGGTGTATAGTGATGTTAGAAAATCATACAAAGACATCAGCCATATAGACAGCACAAAATCCATAACTAGCATTATTCTATATCGTAGCATGTCTTTAAATGGGCAAGAGAGGCATAACTTTAGTCAAAGTGGTTGAACATTATCAAAAGATGAGTCCTAAGATAAATCACCTACAATTCAGTTGCACGGTACAATGTTGTTCCTCTCAGCTCTTGAAGTTCATCATCACTAAACTAAAGTGGATTCCAAATGTGGTAGGAAGCATATCAAGGTACCTGATTTAATTTTCCACAAGTGAAACTCACAACAAAGAATAAAGAAAAATTTATCAATAAAGAACAAACAATCAATTATACATACGGCTTCCATGAAGAATTTCTACGTAAACGCTCCACAGTGAAGAACAAAATCATTAAAAACCTGTCATCCACTTCTCCTTCTTCAAACATTGCCCTGCATTCCGGTCCTAGAGCAGGATCTTGCAATACCCTCATTGGAGTTATTGCTAAATCTAATGGAACAACCAACAGAACCTCTGCTTGACAGATTATCAGAAGTTACTTTCTTTATTTCACAACATTATGGAAATGAGAGATAAAATTAGAAAGGCAGAGGAGGGAGGAATCCCACCTCTAAACTTCTATAAAAAAAAATTTAAACAATTCCTTCATTTTTTTGGGCATAAAATAGACTCTAAAATTCAAGCCATATGGAAGTATTAAACTATATGCACGCATTAAACATAATTTGACTGAGATGTTTTCCTTTAAATGTAGTAATGGTTATCTAAACTTCTTGAATCAAGCATGATCACAGTATTTCAGGTTACACTTTCATATAGTTACATCCACCTTCCTATTTCAAGAATATACCAACTCTTGTCATGGATTGACTTTCATATAGTTACATCCACCTTCCTATTTCAAGAATCCCACCTCACCTAGTAAAGATAGAATAAAGCTAAGCAATTGTAGGATAGTTTGTGCTTAAAATAATTATAGTGCTCCCTAAATATACTTGATTGAAGTGTTCGGAAGATTCATATTACCTTCCAAAAAATCTTTAGCTGAAAAGATGCTAAACCCTTTTCTAGAATCACAGTACTTAATGTTGCAACCTCGTAGCTCAACTCTATTTGCCTAAATTCAAGACCCAACAAGTTTTAATTACACATACAACAAACTCAACAATGCATTTCAATATCTATTAAGATTAAAACTGTTTCTAGGAACCTGTAACCACTGGAGCAACCGTTCTATCTTCGCTTCCTCTGGGCTCGCCATGGACACTCAAACCAAGATGATCGGTTTATTACGAGATGGAAGAAACGAATCAACTTGAAAGGTTCAACAAGAAGGCTTATATGTTTTCTTAGGAGACTTACATATGCTATTTTTTTATATTTTTTATTATAAAAATTTTAATTAAAAAATTAAAAAAAATCAATCATAACATAAATAAATTATAGATGTCAATTTTTTAATTAAAAATTTAATAAAAATATAAAAATTATACTTAATTTTTTTTTTTGTAGTAAAACAACATTAAGTTTTTCTTTTTACAATAAAGGTAAAATTTCTTTTTTTCTTTTATGGTGGAAGTTATTGTTTAAAATTTTTAATTAATATTTTAAAAATTAAACCAATTATCAAATCTAAAAAGTTATCTAATCACAAGTTGATTAATTTAATTAATAATCAAATTAAATGATGTCATAAATATATAAAATAATAATAAAAAGTTTTATTATTAATAATATATATTATATTATGTAAAATATATATTTTTAGTCATAACTTTTAAATAAAATAAATAATTTATACAAATTAATTATATTAATGAAAATAACAAAAATTCAAACTAAAAATTCCATATTCTCAAATCCGCGACACAATTCACATTAAAACAATTTATAACAAACTAACTAAAAAATATAAATCCAAAACAACATTTAGGTTAATAAGTTCTAATAGGCTTTTGGCTTTTTCTTAATTTTATTTTATATAGAATTTTACTTTATTTTTTAACAAATCCAATCCAAACATTTATATTCAAATTTTATCAGACCCGCCCAAATTTTCATATTTTGGTCCTGTTTCTCATTTTTAATTGATTTATTCAATTTTGAATAATTCAACTAATCAAATAATTTTTTAACAAAAATCAGACCAAATACTAAGACAAATATTGGTTAAACTAGTCATATGTCTGATCCAATCAGGTTCTTAAACCATTTCTTCTAATTCTACTAGTATGTTCTTAGTTAAGTATGTTGAACTTATTTTATTATGTAATGGATAATAAAAGAGAGAATGTAATAACCGATGGGTTTTTTCAAAGATAAAAATTGAATTTCATGATAAATTAATGTAAACGAAGCCTGGCATAGATTTCATGGTCGAGGGTTGAAATCGGGAAGCGATTTGGAGTCAGAAACATAATCGCACGAAAAGAAACGCGATCCGGCGATCAGGGACTGACAAACGAAGTTTCGTAGTTTTATTTCACAAACGGAGGCCAAAATTACTGCATGGAAACCTGTGCCAACGTCTGGAGGGAAGCCGACATCCTAAAGTTTCCCCGGGTGATCTGGGAAAAGTCAGAATCGCCCCCGGAAGCTTTAAATTTTCTGAAACCCTACCATTTGCCACAATTCCTTCTCTCTCCTCACTCCACTTTCTCTCTCCCCTCTCTCCTCCTTCCTCCATCCTGTGCCGCCACCTGAGACACCGTGAGCCACCACCTGGCATACCAATCGACTCCCCTCACCACCCTCAACTTCTAGCAACCACCCACGGCTGCCAATGGCCGCCAACGCCGCCGAAAAATGCCATTTTCCTCCCCAATCACGCGAAAACTTCTCCAGCTAAGATCGCCGCCGTCCGCCACCGTTGGCCATCACCGCCACCACCAGCGTGTAGCCTGAGCTGCCAGCTTCCTCCACTAGCTCACCGACATTGAACGGAGGTCCGACGCGCCCTGATCGAGGATTTTTCCATTTGCCGTGTGTCATTCTTTGTGGCTACAAAATGCCGTCCAAACGGCGTGAACCGCCATGCCACCACCATATTCGGACTCCTCATCTTATGGGCTTCACTGTGGTGTGAATTTCAAGGCCAACCGCACCCCTCCGCCGTGCGCTGCCATATGCCGAAGTGCGCCACCGTGCCGGAGCATCTGGACATACACCGGGAGAAACCGAGACTACCCCGAGACAGATTTCCATCATCTGACAACACTAGTAAGGTCTGATTCCCCAAAAACTAATGAATTTTGATTGCATTGGCTGCCGAACGCGAATAAGAAATAAATTGACCTAGGTATTAGGGTAACCAGAGTTAGAATCATAAATCGAATGACGTGACGAGCTTAAATATTCGTGTAAATGTCCAGGGAATTAATTTGGCTTAAAAAATGGGATTTTGTGAAGTTCTGAATTGATTCGGAGCAATAGGAGACCAGGTAGGATGATTTACACTTCCCGAGTTCTAGATTTGACCTAGTGATTGCCTGAACGATTAGATTTAATTGCATAGATTTACATGCTGCTTTCGATGGAATAAATTGCATGCTTGTGTGATGGATATCCTAATTGCATGTTTGAAGTTTTGTTTATCGAGTTTAGATGCCCTTAGGACGGATTTACTTAGGGTAGGATACTTGATAGCCGGTATGGGACGGCCATTAAGTATCCCGAGTACAGGGAGTTTTCAAATGATATTTTTTTTACCAGATTTAGCTTGTACTGCGTTAGGGATCACATGATAAATCATGACGACCTTAAGAAAGGTTTAAGGAGTATAAAGGGGGATAACCTAGACAGGGAAATGTTGTGATTTAGGCATAATACCCTAGAACCCTGAGGAATAGCCGACCGTGTGCATGTGAGTTCGAATAGACTGTATGAGGATGAGAATTGGCGTGTGTGCACATGCTAGAGGATGCCCTAGATGTTGATTCTCACCTGGTCCTTGAGTGAGTGATTGGTGTTACGGATCACACTCACAATATAGGCGAGATTCGGGTGATTGGTGTTACAGATCACACCCATCGATAAGAGAGGTAATCTCTCTAGATGACGTGCAATTGGATGATTTTAGATTTGGTTGCAGAGGACTTGTGGCCAAGATGGATTTAGATACACTGGGCATGGGATTTAACCTGATTTCTATAACTGATTTTCAAAGAAATGGATTTTTATGATTTTGAGTATTTGCCACGATTTCCATGTGATAAATGATTTTAAAGATAAGGTATTTCACTGATTTTGAACTAATTTCGGGAAGATGTTTTCGGTGCTCGCACCGCTGAGTATTCAACCAGAATTTGAATTGTATTTGAACTATAAATTATTCTACTGGGATTTTATATCTCACCAGGTTGTTTACTCAGATGAACAGGAACAGGGACAGGAACCTAGACGTTAGCTGGACGATGACTTGGTGATAGATGGAAGAGAAGCTTAGTCTAGGCTTGAATTGCATTATTTATATTTTCCCAATGATGTTGTATATTAGTTTTCTGTAATTTCTGCTTGCTGTGGTTATTGGATTGACTGTATATGTATAAATCAGATGACCGTTGTGCTTTGGATATGTCCGAATTACAGGGGATACTCTGCCAAATTTTTGGTAGGGTTTACCGCAGTAACCTAAGTAATTAAGTTGGAATTTGCATTAAATGATTGTATGCTGCATGTATGGATATTAGTTTTCATTCCAAAGTAATTTATGATGTATGTATGCATAATTAGTTTAACTGTATGTGAATTAGGGTCGAACGGAATCTGAAAGGACAACGGGAAGTCTGTTTGGGTTACGCTCAACCAGTAGCGATCCCCCGACATTCCCACCTCGGCAATAATTATTTAGAATACCCATATGCTTCCGATAATCAGATAAAGGGTTGTGTATGTCGTATTAGGGGGTCGTTACATATGCAAACTCAAACAAAATAATCTTACTTACTTTTGGCCTTGGAATAAAATTTAACATGTCATTTTGAATTAGAATCGTCCTGAAAGAAGATTTCAAACATTTTGTATCATAGTTGAAAAGAGAGAGGAATCTAAAATCATATATTAAGAGATTTAGAGAGCATGGAAACCCAAACAAAATAATTTGACTCACCAATGGCCTTACAGTAAGATTTAACAACCCATTAAGAGTAGAAAGCTCATGGAAGGAGATTTAAAATAATTTGCATCACTGTCGAAGAGAGTTATGAATGTAAAACCATATCTTAGGAGATTTGAAGAGTATGCAAACTAAAACAAAATAATTTGACTCACAATTGGCCGTAGAATAAGATTTAACAAGTCATTTGCATTTACAATGGTCATGGAAGGAGATTACAAACAATCTGACACATAGTTGACAATAAAGAGGAATCTAAAATCGTATCTTAAGAGATTTAAAGAGCATGGAAACCCAAACAAAACAATTTAAGTTAGCATTGGCCTTGCAATAGGATTTAACAAGCCATTTAGAGTAGAAAACTCATCGAAGGAGATTTAAAACAACTTGCATCATAGTTGAAAATAGTTATGAATGTAAAACCACACTTAGGAGATTTGAAGAGTATGCAAAGTCAAACAAGATAATCTTAGTCACTATTGGCCTTAGAATAAGATTTAACAAGTCGTTTAGATTTAAAATGTTCATGTAAGGAGATTTCAAACATCTTGTATCACAGTTGAAAATAGAGAGGAATATAAAATCATATCTTAAGAGACTTAGAGAGCATGGAAACCGAACCAAAAGAATTTAAGTCACCATTGGTCTTGCAAAAAGGTTTAACAAGCCAATTAGAGTAGAAAGCTCATTTAAAGAGATTTATAACAATTTACATCACAGTTGAATAGAGTTATGAATGTAAAACCATATCTTAGGAAATTTGAAGAGTATGCAAACTCAAAAAAAAAATATTGGTCACTATTGGACTTAGAATAAGATTTAACAAGTCGTTTAGATTTAGAATGTTCATGCAAGGAGAATTCAAACATTTTGTATCACAATTGAAAATAGAGGGGAATCTAAAATTATATCTTAAGAGATTTAGAGAGCATGGAAACCCAACCAAAATAATTTGAGTCACCATTAGCCTTGCAGTAAGGTTTAACAAGCCATTTAGAGTAGAAAGCTCATTTAAGGAGATTTAAAACATTTTAAATCACAGTTGAAAAGAGTTATGAATGTAAAATGACATTTTACAAGATTTGAAAAGTATGCAAACTCAAACAAAATAATCTTACTCACTTTTGGCCTTGGAATCAGTCTTAACATGTCATTTTGAATTAGAATTGTGCTGGAATAAGATTTCAAAAATTTTGTATCATAGTTGAAAAGAGAGAGGAATCTAAAATCATATATTAAGAGATTTAGAAAGCATGGAAACCCAAAAAATATAATTTGAGTCACCAATGGCCTTGTAGTAAGATTTAACAAGCCATTAAGAGTAGAAAGCTCATGGACAGAGATTTAAAATAATTTGCATCATAGTTGTAGAGAGTTATGAATGTAAAAGCACATCTTAGGAGATTTGAAGAGTATGCAAACTCAAAAAAAATAATTTGACTCACAATTGGCCGTTGAATCAGATTTAACAAGTCATTCATATTTACAAAGGTCATGGAAGTAGATTTCAAACAATCTGACACATAGTTGACAATAAAGAGGAATCTAAAATCGTATATTAAGGAGTATGCAAACTCAAACAAAATAATCATAGTGACTATTGGCCTTGGAATCAGATTTAACAAGTCATTTTAATTTAGAATGTTCCTGGAAGAAGATTTCAAACATTTTGTATCACAGTTGAAAAGGGAGAGGAATCTAAAATGATATATTAAGAGATTTAGAGAGCATGGAAACCCAACCAAAATAATTTGACTCACCATTAGCTTTGCAGTAGGATTTAACAAGCTATTTAGTGTAGAAAACTCATCGAAGGAGATTTAAAACATTTTGCATCATAGTTGAAAAGAGTTATGAATGTAAAACCACATCGTAGGAGATTTGAAGAGTATTCAAACTCAAAAAAAAAAATTTGACTCACAATTGGTCATTGAATCAGATTTGACAAGTCATTTAGATTTACAATGGTCATGGAGGGAGATTTCAAAAAAATTGACTCACGGTTGAAAAGGGAGAGGAATCTAAAATCGTATCCTAAGAGATTTAGAAAGCATGAAAACCCAAACAAAATAATTTGAGTTAGCATTGGCCTTGCAGTAGGATTTAACATGCCATTTAGTGTAGAAAACTCATCGAAGGAGATTAAAACAATTTGCATCACAATTGAAAAGAGTTATGAATGTAAAACCACATTTAGGAGATTTGAAGAGTATGCAAACTCAAACAAAACAATCTTAGTCACTATTGGCCTAGGAATAAGATTTAACATGTCGTTCAGATTTAGAATGGTCATGGAAGGAGATTTCAAACAATTTGTATCACAGTTCACAAGAGTGAGGAATCTAAAATCATATCTGAAGAGATTTAGAGAGCATGGAAACCCAACCAAAATAATTTAAGTCACCATTGGCCTTGCAATAAGATTTAACAAGCCATTAAGACTAGAAAGCTCATTGAGGGAGATTTAAAACATTTTGCATCACAGTTGAAGAGAGTTATGAATGAAAAACCACATCTTAGGAGATTTGAAGAGTGTGCAAACTCAAACAAAATAATTTGACTCATTGTTAGCCTTGGAAAAAGATTTAACAAGTCATTTAGGTTTACAATGGTCATGGAAGGAGACTTCAAAAAATTTGACTCATAGTTGAAAAGAGAGAGGAATCTAATCGTGTCTTAAGAGATTTAGAGAGCATGTAAACCCAAACAAAATAATTTGAGTCAGCATTGGCCTTGCAGTTGGATTTAGCAAGCCATTTAGAGTATAAAACTCATCGAAAGAGATTTAAAATAATTTGCATCACAGTTGAAAAGAGTTATGAATGTAAAACCATGTCAAATCATATCTTAAGAGATTGAGAGAGCATGGAAACCCAACCAAAATAAATTTAAGCGCCATTAGCCTTGCAGTAAGGTTTAACAAGACATTTAGAGAAGAAAGCTCATTTAAGGAGATTTAAAACAATTTACATCACAGTTGAAACGAGTTATGAATGTAAAACCACATCTTAGGAGTTTTGAAGAGTATGCAAACTCAAACAAAATAATCTTAGTCACTATTGGCCATGGAATAAGATTTAACAAGTCGTTTAGATTTAGAATGGTCAAGGAAGGAGGTTTCAAATAATTTGTATCATAGTTGAAAAGGGAGAGTAATCTAAAATCATATCTGAAGAGAATTAGAGAGCATGGAAACCCAAACAAAATAATTGAAGTCACCATTGGCCTTGCAGTAAGATTTAACAGGACATTAAGAATAGAAAGCTCATGGAAGAAGATTTAAAAAAATTTGCATCATAGTTGAAAAGAGGTATGAGCGTAAAATTACATTTTCGGAGATTTGAAGAGTATGCAAACTGAAACAAAATAATCTTAGTCACAATTGGCCTTGGAATAATATTGAACATGTCTTTTAGATTTAGAATGGTCATACAACGAGATTTCAAACATTTTGTATGAGAGTTGAATATAGAGAGGAATCTAAAATCATATCTTAAGAGATTTAGAGAGTATGGAAACCCAACCAAAATAATTTAAGTCACCATTGGCCTTGTAGTGAGATTTAAAAAGCCATTTGGAGTACAAAGCTCGTTGAACGAGATTTAAAACAATTTGCATCACAGATGAAGATAGTTATGAAGGTAAAACCACATCTTAGGAGATTTAAATAGTATGCATACTCAAAGAAAATAATTTGACTCACTATTAGCCATGAAATAAGATTTAACAAGTCGTTTAGATTTAGAATGGTCAAGGAAGGAGGTTTCAAATAATTTGTATCATAGTTGAAAAGAGAGAGTAATCTAAAATCATATCTTAAGAGAATTAGAGAGCATGGAAACCCAAACAAAATAATTTAAGTCACCATTGGCCTTGCACTCATGGAAGGAGATTTAAAAAAATTTGCATCATAGTTGAAAAGAGTTATGAGCCTAAAATTACATCTTCAGCGATTTGAAGAGTATGCAAACGGAAACAAAATAATCTTAGTCACTATTGGCCTTGGAATAATATTTAACATGTCGTTTATATTTAGAATGGTCATACAACGAGATTTCAAACATTTTGTATGAGAGTTGAAAACAGAGAGGAATGTAAAATCATATCTTAAGAGATTTAGAGAGTATGGAATCCCAACCAAAATAATTTAAGTCACCATTGGCCTTGTAGTAAGATTTAAAAAGCCATTTGGAGTACAAAGCTCATTGAAGGAGATTTAAAACAATTTTCATCACAGATGAAGAGAGTTATGAATGTAAAACCACATCTTAGGAGATTTGAAGAGTATGCATACTCAAAGAAAATAATTTGACTGACTATTGGCCATGGAATAAGATTTAACAAGTCATTTAGGTTTACAATGGTCATGGAACGAGATTTCAAACAATTTGACTCATAGTTGAAAAGAGAGTGGAATCTAAAATCGTATCTTAAGAGATTGAGTGAGCATGTAAACCCAAACAAAATAATCTGAGTCAGCAATGGCCTTGGAGTTGGTTTTAACTAGCCATTTAGAGTAGAAACCTCATCGAAGGAGATTTAAAAAAATTTGCATCATAGTTGAAAAGAGTTATGAATGTAAAACCACATCTTAGGAGATTTGAAGACTGTGAAAACTCAAAAAAAATAATCTTTGTCACTATTGGCCTTGGAATAAGATTTAACAAGTCGTTTAGATTTAGAATGGTCATGAAAGGAGGTTTCAAACAATTTGTGTCACAGTTGAAAAGAGAGAGGAATTTAAAATCATATCTTAAGAGAATTAGAGAGCATGGAAACCCAAAATAAAATAATTTAAGTCACCATTGGCCTTGCAGTGAGATTTGACAGGCCATTAAGAGTAGAAAGCTCATGAAAGGAGATTTAAAACAATTTGCATCACAGTTGAAAACAGTTATGAATGGAAAACCAGATCCTAGGAGATTTGAAGTGTATGAAAATTCTAACAAAATAATTTGAGACACTATTAGCTGTAGAGTAAGATTTAAAAAGTCATTTAGATTTACAATGGTGATTGAATCAGATTTAAAATCAATTGTATCACAGTTGAAAATAGAGAGGAATCTAAAATCATATCTTATGAGATTTAGAGAGTATGGAACCCCAACCAAAATAATTTAAGTCACCATTGGCCTTGTAGTAAGATTTAACAAGCCATTTAGAGTAGAAATCTCATTGAAGGAGAGTTAAAACAATTTGCATCACCGATGAAGAGAGTTATGAATGTAAAACCACATCTTAGGAGATTTGAAGACTATGCATACTCAAAGAAAATAATTTGACTCACTATTGGCCATGGAATAAGATTTAACAAGTCATTTAGGTTTACAATGGTCATGGAACGAGATTTGAAACAATTTGACTCATAGTTGAAAAGGGAGAGGAATCTAAAATCGTATCTTAAGAGATTGAAAGAGCATGTAAACCCAAAAAAATATTTTGAGTCAGCAATAGCCTTATAGTTGGTTTTAACAAGCCATTTAGAGCAAAAAACTCATCGAAGGAGATTTAAAAAAATTTACATCACAGTTGAAAAGAGTTATGAATGTAAAACCACATCTTAGGAGATTTGAAGTGTATGAAAACTCAAAAAAAATAATCTTTGTCACTATTGGCCTTGGAATAAGATTTAACAAGTCGTTTAGATTTAGAATGGTCATGGAAGGAGGTTTCAAACAATTTGTGTCACAGTTGAAAAGAGAGAGGAATTTAAAATCATATCTTAAGAGAATTAGAGAGCATGGAAACCCAAAATAAAATAATTTAAGTCACCATTGGGCTTGCAGTGAGATTTGACAGGCCATTAAGAGTAGAAAGCTCATGAAAGGAGATTTAAAACAATTTGCATCACAGTTGAAAAGAGTTATGAAAGGAAAACCAGATCTTAGGAGATTTGAAGTGTATGAAAACTCAAACAAAATAATCTTTGTCACTATTGGCCTTGGAATAAGATTTAACAAGTCGTTTAGATTTATTATGGTCATGGAAGGAGGTTTCAAACAATTTGTATGACAGTTGAAAAGAGAGCGGAATCTAAAATCATATCTGAAGATAATTAGAGAGCATGGAAACCCAAAGAAAATAATTTGAGTCACCATTGGCCTTGCAGTAAGATTTAACAGGCCACTAAGAGTAGAAAGCTCATGGAAGGAGATTTAAAACAATTTGCATGATAGTTGAAAGGAGTTATGATTTTAAAATTACATCTGCGGGGATTTGAAGAGTATGCAAAATCGAACAAAATAATCTTAGTGACTATTGGCCTTGGAATAAAATTTAACATGTCATTTAGATTTAGAATGGTCATGCAATGAAATTTCAAACATTTTGTATCACAGTTGAAAACAGAGAGGAATCTAACATCATATCTAAAGAGATTTAGAGAGTATGGAAACCCAACGAAAATAATTTAAGTCACCATTGGCCTTGTGGTAAGATTTAACAAGTCATTTAGAGTGGAAAACTCATCGAAGGAGATTTAAAAAAATTTACATCACAGTTGAAAAAGAGTTATGAATGTAAAACCACATCTTAGGAGATTTAAAGAGTATGTAAACTCAAACAAAATAATCTTAGTGACTATTGTCCTTCGAATACGATTTAACAAGTCGTTTAGATTTATTATGGTCATGGAAGGAGGTTTCAAACAATTTGTATGACAGTTGAAAAGAGAGAGGGATCTAAAATCATATCTAAAGATAATTAGAGAGCATGGAAACCCAAAGAAAATAATTTGAGTCACCATTGGCCTTGCAGTAAGATTTAACAGGCCACTAAGAGTAGAAAGCTCATGGAAGGAGATTTAAAACACTTTGCATGATAGTTGAAAAGAGTTATGATTTTAAAATTACATCTGCGGGGATTTGAAGAGTATGCAAAATCAAACAAAATAATCTTAGTGACTATTGGCCTTGGAATAAAATTTAACATGTCATTTAGATTTAGAATGGACATGCAATGAAATTTCAAACATTTTGTATCACAGTTGAAAACAGAGAGGAATCTAAAATCATATCTGAAGAGATTTAGAGAGTATGGAAACCCAATGAAAATAATTTAAGTCACCATTGGCCTTGTAGTAAGATTTAACAAGTCCTTTAGAGTGGAAAGCTCATTGAAGGAGATTTAAAACAATTTGCATCACAGTTGAAAAGGGTTATGAATGTAAAACCACATCTTAGGAGATTTGAAGAGTATGCAAACTCAAACAAAATAATCTTCGTCACCATTGGCCTTGGAATAATATTTAACAAGTCATTTATATTTACAATGGTCATGGAAGGAGATTTGAATCAATTTGTATCAAAGTTGAAAAGAGAGAGGAATATAAAATTATATCCTAAGCGATTGAGAGAGCATGGAAACATAAACAAAATAGTTGAGTCACTATTTGCCTTGTAGTACGATTTAACAATCCATTAATAGGAGAAAGCTCATGGAAGGAGATTTAAAACAATTAGGATCAGAGTTGAAAAGAGTTATGATTGTAAAACCACATCTTTGGAGATTTGAAAAGTATGTAAACTGAAACAAAATAATTGGAGTCACAATTGGCCTTGGAAGAAGATTTAACAGGTCGTTTAAGTTTACAATGGTTATGGAAGGAGATTTCAAGCAATTTGTCTCATAGTTAAAAAGAGAGAGGAATCTAAAATCATATCTTAAGAGATTTAGAGGGAATGAAAACCCAAGCAAAATAATTTGAGTCACCATTGGCCTTATAATTATACATAACAAGCCATTTACAGTTAGAAAGCTCATGGAAGGAGATTTAAAACAATTTGCATCACAGTTTAAGCGAGATAGGAATCTAAAGTGATATCTTAAGAGATTTAGAGGGCTTGGAAACCCAAAAAAAATAATTTGAGTTGCCATGGGCCTTGCAATTATACATAACAAGCCATTTAGAATTAGAAAGCTCATAGAAGGAGACTTATAACAATTTTCATCATAGTTGAAACAGGAGAGGAATCTAAAATCACATCATAAGAGGTTTAGAAAGCATTGAAACTCAAACAAAACAATTTGAGTCCCAATTGGCCTTGGACTAAGAATTCACAATCCATTAAAAGTTAGAAAGTTCATGGAATGAGATTTAAAACAATTTGCATCACAGTTTAACCGACAGAGGAATCTAAAATCATATCTCAAGGGATTTAGAGAGCATGGAAACTCAAATAGAACAATAAGAGTCACCATTGGCCTTGCAATAAGATTTAACGAGCCATTAAGAGCATAAAGCTCATGGAAGGAGATTTAAAAAAATTTGCATCACAGCTGAAAAGACTTATGAATGTAAAACCACATCTTAGGAGATTTAAAGAGTATGCAAACTCAAAAAAAATAATCTTAGTGACTAAGGCCTTGAAATCAGATTTAACAAGTCGTTTTGATTTAGAGTGGTCCTGGAGAAAGATTTCAAACATTTTGTATCATAGTCGAAAAGAGAGAGGAATGTAAAATCATATATTAAGAGATTTAGAGAGCATGGGAACCCAACCAAAAAAATTTGAGTCACCATTGGCCTTGCAGTAAGATTTAACAAGCCATTAAGAGTAGAAAGCTCATGGAAGGAGATTTAAAACAATTTGCATCACAGATGAAGAGAGTTATGAATGTGAAACCACATCTTAAGAGAGTTGAAAAGTATGCAAACTCAAACAAAATAATTTAACTCACTATTAGCCGTGGAATAAGATTTAACAAGTCATTTAGATGTACAATGGTCAGGGAAGGAGATTTCAAACAATTTGACTCATAGTTGAAAAGAGAGAGGAATCTAAAATCGTATCTTAAAAGATTTAGAGAGCATGGAAACCCAAACAAAATAATTTGAGTCAGCATTGGCCTTGCAGTAGGATTTAACAAGCCATTTAGAGTAGAAAACTCATCGAAGGAGATTTAAAACAAATTGCATCATAGTTGAAAAGAGTTATGAATGTAAAACCACATCTTAGGAGATTTAAAGAGTATGCAAACTCAAAAAAAATAATCTTAGTCACTATTGGCCTTGGAATAAGATTTAACAAGTCGTTTAGATTTAGAATGGTCATGGAATGAGGTTTGAAACAATTTGTATCACAATTGAAAAGAGAGAGGAATCTAAAATCATATCTTAAGAGACTCAGAGAGCATGGAAACCCAACCAAAATAATTTGAGTCACCATTGGCCTTGCAGTAAGGTTTAACAAGCCATTTAGAGTAGATAGCTCATTTAGGGATATTTAAAACAATTTATGTAACGCCTTTATCCAGTATTACAACTCAGTGTTGGTAACCAGATAAAGTCCTTACATTTATTCTTACCCTTATTTATTCACCATTAACATCTGAGCGTCCCTAACTTTTTACATATCATTCCATTCTAAATTATCGACTCTTTGACTCAGATAAAATTTATAAGCATAGCGAAGTGACAATACAATTCACAGTGGATAAAGTGACTACGTTACAATATGTCTGTAAATGCTACAATAGTACCTTAATTTCAATGTTACTAACTTAGGGTCAGGAGACAACATAATTTCTGTCACTCAAACCCGTAGTTACAAAATATTATTACAAAATTCTTCCTTATTGCTAGTCCTGTATTACTCAGAACTTCACTAATTACCTGCATTTGATACATATTAGCACACAAATGAGAAACTAATTTCTCAGTAACTTAACAATTCGCAATTTAACTTTGTACTAACATGTACCACTGTGCACACACAGAAAAATTTTCATTTCTTTTATTAATATTATTCACATCCCATCATTTCATAGTCCAATGCTTTCATATGAATATGTTAACAAGAATAGGGAATTCAATTTGTCTCTTACTGTAGCAATTACACTTATTCACATGTAGAGGATAATTCTTATTCAAAAGAATATACATATATATCTAATAATGGAATCAATTAACAGTTACATTTATATATATATGTATATTTCTCATTCTTAAAACTTACCTTGCATGCGTAACATGCATTTAATCTTACTATAATAATTGTGGACACTTGGCCACTCGAAATTTATGAACACTGGGTCATTTAGTGGACTCTTGGCCACTTTCACGAGATTAGTGAACTGTTGGTCACGTTGTAAACTCTTGGCCACTCTCATGAGATTAGTGAACGCTAGGTCACTTATGCATATACACAACAACTACAACTATCATTATTCTTGTGTTTCAATATCCTTTGCATTTACTTATCCTAGACATGCTAGAATACCATTATGATTAACATAGCACTTTGGATATCTTACTACATTAAAGTATGAATTACCTTTAATATTCTATTATACTTAGATATTCTTTTAATTCATATTATCTAGGATAATTAAGAGTCCTTATATTTAATCACATATATATTAATAGTAATATAAATTATTACCAGTCAAGACCAACTTTATTTTATTAGAATTAATTCTTTCATCACCACTAACTATCATTCTTTACTTAATTTCCTATAACTTAAAATGTATCTTATTCATCCAATTATATAATTAATCCTTCCTAACTTTTTATTATATTTTCCATTAAAATGCAGAATTTATTTTCTTGGTTTTCTCTTTTCATGGCCTTATACTCTTCACGTTAATCTTACACAAATTCTCTACTCCCTTACACATCATTACCAATTATACTTTTCCTCCTAAGCTTTTATAAATTCAAATAGATTTTTCTCATACGATTACACCAATCCTTCTCTCTAAATTAGAATAAATTTTACTCATATAAATACACCCATTTTCTATATTAATTTTGGTTAATTCTTTCATTCTAAATTCTAGATTCTACATTTCCTATATTTCCTTATGAGTGTGCTAACAAGCTCTCAAGAAATCTCTCACTCTTTGTTATAAATTCTATATGTTGCCTTTCCTATGTTTGCTTATTAATATAACAATTTCTCAAGAAATCTTCCACTCTCTCATACACACTTAACCAAATTGAAGTTCATACTTCTAAACATATAACAAGGTATACTTACCTTTCAACAACCCCTGCACCATGAGAGTATATAGATATATATCCTACAACTAAGAAACAATGGAATGGAATGAAATTGCTAAGTTACCTTAAGAATACAAGAAAGATGAAGAGATTTTTGGTGTTCCTTTTGGAGTTTGCCTTCTTCTTGGTTTCTTTTGAACGATTTTCCTTCCTTTCCTATTGCTTAAGGGTTAGTGTCTAACATTCGTAGCTTCCCTTCTCTCAAATGCTCGTGTGTCTTTCTTTTCTCCACGTCTCAAGCTTCTCTCTCTTATTAAAATTATATTTCACCGAGTGCAGTTTTTCTTTTCCCATTTATAAATTTTATCTTATTAAATGATACATTATCCCTTCCTTTCTTGGACGCACACACCACCTCTTTACCGAATTATCACATATGCTATAGGTAAGGTTCCATTGGACGTAGGATAAAATGAGAGAAAAGGAGGAGAATTGTGGTAACACGTCTCTCTCCCTTTTCCCACCTCTTCACCGAAAGCCTCCATCCACTTACACATTCTATTAATGTGAAAAAAATAATAATAAGATGGAAAGGAAGAGGACAATTGTTATACGCCTCCTTCATTGCAATCTCCCTTTTCATTAATTATGCATTTGAACACTAGACTCTTTTCTTTCCTCCTTTCCAATTGCTATTTCCGTATACATGTACATTATTTAATTTAAGTTAGGCATATCCATTCGGTTATATCAATTTACATAAGAGGAAGAAATTTTTAAGCACCTCAAGCACCTCATTCCTTATGTAAGCACCTCATTCTTTATGTAAGCACCTCAAGCACCTCAATAAAATATGTCTCTTACTCACTCCTCCCCTTGAATTCTTGGTTAAGCAACAAAGAAATGAAGTGAAAAAGTTAATTTAAGGGTAAAGTGTTACACTTTTCCCTTTTTCTTTCTTCTTTGTCTTGTCATTCTTAGGATCAAGCCATTCAATTCTTTATAATTAAGCATCCTTGTCTTTCCTATCCTAATAATCTATATTAATATATATAGAGTTTTCTTTCCCTCCATTCTGAATTATTTGGCTAAAGTAAGACAAAGAGAAATTAAAATTATTACATTATAATGCATCCCTCATTTTCATCACCTCTATTCTCCCCCTTGTTACATTTTTCTCTAAACATTAGATTACTAAGGTAATTTCTTCATCTTTTATTCTGTTACCTTAGGAAAACAGTGAAATAAAATAATTAAGAAAATATAGGTGTTACATTTCTCTCCTCTTTAAAATAATTTCGTCCTCAAAATTTATACATACCTAAGATAAATAATTCTAGATAAGTTTTCTTCATGTCTTCTTCCCTCTCCCATGTAGATTCCTGTGGTGATGTTTGATCCCATAAGATCTTCACTAGAGGAATGGCTTTATTCCTTAGGGTCTTGACTTCAGTACCGAGAATTTGTAAAGGTCTTGGTTAATATGTTAAATTATCCTTTAATTGTAAAGTACTGGCGTTAAGTACATGGAAAGGATCAGGTATGTATTTTCTGAGTTGAGATACATGGAAAACATTGTGGAGGTTTAACAATTGAGGTGGTAAGGCTATCTGGTACGTAGATGGACCCACTCTTTTCAGTATTTGAAAAGGTCTAATGTATCTAGGACTCAGCTTTCTAGATTTTATAGCTCTACCAATCCCAGTAGTTGGGGAAACTTTAAGAAAAACATGATTTCCCTCTTCAAATTCTAGTGGCCTCCTCCTTTTGTCAGAAAAATTATTTTGCCTATTTTGAGCTTTAATCATCTTGTCTCTAATCATTTTAATTTGCTCAGTGGTTTGTTGAACAAGTTCGGGTTCTAACATTTGTCTCTCCCCAACCTCATACCAATATAATGGAGATCTACATTTTCTTCCATACAAAGCTTCATATGGTGCCATTCTTATACTAGAGTGGAAGCTGTTATTTTGAGAATACTCTATCAAAGGTAAACTCTTCTCTCAATTACCCTTATATTCTAAGATGCAAGCCCTAAGCATGTCTTCCAGAGTTTGAATAGGTCTTTTTATCTGTCCATCAGTTTGAGGATGGTAAGCGGTATTGAAATTTAGTCTAGTACCAAAAGCTTCTTGGAAAGCTCTTTAGAATCTCGAAGTGAATCGGGATCTCTATCTGACACAATGTTAGTGGGAATTCCATGAAGCCTCAATATTTCCCGGATATATAATTGGGCTAATCTATCCAAGGAGGAATTTATTTTAATTGGTAAGAAGTGTGCTGATTTGGTTAGTTTGTCTACAATCACCCAAATGGCATCATTCCCTGATTGAGTCCTAGGTAATCCCACTACAAAGTCCATTGAAACCTTGTCCCATTTCCACTCAAGAATGTCTAGAGGATGCAGTAACCCTGCGGGCTTTTGATGTTCAATTTTAACCTGTTGGCATACTAGACATTTTGCTTCATGTTTTGCTATATTCTTTTTCATACCTGGCCACCAAAATCTTTCTTTCAGGTCTTGATACATTTTAGTGGCCCTCGGGTGGACAGTATACTTACTTTGGTGAATTTCTTTCAAAATCATCTCTCTGAGTTCTCTTGTCCTAGGAACATATATTTTATTCTGAAATGTTACCATTCCATCACTTTCCTTTTTGAATTCCTTGGAATCCTTTAGGGATTTAAGAAATTCATCATTCTTCTGTGCTTCAAGATTTTGGGTTTTAAGGGTATTTTCAATCTTCAATTCACTTAAACAAACTTTATTAGGTAGTATTAGAGCAGAAAATCTCATGTTTCTAAATTTTTCTATTAGTTCCATTTCACACACCATCATTTGAGCTACATGAAGGGATTTCCTACTTAAAGCATCTGCCACTATATTTTCTTTGCCTGGATGATATTTAAGTTCAAAATCATAATCTTTTATGAATTCCATCCACCTTCTTTGTCTCATATTTAATTTTTTTTTTATTAAATAGGTACTTAAGGCTTTTATGATCACTAAAAACTTCAAATTGAGATCCATAAAGATAATGTCTCCAAATTTTCAAAGAAAATACAAATGGTTGCTAGTTCAAGATCATAGTAGGATAATTTCTCTCATGTGGTCTCAATTGTCTACAAGCATAAGCTACTGCCTTTCCTTTCTGCATTAGGAAACACCCTAGACCTTTCTTTGATGCATCATAGTATACTTCAAATGTTTTCGTAGGGTTTGGGAGAATTAAGACATGGGTGGTGGTCAATTTATCCTTTGGATTTTGGAAACTTTGTTCACATTTGTTATCCCATACAAATGGAACATCTTTTCAGGTTAACTTAGCCATAGGCATTGTTATTTGTGAAAACCCTTGAAAAAAATGTCTATAATATCCTGCTAATCCCAAGAAACTCCTAACTTTAATTACAGTAGTAGGCATTTCCCAGTTTACTACTGCTTCTATTTTGCTAGGGTCAACTGATACTCCTTCTTTAGAAATCACATGTCCTAAGAAATTAACTTCTTCCAACAAGAAAGCACACTTTTCTAGTTTGGCATACAACTGCTTTCTCTAAGTATGTGTAACACTACTCTGAGATGTTTTTCATGTTCCTGCTCATCTTTAGAATACACTAGTATGTCATCAATAAACACTACTACGAATTGATCGAGGTAGGGTCTAATGATACGGTTCATGTAATCCATAAAAATAGCTAGAGCATTTGTTAGGCCAAAGGGCATCACCAGGAATTCATAGTGTCCATATCTGGTCCTAAAAGCAGTCTTAGGTATGTCTTCTTTTCTAACTCTAATTTGATGGTATCTCGATCTTAAGTCAATTTTTGAAAAGATAGTGGCTCCTCTCAATTGGTCTAATAAGTCATCAATTCTAAGGAGAGGATGCTTATTCTTCACATTTACCTTATTCAGCTGTCTATAATCGATGCACATTCTCATGCTTCCATCCTTCTTTTTGACAAATAATACAAGTGCTCCCCAGGATGATACACTAGGTCTGATAAATTTTTTGGCTAGAAGATCTTCTATTTGAACCTTTAATTCATTTAATTCCATTGGAAACATCCTATAGGGTGCTATGGAAATTGGTCCAGCTCCAAGAATTAATTATATGAAAAATTCTATTTCTCTCTCTGGTGGGAGGATTATTATCTCTTTTGGAAATACATCAGGAAATTCTCTAACTACAGGAATGTTTTCTAGATTTTACTGACTTTCCACTTCTGAAGAACACAAGAAACTCATTCTCTGGTTTTTCCTTTCAATCCCCATATTTACTAGTTTGGTATCTATGAAAATCATGGATTTAGCTTAACAGTCCAAAATAACATTATTAGAAGAGAGCCAATCCATACCCAGGATGATATCTAACTCAGTCATAGGTAAAAAAATGAGGTCCACAATGAAGGTTCTATTTTCAATGACAATATAGTAGTTTAAACAAATCAATCAAGTGGACACATGTTCATCAGTAGGTATGGTTATGGAAAGTTTATAAGGTAGAAATGAGATTTAAAATAATTTGCACCACAGTTTAAACGAGAGAGGAATCTAAAATCATATCTTAAGAGATTTACAGGGTAAGGAAACCCAAACAAAATAATTTGAGTCACCATTGGCCTTGCAATTAGACGCAACAAGCCATTTAGAGTTAGAAAGCTCATAGATGGAGAATTATAACAATTTACATCACAATTGAAACATGAGAGGAATCTAAAATCATATTTTAAGAGATTTAGATAGCATTCAAACTCAAACAAAACAATTTGAGTCCCAAATGGCCTTGCCGTAAGAATTAACAAGCCATTAAAAGTTAGAAAGGTCATGGAATGAGATTTAAAACAATTTGCATCACAGTTTAAACGAGAGAGGAATCTAAAATCATATCTTAAGAGATTCAGAGAGCATGGAAACTCAAACAGAACAATATGAGTCACCATTGGCCTTGCAGTAAGATTTAACAAGCTATTAAGAGTAGAAAGCTCATGGAAGGAGACTTAAAACAATTTGCATCATAGTTGAAAAGAGTTATGAGTGTAAAATTACATCTTCGAAGATTTGAAGAGTATGCAATCTCAAACAAAATATTCTTAGTCACTATTGGCCTTGGAATAAGATTTAACAAGTCGTTTAGATTTAGAATGGTTATGGAAGTAGATTTCAAACATTTTGTATCACAGGTGAAAAGAGAGAGGAATCTAAAATCATATCTTAGGAGATTTAGAGAGCATGGAAACCTAACCAAAATAGTTTGAGTCATTATTAGCCTTGCAGTAAGATTTAACAAGCTATTTAGAGTAGAAATCTCATTGAAGGAGATTTAAAATAATGTGCATCACTGTTGAAAAGAGTTTTGAATGTAAAACCACATCTTAGGAGATTTGAAGAGTACACAAACTCACACAAAATAATCTTAGTCACTATTGGCCTTTGAATAAGATTTCACAAGTTGTTTAGATTTTCAATGGTCATGGCAAGAGATTTCAAACAATTTGTATCACAGTTGAAAACAGAGACGAATCTAAAATCATATCCTAAGAGATTTAGAGAGCATGGAAACCCAAACAAAATAATTTGAGTCACTATTGGCCTTGCAGTAAGATTTAACAATCTGTTAAGAGTAGAAACCTCATGGAAGGAGATTTAAAACAATTTTCTTGACAGTTGAAAAGAGTTATGATTGTAAAATCACATTTAGGTGATTTGAAGAGTATGTAAACTCAAACAAAATAATTTGAGTCACAATTGGCCTTGGAATAAGATTTAACAATTCATTTAGATTAACAATGGTCATGGAAGGATATTTCAAACAATTTGTGTCATATTTGAGAAGAGAGAGGAATCTAAAATCATATCTTAAGAGATTTAGAGGGTATGGAAACTCAAAAAAAATAACTTGAGTCACCATTGGCCTTGCAATTTTACATTACAAGCCATTTACAGTTAGAAAGCGCATGGAAAGAGATTTAAAAAAGTTGCATCACAGTTTAAACGAGAGTGGAATCTAAATTCATATCCTAAGAGATTTGGAGAGCATGAAAACCAAAACAAAATAATTTGAGTCAGCATTGGCCTTGCAGTAGGATTTACCAAGCAATTTCGAGAAGAAAACTCATCAAAGGAGATTTAAAACAATTTGCATCAAAGTTGAAGAGTTACGATTGTAAAACCACATCTTAGGAGATTTGAAATCATTTACATTTACAATAGCCATGGAAGGAGATTTCAAACAATTTGTCTCATAGTCCAGAAGAGAGAGGAATCTAAAATCATATCTTAAGAGATTTAGAGAGCATATAAACCCAAACAAAATAATTTGAGTCAGCATTGGCCTTGCAAGAGGATTGAACAAGCCATTTAGTGTAGAAAACTCATGGAAGGAGATTTAAAACAATTTGCATCACAGTTGAAAAGAGTTATGAATGTAAAACCACATCTTAGGAGATTTGAAGAGTATGCGAACTCAAAGCAAATAATCTTAGTCACTGTTGGCCTTAGAAGAACATTTAACAAGTCATTTAGATTTAGAAAGGTCATAGAAGGAGATTTGAAACATTTTGTATCACCGTTGAAAACAGAGAGGAATTAAAAATCATATCTTAAGAGATTTAGAGAGCATGGAAACCCAACCAAAATAATTTGAGTCACCATTGGTCTTGCAGTAAGGTTTAACAAGCCATTTAGAGTAAAGAGCTCATTTAAAGAGATTTAAAACAATTTACATCACAGTTGAAAAGAGTTATGATTGTAGAATCATATTTTAAGTGATTTGAAGAGTATGAAAACTCAAAAAAAATAATTTGAGTCACAATTGGCCTTAGAATAAGATTTAACAAATCATTTAGATTTACAATGGTCATGGAAGGAGATTTCAAACAATTTGTCTCATAATTGAAAAGAGAAAGGAATCTAACATCATACCTTAAGAGATTTAGGCGGCATAGAAACCCAAACAAAATAAGTTTAGTCACCATTGGCCTTGTAATTATACATTACAAGCCATTTACAATTAAAAAGCACATGGAAGGAGATTTAAAACAATTTGCATCACAGTTTAAATGAGAGAGGAATTTAAAATAATATCCTAAGAGATTAAGAGAGCATGAAAACCCAAACAAAATAATTTGAGTCAGCATTGGCCTTGCAGTAGGATTTAACAAGCCATTTAGAGAAGAAAACTCATGGAAGGAGATTTAAAACAATTTGCATCACAGTTGAAAAGAGTTACGAATGTAAAACCACATCTTAGGAGATTTGAAGTGTATGCAAACTCAAAAAAAATAATCTTAGTCACTATTAGCCATAGAATAAGATTTAACAAGTCATTTAGATTTACAAAAGCCATGGAAGGAGATTTCAAACAATTTGTCTCATCGTCCAGAAGAGAGAGGAATCTAAAATCATATCTTAAGAGATTTAGAGGGCATGGAAACCGAAACAAAATAATTTATGTCACCATTGGCCTTCCAGTAAGATTTAACAATCTATTAAGAGTAGAAAGCTCATGGAAGGAGCTATAAAACAATTTGCATCACAGTTGAAAAGATTTATGAATGTAAAACAACGTCTTAGGAGATTTGAAAAGTATGCAAACTCAAAGCAAATAATCTTAGTCACTTTTGGCCTTAGAATAAGATTTAACAAGTTGTTTAGATATAGAAAGGTCATGTATGGAGATTTGAGATATTTTGTATCACCGTTGGAAACAGAGAGGAATCTAAAATCATATCTTAAGAGATTTAGAGAGCATGGAAACCCAACCAAAATAATTGAGTCACCATTGGCCTTGCAGTAAGGTTTAACAAGCCATTTAGAGTATAGAGCTCATTTAAGGAGATTTAAAACAATTTGCATCACAGTTGAAAATAGTTATGATTGTAAAATCACATTTTAGGTGATGTGAAGAGTATGTAAACTCAAACAAAATAATTTGAGTCACAATTGGTCTTGGAATAAGATGTAACAATTCATTTAGATTTACAATGGTCATGGAAGGAGATTTCAAACAATTTGTCTCATAATTGAAAAGAGAAAGGAATCTAACATCATACCTTAAGAGATTTAGACGGCATAGAAACCCAAACAAAATAAGTTTAGTCACCATTGGCCTTGTAATTATACATTACAAGCCATTTACAATTAAAAAGCACATGGAAGGAGATTTAAAACAATTTGCATCACAGTTTAAATGAGAGAGGAATTTAAAATCATATCCTAAGAGATTAAGAGAGCATGAAAACCCAAACAAAATAACTTGAGTCAGCATTGGCCTTGCAGTAGGATTTAACAAGCCATTTAGAGAAGAAAACTCATGGAAGGAGATTTAAAACAATTTGCATTACAGTTAAAAAGAGTTACGAATGTAAAACAAAATCATAGGAGATTTGAAGTGTATACAAACTCAAAAAAAATAATCTTTGTCACTATTGGCCATAGAATAAGATTTAACAAGTCATTTAGATTTACAAAAGCCATGGAAGGAGATTTCAAACAATTTGTCTCATCGTCCAGAAGAGAGAGGAATCTAAAATCATATCTTAAGAGATTTAAAGGGCATGGAAACCGAAACAAATTAATTTATGTCACCATTGGCCTTCCTGTAAGATTTATCAATCTATTAAGAGTAGAAATCTCATGGAAGGAGATATAAAACAATTTGCAACACAGTTGAAAAGATTTATGAATGTAAAACAACATCTTAGGAGATTTGAAGAGTATGCAAACTCAAAGCAAATAATCTTAGTCACTATTGGCCTTAGAATAAGATTTAACAAGTTGTTTAGATTTAGAAAGGTCATGTATAGAGATTTGAAACATTTTGTATCACTGTTGAAAACAGAGAGGAATCTAAAATCATATCTTAAGAGATTTAGAGAGCATGGAAACCCAACCAAAATAGTTTCAGTCACCATTAACCTTGCAGTAAGGTTTAACAAGCCATTTAGAGTATAGAGCTCATTTAAGGAGATTTAAAACAATTTGGATCACAGTTGAAAAGAGTTATGATTGTAAAATCACATCTTAGGAGATTTAAAGAGTATGTAAACTCAAACAAAATAATTTGAGTCACAATTGGTCTTGGAATAAGATGTAACAATTCATTTAGATTTACAATGGTCATGGAAGGAGATTTCAAACAATTTGTCTCATAATTGAAAAGAGAAAGGAATCTAACATCATACCTTAAGAGATTTAGACGGCATAGAAACCCAAACAAAATAAGTTTAGTCACCATTGGCCTTGTAATTATACATTACAAGCCATTTACAATTAAAAAGCACATGGAAGGAGATTTAAAACAATTTGCATCACAGTTTAAATGAGAGAGGAATTTAAAATCATATCCTAAGAGATTAAGAGAGCATGAAAACCCAAAAAAAATAACTTGAGTCAGCATTGGCCTTGCAGTAGGATTTAACAAGCCATTTAGAGAAGAAAACTCATGGAAGGAGATTTAAAACAATTTGCATTCTGATTAAAAAGAGTTACGAATGTAAAACAAAATCATAGGAGATTTGAAGTGTATACAAACTCAAAAAAAATAATCTTTGTCACTATTGGCCATAGAATAAGATTTAACAAGTCATTTAGATTTACAAAAGCCATGGAAGGAGATTTCAAACAATTTGTCTCATCATCCAGAAGAGAGAGGAATCTAAAATCATATCTTAAGAGATTTAAAGGGCATGGAAACCGAAACAAATTAATTTATGTCACCATTGGCCTTCCTGTAAGATTTAACAATCTATTAAGAGTAGAAATCTCATAGAAGGAGATATAAAACAATTTGCAACACAGTTGAAAAGATTTATGAATGTAAAACAACATCTTAGGAGATTTGAAGAGTATGCAAACTCAAAGCAAATAATCTTAGTCACTATTGGCCTTAGAATAAGATTTAACAAGTTGTTTAGATTTAGAAAGGTCATGTATAGAGATTTGAAACATTTTGTATCACTGTTGAAAACAGAGAGGAATCTAAAATCATATCTTAAGAGATTTAGAGAGCATGGAAACCCAACCAAAATAGTTTCAGTCACCATTAACCTTGCAGTAAGGTTTAACAAGCCATTTAGAGTATAGAGCTCATTTAAGGAGATTTAAAACAATTTGCATCACAGTTGAAAATAGTTATGATTGTAAAATCACATTTTAGGTGATGTGAAGAGTATGTAAACTCAAACAAAATAATTTGAGTCACAATTGGCCTTGGAATAACATGTAACAATTCATTTAGATTTACAATGGTCATGGAAGGAGATTTCAAACAATTTGTCTCATAATTGAAAAGAGAAAGGAATCTAACATCATATCTTAAGAGGTTAAGAGGGCATGGAAACCCAAATAAAATAACTTGAGTCACCATTGGCCTTGCAATTATACATTACAAGCCATTTAAAGTTAGAAAGCACATGGAAGGAGATTTAAAACAATTTGCATCACATTTTAAACGAGAGAGGAATCTAAAATCATATCCTAAGAGATTTAAAGAGCATGAAAACCCAAACAAAATAATTTGAGTCAGCATTGGCCTTGCAGTAGAATTTAACAAGCCATTTAGAGAAGAAAAATCATGGAAGGAGATTTAAAACAATTTGCATCACAGTTGAAAAGAGTTACGAATGTAAAACCACATCTTAGGAGATTTGAAGTGTATGCAAACTCAAAAAAAATAATCTTAGTCACTATTGGCCATAGAATAAGATTTAACAAGTCATTTAGATTTACAATAGCCATGGAAGGAGATTTCAAACAATTTGCCTCAAAGTCCGGAAGAGAGTGGAATCTAAAATCATATCTTAAGAGATTTAGAGGGCATGAAAACCCAAACAAAATAATTTAAGTCACCTTTGGCCTTCCAGTAAGATTTAACAATCTATTAAGAGTAGAAAGCTCATGGAAGGAGATATAAAACAATTTGCAACACAGTTCAAAAGAGTTATGAATTTAAAACAACATCTTAGGTGATTTGAAGAGTATGCAAACTCAAACAAAATAATCTTAGTCACTATTGGCCTTGGAATAAGATTTAACAAGTCGTTTAGATTTAGAATGGTCATAGAAGGCGATTTCAAACATTTTGTATCACAATTGAAAAGAAAGAGGAATGTAAAATCTTATCTTAAGAGATTTAGAGAGCATTAAACCCCTACCAAAACAATTTGAGTCACTATTGGCCTTACAGCAAGATTTAACCGGCCATTTCGAGTAGAAAGCTCATTAAAGGAGATTTAAAACAATTTGCATCACAGTTGAAAAGAGTTATGAATGTAAAACCACATCGTAAGAGATTTGAAGAGTATACAAACTTAAACAAAATAATCTTAGTCACTATTGGCCTTGGAATAA
Source organism: Senna siamea (assembly GCA_031216115.1). Lineage (NCBI taxonomy): Eukaryota > Viridiplantae > Streptophyta > Magnoliopsida > Fabales > Fabaceae > Senna > Senna siamea. The sequence goes on along the minus strand of CM062361.1, from coordinate 20,999,485 downwards.
GACATAACAAGTCATTTATATTTACAATGGTCATGGAAGGAGATTTCAAACAATTTGTATCACAGTTGAAAAGAGAGAGGAATCTAAAATCATATCATAAGAGATTTAGAGAGCATGGAAACTAAAACAAAATAATTTGAGTCATTATTAGCCTTGCAGTAAGATTTCACAATCCATTAATAGTAGAAAGCTTATGCAAGGAGATTTAAAACAATTTGGATCACAGTTGAAAAGAGTTATGATTGTAAAATCACATCTTAGGAGATTTAAAGAGTATGTAAACTCAAACAAAATAATTTGAGTCACAATTGGCCTTGGAATATGATTTAACAAGTCATTTGGATTTACAATGGTCATCGTAGGATATTTCAAATAATTTGTCTCATAGTTGAAAAGAGAGAGGAATCTAAAATCATATTTTAAGAGATTTAGAGGGCATGGAAACCCAAAATAAATAATTTGAGTCACCAATGGCCTTGCAGTAAGATATAACATGCCATTTATAGTTAGAAAGCTCATAAAGGGAGATTTAAAACAATTTGCATCACAATTTAAATGAGAGAGGAATCTAAAATCATATCTTAAGAGATTTAGAGAGCATGGAAACTCAAACAAGACTATTTGAGTCACAATTGGCCTTGCAGTCAGATTTAACGAGCCATTAAGAGTAGAAAGCTCATGGAAGGAGATTTAAAACTATTTCCATCACAGTTGAGTAGAGTTATGCATATCAAACCACATCTTAGGAGATTTGAAGAGCTTGTAAACTCAAACAAAATAATTTGAGTCACTATTGGCCTTGGAAAAAGATTTAACAAGTCATTTAGATTTACCATAGTCATGGAAGGAGATTTCAAAAAATTTGTATCATAGTTGAAAATAGAAAGGAATGTAAAATCATATCTTAAGAGATTTAGAGGGCATGGAAACCCAAACAAAATAATTTGAGTAACCATCAGCCTTCCAATTAGACATAACAAGCCATTTAGAGTTAGAGAGCTTATAGAAGGAGATTTATAGCAATTTACATCACGGTTGAAACATGAGATGAATCTAAAATCATATGTTAAGAGACTTAGGGAGGATGGAAACTCAAACAAAAAAATTTGAGTCACAATTAGTCTTGCAGTAAGATTTAACAAGCCATTTAAAGTTAGAAAGGTCATGGTAGGATATTTAAAAAAATTTGCATCACAGTGTAAACGAGAGAGGAATCTAAAATCATATGTTAAGAGATTTAGAGAGCATGGAAACTCAAACAAAACAATTTAAGTCACAATTGGCCTTGCAGTAAGATTTAACAAGCCATTAGGAGTAGAAAGCTTATGAATGGAGATTTAAAATAATTTGCATCACAGTTGAAAAGAGTTATGAATGTAAAACCACATCTTAGGATATTTGAAGAGCATGTAAACTCAAACAAAATAATTTGAGTCACTATTGGTCTTGGAATAAGATTTAACAAGTCATTTAGATTTACAATGGTCATGGAAGGAGATTTGAAACAATTTGTATCATGGTTGAAAAGAGAGAAGAATCTAAAATCATATCTTAAGAGATTTAGAGAGCATGGAGACTCAAACAAAACATTTTGAGTCACAATTGGCCTTGCAGTAAGATTTAACAAGCCATTTAAAGTTAGAAAGGTCATTGAAGGAGATTTAAAACAATTTGCATCATAGTTTACACGAGAGAGGAATCTAAAATCATATCTTAAGATATTTAGAGAGCATGGTGTAACATCCACTCTTAAACATTGAGAGACGTTTGTTAATTTTTTTTAATTGCTTGTGTATGTTACATTTATGTTATGTTAGCTTGTATATAGTTGAATGAGTGCAAGAATTAGACTAGAAATGAGTGGGAAAATTGACTAGAATGATAGAATGAGAAAAGGAGTAAATTGAAAAGTGGAAAATTTTAGGTATGAAAATTACAATTTTGGCCAAAAGAATTTCTGTAACTAACAGACTTTTGTAATTCTCTTGCCAATGGGTTAGGGAAAAAATGGAAATTTCTCATATAGTTTGAAATTTACAAATTGAGGCCAAATGATCAGAAATTGTGAATCCATGTAAGTGTCGAATTGTCATACAAATAGGGACAGGAGTCAGACTCCTTCATACCAAGTTCAGACTTCCAATTCTAGAGATATAGAGAGTGTAGACGAGCTAAAGAGAGAAGATGAAGGGAAAAGGTAGCAAATCTCATTTCTAGCAAGATTTAAGGTCAGAAAAGAGATTGGAAAGGCATCTACAACATTAACCAGCATCTAAACATCAGTTAAATGTGGATTAAGGTAGCATAATAACCTAATCCCTTTATTTCAGAGTTTACTATTCATACTATTGAAATTTGTGAAATTGAACTTTTTTGAAAGAAAAAGAGATTACAAACTACATTCTTATTGTTTTTAATCACTATTGGGTGTTTTTAACCGATTGAAAATACTTGTGTATGCTTAGAATTTCTTCTGATAAATGGTTTTTTAGTTTGAACAAAAATGAGTTTTAATCTCAGATTTGGACAAGATTACATGATGTTTTGGGTTATTTTCTTGTGTTAAATGTCACTAAGGAGTTTGTCTTGAGTTCATCAATTTCAAAATAGTTTTTAAAACAAGTTTTTGGATTGAAAATTTGGGTCAACGACAATTCTTAAAATAGAGCAAGATGCACGGCGGTGCCCGCGGTCTGGCCGAAATAACTATCGTGCTCTTGATATGCTTAAAAATGCATACAGAATGCTAGCAGTTGATTGTCGTGCACCTGGAAGTCGACTGCCATGTTCTTCATTTTTCCAGAAATGCCTAAGAATAGAGCAATGATCGCCTCGACTCGGCAATGACTGTTTGCCCAACATTAAGCTAGCGATTGATCACAAGACCTAACAATGATCGATAGCTCTCTGTTTGGAATTTTGAAAATTTAGACAATATGCAATTAGTCGACTTGCAGCGTGATACCAGTCGACTGCCTCTTTTTGTGATGAAGAGATGAACTTAATGACATATTTGAATGATATCTAGACCAAAAACTAAATCCAAACTAGAGATTAAACTCTAATTACAAGCAAGGTAACATATACATTGAATGTAAATGAGAAAGAGCATGAAAGTGATGAAAGTTAAAAGGAAAGAGCCAGATTGCATAAGAGAAATAAAAATTGTATTCTTAATATATGTATTTGTGGTAGATAAGTTCATATCTGAATGACTGATTACTAGTATGGGACGGTGATTAGATATTCTGCGATTATCGTGATAGTTGTAAATTGTAAGTTAGTGACTTAATGGCCAAAGTTAATGAAAAGCCACATACTTAGAATTTACAAAATTATAGTATGCACCGATTCACCCATATATATATTTATGAATAGCATTTTGAGGACCCTAGTATGTAATTAATGTGTGGGACCCAGAGTTGGGAACCTTATGGTACTTGGATCCACTAGAGGATGCTCTAGAATGTACACAAATGTTATATGCAGTCGAGGACTGCCAGGCAGAGTTGCCACAATACATATGCAAAAACATGGAGTGGTGCACATGTTGCCTCTCCATATTTCTCTTATTATGATGATGATAATTATGATGATGATTGACAGAGGCCAATGTATGATGATTGGTAGAGGCCAATGAGAAGTGCTCTTATTTCCTTATTGCTCTTTATGTTATTATGAAAGTTATATGAATTTATGAGATATATTCTATGAGTTGAGCTTATGCATGCAAGTATGAATGTTAAATGAAATATTATATAGGATAACCCAATAGATGTTTGTTTTATGAAAAAGAATGTAGAATTTCTGTATGAGTTTACGGTGGTACAAACTAGCCATTTTGAAAACTGGTTATTAATGCTACTGAGATTTATTCTCATAAAAATGCTGGTTTGTATCAGATGCCTATATACTAGATCCTTCTTGATATAGAGATGGAGTTAGTTGAAATACCCTTCCTGGGGTATTTCCCTATTATTAAGGAATTGTGGATCAAATATGTATGGGAAGTTCTTCGCCCACCCTGATTATAAGAAATATTAGAATAGAAAGTTTTTGGTATGCCCCATACCTTGAATCCTTGTGATATTTTGATAAAAGGATCAGGAGAATAGTTTTGATGTATAGGATAAGGGCATATATGTATTAGGATATGTCAGCTTGGAATCCACTAGCTATTTTTGTTAAATGTGTATGAATGACAGGCTTGTTGTGTCCTTACCCTAGCTAACACTCTCACATATCCATATGAGAATATATGTATACAATGTAAATGAATGTTGATGTATATGAATATATGTATGCATATGTATGTTATTTTAACTAATATGTTTTAATTTTCGCTACATAACGTGTGAGATCCCGAATGTAGTAGCCCAAACAAATAATACTTTTTAATTCACTTGGTCAACAATTAAAAATTGACTCGAGTAAAGGAAATAGTAATTTACCAATCTTATAGTATATTGTTTGTATTATTTAAATTACTTTAAAAGGAATTGTAGGATTAGAGGCTTACACATGTAAACTCAAGCAAAATAATTTGAGTCACAAATGGCCTTGCAATAAGATTTAACAAGCGATTAAGAGTTAGAAAGGTCATTGAAAGGGATTTAAAACAATATGCATCATAGTTGAAAAGAGTTATCAATGTAAAACCACATCATAGGACATTTGAAGAGTATGTAAACTCAAACAAAATAATTTGAGTCACCATTGCCCTTATAATAAAGATTTAACAAGCCATTAAGAGTTAGAAAGGTTATGGAAGGAGATTTAAAACAATTTGCATCACAGTTGAAATGATTTATGAATGTAAAACCACATTTTAGGAGATTTGAAGAGTATGTAAACTAAAGCAAAATAATTTCAAAGACTATTAGCCTTGGAATGAGATTTAAGAAGCCATTTTCATTTAGAAAGGTCATATAAGGAGATTTAAAACAATTTGTATCACAGTAGAAAAGGGAGAGAAATCTAAAATCACATCTTAAGAGATCTAGAGAGCTTGGAAACTCAAACAAAACAATTTGAGTGACATTTAGCCCTTCAATAAGATTTAACAAGCTATTAAGGGTTATAAAGGTTATGGAAGGAGATTTAAAACAATTTGCATCATAGTTCAATCGAGATATGAATGTAAAACCACATCTTAGGATATTTGAAGAGCATGTAAACTCAAACAAAAAAATTTGAGTCACAATTGGCTTTGCAATAAGATTTAATAAGCGATTAAAAGTTAGAAAGGTCATAGAAGGAGATTTAAAATAATTTCCATCATAGTTGAAATGAGTTATAAATGTAAAACCACATCTTAGGAGATTTGAAGAGCATGTAAACTCAAGAAAAATAATTTGAGTCACAATTGGCCTTGCAATATGATTTAGCAGGCCATTAAGAGTTCGAAAGGTCACAGAAGGGGATTTAAAGCAATATTCATCATAGTTGAAATGAGTTATGAATGTAAAACCACGGCTTAGGAGATTTGAATAGCATGTAAACTCAAAAAAAATAATTTTAGTCACCATTGCCCTTGCAATAAGATTTAGCAAGCCATTAACAGGTTGAAAGGTCATGGAAGGAGATTTAGAGCAATGTGCATCACAACTAAAAAGTCTTATGAATGTAAAACCACAGCTTAGGAGAATGGATGAGCATGTATACTCAAACAAAATAATTTGAATCACCATTGCCCTTACAATAAAGATTTAACAAGCCATTTAGAGTTAGAAAGGTCATGGATGGAGATTTAAAATAATTTGCTTCACAATTAAAATGAGTTATAAGTGTAAAACCACATCTTAGGAGATTTGAAGAGGATGTAAACTAAAATAAAATAATTTGAGTCACAATTGGCCTTTCAAGAAGATTTTGCATGCCATTTTCATTTATGTAGGTCATATAAGGAGATTTAAAGCAATTTCTATCACAGTGAAAAAGGGAGAGGAATCTAAAATCACATCTTAGGAGATTTAGAGAGCTTGGAAACTCAACCAAAACAATTTGAGTCACAATTGGCCTTTCAACAAGATTTAACAAGCCATTAAGAGTTATAAAGGTTATGGAAGGAGATTTAAAACAATATGTATCATAGTTGAAACGAGTTATGAATGTAAAACCACATCTTAGGGTATTTGAAGAGCATGTAAACTCAAACAAAATAATTTAATTCACCATTGTCCTTGCAATAAGTTTTAACAACCCATTAAGTGGTAGAAAGGTCATTGAAGGAGGAGATTTAGAGCAATGTACATCACAATTGAAAAGTCTTATGAATGTAAAACCACATCTTAGGAGATTTTAAAAGCATGTAAACTTAAGCAAAATAATTTGATTCACCATTGGCCTTGGAATAAGATTTAACATGCCATTCTCATTTAGAAATGCCATATAAGGAGATTTAAAACAATTTCTATCACAGTGGAAATGAGAGAGGAATCTAAAATCACATCTTAAGAGATTTAGAGAGCTTGGAAACTTAACCAAAACAATTTGAGTCACAATTGCCCTTACAATAACATTTAACAAGTGATTGAGAGTTAGAAAGGTCATGGAAGGTGATTTAAAAGAATATGCACCATAGTTGAAATGAGTTATGAATGTATAACCGCATCTTAGGAGATTTGATGAGCTTGTAAACGCAAACAAAAAAATTTGAGTCACAATTGGCCTTGCAATAAGATTTAGCTAGCCATTTTCATCTAGAAAGGTCATATAACGAGATTTAAAACAATTTATTTCACAGTGGAAGAGGGAGAGGAATCTAAAATCACATCTTAAGAGATTTAGAGAGCTTGGATACTCAACGAAAACAATTTAAGTCACAATTGGCCTTTGAACAAGAATTAACAAGCCATTAAGAGTTATCAAGGATATGGAAGGAGATTTAAAACAATATGCAACACAGTTGAAATGAGTTATGAATGTAAAACCACATCTTAGGAGATTTGAAGAGCATGTAAACTCAAGCAAAATAATTTGATTCACCATTCGCCTTGGAATAAGATTTAACAAGCATTTTCATTTGGAAAGGTCATATAAGGAGATTGAAAACAATTTCTATCACAGTGAAAAAGGGAGAGGAATCTAAAATCACATCTCAAGAGATTTAGAGAGCTTCTAAAGTCAACCAAAACAATTTGAGTTACAATTAGCCATTCAACAAGATTTAACAAGCCATTGAGAGTTATAAAGGTTATGGAAGGAGATTTAAAACAATCTGCATCACAGTTGAAATGAGTTATGAAAGTGAAAACACATCTCAAGAGATTTGAAGAGAATGTAAACTCAAACAAAATAATTAGAGTCACAATTAGCCGTGTAATAAAATTTAGGAAGCCATTAAGAGTTAGAACGGTCATCAAAGGGGATTTAAAGCAAGATGCATCACAGTTGTAAGAGTTATGAATGTAAAACCAGAGCTTAGGAGATTTGAAGAGCATTTAACTCAAGCAAAAAAATTTGACTCACAATTTCCCTTACAAGAAGATTTAACAAGCGATTGAGAGTTAGAAAGGTCATGGAAGGAGATTTAAAACAATATTCATCACATTTGAAATGAGTTATGAATGTAAAACCACATCTTAGGAGATTTGAAGGGCTTGTAAACTCAAACAAAATAATTTGAGTCATAATTGGCCTTGCAATAAGATTTAGTAAGCCATTAAGTGGTAGAAAGGCCATGGATGGAGATTTAAAACAATTTGCATCATAGTTGAAACGAGTTAAGAATGTAAAACCAAATCTTACGAGATTTGAAGTGCATGTAAAATCAAACAAAATAATTTGAGTCATAATTGGCCTTGCAATAAAATTGAGCAAGCCATTAAGAGGTAGAAAGGTCATCGAAGGGGATTTAAAGTAATATGCATCACAGTTCAAAAGAGTTATGAATTTAAAACCATAGCTTAGGAGATTTGAAGAGCATTTAACTTAAGCAAAAAAAATTAAGTCACAATTGCCCTTACAATAAGATTTAACAAGCGATTGAGAGTTAGAAAGGTCATGGAAGGAGATTTAAAACAATATGCATCACCGTTGAAACGAGTTATGAATGTAAAACCACATCTTAGGAGATTTGAAGAGCTTGTAAACCCAAACAAAATAATTTGAGTCACAATTGGCCTTGCCATAAGATTTAGCAAGCCATTTTCATCTAGAAAGGTCATATTAGGAGATTTAAAACAATTTATTTCACAGTGGAAAAGGAGAGGAATCTAAATTCACATCTTAAGATATTTAGAGAGCTTGGAAACTCAACCAACACAATTTGAGTCACAATTGCCCTTTCAACAAGAATTAACAAGCCATTAATAGTTATAAAGTTTATGGAAGGAGATTTAAAGCAATATGCATGACAGTTGAAAAGTTTTATGAATGTAAAACCATATCTTAGGAGATTTAAAAAGCATGTAAACTCAAGAAAAATAATTTGAGTCATAATTGGCTTTGAAATAAGATTTAACAAGTGATTAAGAGATAGAAAGGTCAAGGAAGGATATTTAAAACAATTTGCATCACACTTGAAATGAGTTATGAATGTAAAACCACATCTTAGGAGATTTGAAGTGCATTTAAACTCAAACAAAACAATTTGAGTCATAATTGGCCTTGTAATAAAATTTAGGAAGCCATTAAGAGTTAGAAAGGTCATCGAAGGGGATTTAAAGCAATATGCATCACAATTCAAAAGAGTTATGAATGTAAAACCATAGCATAGGAGATTTGAAGGGAATTTAACTTAAGCAAAAAAATTTGAGTTACAATTTCCCTTACAATGAGATTTAACAAGCGATTGAGAGTTAGAAAGGTTATGAAAGGAGATTTAAAACAATATACATCACCATTGAAACGAGTTATTAATGTAAAACCACATCTTAGGAGATTTGAAGAGCTTGTAAACCCAAACAAAATAATTTGAGTCATAATTGGCCTTGCAATAAGATTTAGAAAGCCAATACGAGGTAGAAAGGTCATTGAAGGAGATTTAACGCAATATGCATCACAGTTGAAAAGAGTTATGTATGTAAAACCATAGCTTAGGTGATTTGAAGCGCATGTAAACTCAAGTAAAATAATTTGAGTCACAATCGGCTTTGCAACAACATTTAACAAGCGATCAAGAGTTAGAAAGGTCATGGAAGGAGATTTAAAACAATTTTCATCACAGTTCAATCGAGATATGAATGTAAAACCACATCTTAGGATATTTGAAAAGCATATAAACACAAACAAAATAATTTGAGTCACAATTGGCTTTGCAATAAGATTTAACCAGCGATTAAGAGTTAGAAAGGTCATGGAAGGATATTTAAAACAATATGCATCACAGTTGAAAAGAGTTCTGAATGTAAAACCGCATCTTTGGAGATTTGAAGCACTTGTAAATTCAAACAAAATAATTTTAGTCACAGTTGGCCTTCCAATAAAATTTAGCAAGCCATTAAGAGGTAGAAAGGTCATGGATGGAGATTTAAAGCAATTTGCTTCACAATTAAAATGAGTTATGAATGTCAAACCACATCTTAGGAGATTTGAAGAGCATGTAAACTGAAGCAAAATAATTTGAGTAACAATTGGCTTTGCAATAAGATTTAACGAGTAATTAAGAATTAGAAAGGTCATGGATAGAGATTTAAAACAATTTGCTTCACAATTAAAATGAGTTATAAATGTAAAACCACATCTTAGGAGATTTCAAGAGCATGTAAACTAAAACAAAATAATTTGAGTCACAATTGGCCTTGCAATAAGATTGAGCAAGCCATTTTCATTTAGAAAGGTCATATAAGGCGATTTAAAACAACTTCTATCACTGTGAAAAAGGGAGAGGAATCTAAAATCACATCTTAAGAGATTTAGATAGCTTGGAAACTCAACCAAAACAATTTGAGTCACAATTGGCCTTTCAACAAAAATTAACAAGCCATTAAGAGTTAGAAAGGTTATGGAAGGAGATTCAAAACAATATGCATCACATTTGAAATGAGTTATGAATGTAAAACCGCATCGTAGGAGATTTGAAGAGCTTGTAAACTCAAACAAAATAATTTGAGTCACAATTGGCCTTGCAATAAGATTTAGCAAGCTATTAAGAGGTAGAAAGGTCATTGAAGGAGATTTAACGCAATTTGCTTCACAGTTGAAAAGAGTTATGTATGTAAAACCACATCTTAGGAGATTTGAAGAGCATGTAAAGTAAAACAAAATAATTTGAGTCACAATTGGCCTCGCAATAAGATTTAGCAAGCCATTTTCATTTAGAAAGGTCATATAAGGCGATTTAAAATAATTTCTATCACTGTGAAAAAGGGAGAGGACTCTAAAATCACATTTTAAGAGATGTACAGAGCTTGGAAACTTGACCCAAACTATTTGAGTCACAATTGGCCTTTGCACAACAATTAACAAGCCATTAAGAGTTATAAAGGTTATGGAAGGAGATTTAAAACAATATGCATCACAGGTGAAATGAGTTATGAATGTAAAACTGCATCTTAGGAGATTTGAAGAGCTTGTAAACTCAAAAAAAATAATTCTAGTCACAGTAGCCTTCCAATAAAATTTAGCAAGCCATTAAGAGGTAGAAAGGTCATGGATGGAGATTTAAAACAATTTGCTTCACAATTAAAATGAGTTATGAATGTAAAACCACATCTTAGGAGATTTCAAGAGCATGTAAACTAAAACAAAATAATTTGAGTCACAATTGGCCTTGCAATAAGATTGAGCAAGCCATTTTCATTTAGAAAGGTCATATAAGGCGATTAAAAAAAATTTCTATCGCTGTGAAAAAGAGAGAGGAACCTAAAATCACATCTTAAGAGATTTAGACAGCTTGGAAACTCAACCAAAACAATTTGAGTCACAATTGGCCTATCAACAAAAATTAACAAGCCATTAAGAGTTAGAAAGGTTATGGAAGGAGATTCAAAACAATATGCATCACAGTTGAAACGAGTTATGAATGTAAAACCGCATCTTAGGAGATTTGAAGAGCTTGTAAACTCAAACAAAATAATTTGAGTCACAATTGGCCTTGCAATAAGATTTAGCAAGCTATTAAGAGGTAGAAAGGTCATTGAAGGAGATTTAATGCAATTTTCTTCACAGTTGAAATGAGTTATGTATTTAAAACCACATCTTAGGAGATTCGAAGAGCATGTAAAATAAAACAAAATAATTTGAGTCACAATTGGCCTCGCAATAAGATTTAGCAAGCCATTTTCATTTAGAAAGGTCATATAAGGCGATTTAAAATAATTTCTATCACTGTGAAAAAGGGAGAGGAATCTAAAATCACATCTTAAGAGATGTACAGAGCTTGGAAACTTGACCCAAACTATTTGAGTCACAATTGGCCTTTGCACAACAATTAACAAGCCATTAAGAGTTATAAAGGTTATGGAAGGAGATTTAAAACAATATGCATCAAAGTTGAAATGAGTTATGAATGTAAAACCACATCTCAGGAGATTTGAAGGGCTTGTAAACTCAAACAAAATAATTTGAGTCATAGTTGGCCTTGCAATAAGATTTAGTAAGCCATTAAGAGGTAGAAAGGCCATGGATGGAGATTTAAAACAATTTGCATCATAGTTGAAATGAGTTAAGAATGTAAAACCAAATCTTATGAGATTTGAAGTGCATGTAAAATGAAACAAAATAATTTGAGTCACAATTGGCCTTGCAATAAGATTTAACAAGCCATTAAGAGTTAGAAAGGTCAAGGAAGGAGATTTAAAGCAATATGCATCACAGTTGAAACGAGTTATGAATGTAAAACCTATCCTAGGAGATTTAAACAACATGTAAACTCAATCAAAATAATTTGAGTCAGAATTGGCTTTGCAATAACATTTAACAGGCGATCAAGAGTTAGAAAAGTTATGTAAAGAGATTTAAAATAATTTGCATCATAGTTGAAACGAGTTATGAATGTAAAACCACATCTTAAGAGATTTGAAGAGCATGTAAACTCAAGAAAAATAATTTTAGTCACCATTGGCTTTGCAATAAGATTTAGCAAGTCATTAATAAGTAGAAAGGTCATGGAAGAAGATTTAAAGCAACGTGCATCACAATTGAAAAGACTTATAAATGTAAAATCACAGCTGAGGAAATTTGAAGAGCTTGAATACTCAAAGAAAATAATTTTAGTCACCATTGTCCTTACAATAATTTAACAAATGATCAAGAGTTAGAAAGGTCATGGAAGGAGATTTAAAACAATTTGCAACACAGTTGAAACGAGAGATAAATGTAAAACCACATCCTCGGATATTTGAAGAGCATGTAAACTCAAACAAAATAATTTGAATCATAATTGGCCTTGCAATAAGATTTAACAAGCCATTAAGAGTTAGGAAGGTCAAGGAAGGAGATTTAAAGCAATATGCATCACAGTTGAAACGATTTATGAATGTAAAATCATAGCTTAGGAGATTTGATGAGCATTTAACTCAAGCAAAATAATTTGAGTCACAGTAATCCTGGCAATAAGATTTAATAAGCATTTGAGAGTTAGAAAGCTCATGGAAGGAGATTTCAAACAATTTGCATCATAGTTGAAACGAGTTATGAATGTAAAATCACATCTTAGGGGATTTGAACAGCATGTAAAATCAAGCAAAATAATTTGAGTAAGAATTGGCTTTGCAAAAAGATTGAACAAGCTGTAACGATCCCCTAATACGTCATACGCGATGCTTATCTGATTAGCGGAAGCATATGGGGTATTCTAAATGATTATTCCCTATGTGGGAACGTCAAGGGATCGCTACTGGTTGAGCGTAACCCAAATAGACTCTCTGTTTTTCATTCGGATTCTGTTCAACCCTAATTCACACGCAGCTAACTAACTATACATACATGCATCATAAATTTCTCTGGAATGAAATCTAAAACTCATACACACGTCGCGTCATACATTCATACACATTTCAATTCAAATCCATAAGTTTACAGCGGTAAATTCTACCAAAAATCTGGCAGAGTTTCCTCTGTAATTCGATCATATCCCAAATACAGAATCACCTGTTTAAACATCAACAGCCAGTCCAACAACAGTAATAAACATACTTAACAGAAATCCATATACAGCAACATCAATTCATCACTACAATCCATATATACTATCTGAAACGTTATATATACATTCAGTCTAATCCATACAAAATTCATAAGAAACAGAATCCGATAAATAACAGTGTCATCAAAGTATATATACAAATGATTCAAGCCTAAGCTAATCATCCTCCGTCTATCCTCAAGTCAGCTTCGGCTATCGTCTAGGCTCCTGCCCCTGTCCCTGTTCATCTGAGTAAACAACTTAATGATATATGAATCCCAGTAGAATAATTTACAATTCAATTATCATTCAAAAATTAGTTGAATACCCAGCGGTGCGAACACCGAAACCGTCTTCCCGAAATCAGTTCAAAAATAGTGAAATACCTTTTCTTTAAAATCGTTTAAACACATGGAAATTGCGGCAATATATCACAATCAGGAAATCCATTTCTTTTAAAATCAGTCATCAAAATCAAGTAAAATCCCATGCCCTGTGTCTCTCAATCCTCGTTGGCTACAAGTCCGTTGTAACCAAATCTAAATCATCATCTAATTGCATGTAGTCTAGAGAGAATACATCTCTTATCGTTGGGTGTGATCCGTAACACCAATCACCCGAATCAAGCCTATATTGTGAGTGTGATCCGTAACACCAATCACCCACTCAAGGACCGGGTGAGAATCAACATCTAGGGCGTCCCCTAGCATGTGCACATACGCCAATTCTCATCCTCATACGCCTATTCGAACTCACATGCACTCGGTCGGCTATTCCTCAGGGTTCTAGGGTATCACGCCTAAATCACAACGTTTCCCCGTGTAGGTTATCCATCCTTATACTCCCTAAACCTTTCTTAGGGTCGTCCTGGTTTAACGCGTAATCCCTAACTCAATACAAAGCAAATCGATAAAAATAGTTTCGCTTAAAAGCTTCCTGCATTTAGGGATACTTAACGGCCGTCCCATACCGGCTATCAAGTACCCAACCCTAAGTAAATCCGTCCTAAAGGCATCTAAACTCGATAAACAAAGTGTCTAACATGCAATTAGGGTTTTCAAAGACACAGCATGCAATTTTATCCCATCGAAGCAAAGACGTAAATCCATGAAAGTCATCTAAATCATTTAGGTATTCACTAAATCAATTCTAGGGTTCGGGAAGTGTAAATTATCCTACCTGGTCTCCGAATGCTCTAAATCACTTCAGAATTCCACGCAGTCTCGGTTTCTGAGCCTGATTAATTTCCTGGACATAACATTAAACATTTAGGCTCGTCACGTCATCCAATTTTCAATCCTAAACTCGGTTACACAGTTACCTAGGTTAATTAATTGCCTAATTACGTTCGGCAGCCATTTCAGTCATATATCATTAGTTTTTGGGAAATCGGACCTTACCACTGTGCTCGGATGATGGAATTCTACGTCATGGTGGTCTCGGTTTCTCGGGATGCACGTCCAGAAGCTCCGGTACGGCGGCACACAAGGGCGCATGGTGGAGGGGTGCGGTTTGCCTCGAAAATCACACCACGGTGAAGCCCGCAAGCCCAGAAGTCTGAATATGGTGGTGGCACGGCGGTTCACGGCCGTTTAGGCGGTGTTTTCCGGCCACGAAACTTCTCGCATGGCGGACGACGTTCTACCTCGATCCAGGCGCGTCCGGCCTTCTTTTGACGGCGCCGAGCTACTGGAGGAAGCTGGCAGCTCGGGATACACGATGGTGGGGGCGGTGACGGTCAATGGCGACGGACGGCGGCGATCCGAGCTGGAGAAGTTTCGCGCGATGGAGGGGAAAAACAGCATTTTTCCGGCGGCTCCGGCGGCCGTTGGTGGCCGTGGTTGGTTGCTGGAGGTTGTGGGCAGTGAGGGCTGTCGGTTGGTACCCTTGGTGGCGGCCCATGGTGGCTGTGGCGGCCGTTCACGGTGGAGGAAGGTGGAGAGAGAAAAGAGAGAGGAGAGAGAGAGTGTGGTGAGGAGAGAGAGTGAAATGGAGGGAATTTACGTAATTTAAAGCCTCTAGGGACGATTTCGACCTTTCCCAGGCCACCCGGGGATGTTTTAGGGTGTTGGCATCTTTCCAGACATTGGCACGCATTTTCATGCAAAAGTTTTGGCCTCCGTCAATGAAATTGACGCACGAAACTTCTTCCGTCAGTTTCTGATCGCCGGATTGCATTTCTTTCTATTTGATCGTGTTTCTGGCTTCGAACGACCTTCTGTGTCAAGTCCTTATCCTCGAAATTCGTTCCAGGCTTCGTTTAATGGAAATTAGCTTCAAAACTCAAAATTTATCTTTTAAAATCCTTTAAAACTCTTTCGAATCTTTCCCGTTGTTACACAAGCGATCAAGAGTTAGAAAGGTCATGAAAGGAGATTTAAAACAATTTTCATCACACATGAAACGAGATATGAATGTAAAACCACATCTTAGGATATTTGAAGACCATGTAAACTCAAACAAAATAAATTGAGTCACAATTGGCTGTGCAATAAGATTTATCAAGCGATTAAGAGGTAGAAAGGTCTTGTAAGGAGATTCAAAGCAATGTGCATCATAAATGAAAAGATTTATCAATGTAAAACCACAGCTTAGGAGATTTGATGAGTAGGTATACCCAAACAAAATAATTTTAGTCACTATTATCCTTACAATAAAGATTTAACAAGCCATTTAGAGTTAAAAAGGTCATGGATGGAGATTTAAAACAATTTGCTTCACAATTAAATTGAGTTATGAAAGTAAAACTACATCTTAGGAGATTAGAAGAGTATGTAAACTCAAACAAAATAGTTTTAGTCACAATTGGCTTTGCAATAAAATTTACCAAGCCATTAAGAGTTAGAAAGGTCATCGAAGGGGTTTTAAAACAATATGCATCATAGTTGAAAAGAGTTATGAATGTAAAACAATAGCTTAGGAGATATGAAGAGCATTTAATCAAGCAAAAAAATTTGAGTCACCATTGCCCTTACAATAATATTTAACAAGCGATTGAGTGTTAGAAAGGTCATGGAAGGGGATTTAAAACAATATGCATAATAATTGAAACGAGTTATGAAAGTAAAACTGCATCTTAAGAGATTTGAAGAGCTTGTAAACTCAAAAAAAATAATTTGAGTCACAATTGGCCTTTGAACAAGATTCAACAAGCCATTAAGAGTTATGAAGGCTATGGAAGCAGATTTAAAACAATTTACATCACAATTAAAATGATTGATGAATGTAAAACCACATCTTAGAAGATTTGAAGAGCTTGTAAACTCAAGGAAAATAATTTGAGTCACAATTGCCCTTGCAATAAGATTTAACAAGCCATTAAGAGTTAGAAAGGTCATGGAAGGAGATTTAAAGCAATATGCATCACAATTGAAAATATTTATGAATGTAAAACCATAGCTTAGGAGATTTGAAGAGCTTTTAACTCAGGCAAAAAAATTTGAGTCACAATTACCCTTACAGTAATATATAACAAGCGATTGAGTGTTAGAAAGGTCATCGAAGGAGATTTAGAACAATATGCATCACAATTGAAACGAGTTATGAATGTAAAACTGCATCTTAAGAGATTTGAAGAGCTTGTAAACTCAAACAAAATAATTTGAGTCAAAATTGGCCTTTGAACAAGATTCAACAAGCCATTAAGAGTTATAAAGGCTATGGAAGCAGATTTAAAACAATTTACATCACAATTAAAATGAGTTATGAATGTAAAACCACATCTTAGGAGATTTGAAGAGCATGTAAACTCAAAGAAAATAAGTTGAGTCACAATTGGCCTTGCAATAAGATTTAACAAGCCATTAAGAGTTATAAAGGTCATGGAAGGAGATTTAAAGCAATATGCATAACAGTTGAGAGGATTCATGAATGTAAAACCTTAGCTTAGGAGATTTGAAGAGCATTTAACTCAAGCAAAAAAATTTGATTCACAGTTACCCTTACAGCAAGATTTAACAAGCGATTGAGAGTTAGAAAGGTTATAGAAGGAGATTTAGAACAATAACCATCACATTTGAAACGAGTTATGAATGTAAAATTGTCTCTTAGGAGTTTTGATGAGCTTGTAAACTCAAACAAAATAATTTGAGTCACAATTGGCCTTGCAACATCATGTAGCAAACCATTAAGAGGTAGAAAGGTCTTCGAAGGAGATTTAAAACATTATGCATCTCGGTTCAAAAGATTTATGAAAGTAAAACCATAGCTTAGGAGATTTGAAGAGCATTTAAATCAAGCAAAAAAATTTAAGTCACAATAATCCAGGCAATAACATTTAACAAGCGTTTAAGTGTTAGAAAGCTCGTGAAAGGTGATTTAAAACAATATGCATCACAGTTGAAACGAGTTATGAATGTAAAACCTATCTTAGGAGATTTAGCAAGCCCTTAAGAGTTAGAAAGGTCATCGAAGGGGTTTCAAGACAATATGCATCATAGTTGAAAAGATTTATGTATGTAAAACTGTAGTATAGGAGATTTAAAAAGCATGTAAACTAAAAAAAAATAATTTGAGTCATAATTGGCTTTGTAAAAACATTTAACAAGCGATCAAGTGTTAGAAAGGTCATGGAAGGAGATTTAAAACAATTTGCATCACAGTTGAAATGAGATATGAATGTAAAACAACATCTAAGGATATTTGAAGTGCATGTAAACTCAAGCAAAATAATTTGACTCACAATTCGCTTTGCAATAGCATTTAACTCGCGATCAAGTGTTAGAAATGTCATGGAAGGAGATTTACAACAATTTGTAGCACAGTTGAAACAAGTTATGAATGTAAAACCACATCTTAAGAGAATTGAAGAGCATGTAAACTCAAGAAAAATAATTTGAGTCACAATTGGCTTTACAATAACATTTAACAAATGATCAAGAGTTACAAAGGTTGAGGAAGGAGATTTAAAACAATTTGCAACACAGTTGAAACGAGAGATAAATGTAAAACCACATCCTAGGATATTTGAAGAGCATGTAAACTCAAAAAAAATAATGAGTCATAATTGGCTTTGTAATAAGATTTAACAAGCGATTAAGAGTTAGAAAGGTCAAGGATGGTGAATTAAAACAATTTGCATCATAGTTGAAACAAGTTATCAATGTAAAACCACATCTTAGTAGATTTCAAGACCATGTAAACTCAAATAAAATAATTTGAGTCACAATTGTGCTTGCAATAAAATTTAGCAAGCTATTAAGAGTTAGAAAGGTCATCGAAGGGGATTTAAAGCAATATGCATCACAGTTGAAAAGAGTTATGAATGTAAAACCATGGCCTAGGAGATTTGAAGAGCATTTAACTCAAGCAAAAAAATTTGAGTCACAATTGCCCTTACAATAAGATTTAACAAGCAACTGAGAGTTAAAAAGGTCATGGAAAAAGATTTAAAACAATATGCATCACAGTTGAAACAAGTTTGAATGTAAAAATGTATCTTAGGAGATTGGAAGAGCTTGTAAACTCAAAAACAAAAATAATTTGAGTCAAAATTCGCCTTGCAATAAGATTTAGAAAGCCATTAAGAGGTAGAAAGCTCTTGGAGCAGATGTAAAACAATATGCATCACAGTTGAAAAGAGTTATGTATTTAAAACAATATCTTAGGTGATTTAAAGAGCATGTAAACTCAAGCAAAATAATTTGAGTGACAATTGGCTTCGCAATAACATTTAACAAGCGATCAAGTGTTAGAAAGGTCATGGAAGGAGATTTAAAAAAATTTGCATCATAGTTGCAACGAGATATCAATGTAAAACCACATCTAAGGATATTTGAAGTGCATGTAAACTAAAAAAAAAATAATTTAGGCCACAATTGGCTTGGCAATAAGATTTAGTAAGCCATTAAGAGGTAGAAAGGTCATGGTAGCAGATTTAAAACTATATGCATCACAGTTGAAATGAGTTATGAATGTAAAACCACATCTTAGGATATTTGAAGAGCATGTAATGTCAAACAAAATAATTAGAGTCATAATTGGCCTTGCAATAAAATTTGGTAAACCATTAAGAGTTAGAAAGGTCATCGAAGGGGATTTAAAGCAATATGCATCACAGTTGAAAAGAGTTATGAATGTAAAACCATGGCTTAGGAGATTTGAAGAGCACTTAACTCAAGCAACAAAATTTGTGTCACAATTACCGTTACAATAAAATTTAACAAGCGATTACGAGTTAAAAAGGTCATCGAAGGGGATTTAAAGCAATATGAAACACAGTTGAAAAGACTTATGAATGTATAACCATAGCTAAGGAGATTTGAAGAGCAGTTAACTCAAGCAAAAACATTTGAGTCATAATTGCCCTTACAATATGATTTAACAAGCATTTTGGAACGAGATTTAAAAAATATGGGTCACAGTTGAAACGAGTTATGAATGTAAAACTGTATCTTAGGAGATTTGAAGAGCTTGTAAACTCAAACAAAATAATTTGAGTCACAATTGGCCTTTCAATAAGATTTAACAAGCCATTAAGAGGTAGAAAGGTCATTGAAGGAGATTTAAAGCAATATGCATCACTGTTGAAAAGAGTTATGTATGTAAAACCATAGTGGAGGAGATTTGAAGAGCATATAAACTCAACCAAAATAATTTGAGTCACAATTGGCTTTACAAAAACATTTAACAAGCAATTAAGAGTTAGAAAGGTGATGGAAGGAGATTTAAAACAATTTGCAACACAGTTAAAATGAGAGATAATGTGAAACTGCATTTTAGGAGATTAGAAGATCATGTAAGCTCAAGAAAAATAATTTGAGTCACAATTGGCCTTGCAATAACATTTAGCAAGCCATTAAGAGGTAGAAATGTCATGGATGGAGATTTCAACAATATGAATCGGTATTGAAAAGTGTTATGTATGTAAAACCATAGCTTAGGAGATTTGAAGAGCATGTAAACTCAAGCAAAATAATTTAAGTCAAATTGGCTTTGCAATAACATTTAACAAGCGATCAAGAGTTAGAAAGGTCGTGGAAGGCGATTTAAAACGATTTGCATCACAATTGTTTCGAGATAAGAATGTAAGACCACATCTTACGATATTTGAAGAGCATGTAAACTAAAACAAAATAATTTGAGTCACAATAGGCTATGCAATAAGATTTAAAAAGCGATTAAGAGTTAGAAAGGTCATTGAAGGAGATTTAAAGCAATATGCATCACTGTTGAAAAGAGTTATGTATGTAAAACCATAGCTAAGGAGATTTGAAGAGCATGTAAACTCAAGCAAAATAATTTGAGTCACAATTGGGCTTGCAATAACATTTAGCAAGCGATTAAGAGGTATAAAGGTCATTGAAGGAGATTTAAAGTAATATGCATCACTGTTGAAAAGAGTTATGTATGTAAAACCATAGGTGAGGAGATTTGTAGAGCATGTAAACTCAAGAAAAATAATTTGAGTCACAATTGGCTTTACAATAACATTTAGGAGGCGATCAAGAGTTAGAAAGGTCATGGAAGGAGATTTAAAGCAATTTGCAACATAGTTGAAATGATAGATAAATGTAAAACCCCATCTTATGATATTTGAAGAGCATGTAACCTAAAACAAAATAATTTGATTCACAATTGGCCTTCAATAACATTTAACAAACAATCAAGAGTTGGAAAGCTCATGGAAGGAGATTTAAAACAATTTACATCGTAGTTAAAACGAGATATGAATGTAAATCCGCATTTGAGGAGATTGGATGAGCTTATAAACTCAAACAAAATAATTTGAGTCAAAATTGGCCTTTCAATAACATTTAGCAAGCCATTAAGAGGTAGAAAGGTCATGGAAGCAGATTTCAACAATATGCATCATAGTTGAAATGAGTTATGAATGTCAAACAACATTTTAGTAGATTTGAAGAGCATGTAAACTCAAGCAAAATATTTTGAGTCACAATTGGCCTTGCAATAACATTTTGCAAGCCATTAAGAGGTAGAAAGGTCATGGAACGAGATTTCAACAAAATGCATCACAGTTGAAAAGAGTTATGTAAGTACAACCATAGCTTAGGAGATTTGAAGTGCATGTAAACTCAAGCAAAATAATTTGAGTCACAATTGGCTTTGCAATAACATTTAACAAGCGATCAAGAGTGGGAAGGGTCATGGAAGGAGATTTAAAATAATTTGCATCACAGTTAAAACTAGATATGAATGTAAAACTACATATTAGGATATATAAAGAACATGTAAACTCAAAAAAAATAATTTGAGTCACAATTGGCCTTGCAATAAAATTTAGCAAGCCGTTAAGAATTAGGAAGGTCATCGAAAGGGATTTAAAGCAATATGCATGACAGTTGAAAAGAGTTATGAATGTAAAACCATAACTTAGGAGATTTAAAGAGCATTTAATTCAACCAAAAAAATTTGAGTCACAATTGCCTATACAATAAGATTAAACAAGCAATTAAGAGTTAGAAAGGTCATGGAAGGAGATTTAAAACAATATGCATCAAAGTTAAAACGAGTTATGAATGTAAAACCACATTTTCGGAGATTGGATGAGCTTGTAAACTCAAACAAAATAATTTAAGTCACAATTGGCCTTGCAATAACATTTACCAAGCCATTAAGAGGTAGAAAGGTCATGGAAGGAGATTTCAACAATATGCATCACAGTTGAAAAGAGTTATGTATCTAAAACCATAGCTTAGGAGATTTGAAGAGCATGTAAACTCAAGCAAAGTAATTTGAGTTATAATTGGCTTTTCAATAACATTTAACAAGCGATCAAGAGTGGGAAAGGTCATGGATGGAGATTTAAAACAATTTTCATCAGAGTTAAAACGAGATATGAATGTAAAACCATATCTTAGGATATTTGAAGAGCATGTAAACTCAAACAAAATAATTAGAGTCACAATTGGCTTTGCAATAAGATTTAACAATCGATTAAGCGTTAGAAAGGTCATGCAAAGAGATTTAAAACAATTTGCATCACAGTTGAAATGAGTTTGGAATGTAAAACCACATCTTAGGAGATTTGAAGAGCATGTAAACTCAAGCAAAATAATTTTGGTCACCATTGTCCTGGCAACAAGATTTTGCAAGCCGTTTGGAGATAGAAAGGTAATGGAAGGAGATTTAAAGTAATGTGCATCACAATTGAAAAGACTTATGAATGTAAAACCACAACTTAGGAGATTTGATGAGCATGTATGCTCAAACAAAATAATTTTAGTCACCATTATACGTACAAAAAGATTTAAGAAGCCATTTAGAGTTAGAAAGGCCATGGAAGGAGATTTAAAATAATTTGCATCATAGTTGAAACGAGTTATGAATGTAAAACCACATCTTAGGAGATTTGCAGAGCATGTAAACTCAAACAAAATAATTTGAGTCACAATTAGCCTTTCAATAAGATTTAGCTTGCCATTAAGAGTTAGAAAGGTCATCAAAGGGGATTTAAAGCAATATGCATCACAGTTGAAAAGAGTTATGATTGTAAAATAATAGCTTAGGAGATTTGAAGAGCATTTAACTCAAACAAAAAAATTTGAGTCACAATTGCCCTTACAATAAGATGTAACAAGCGATTGAGAGTTAGAAAGGTCATGGAAGGAGATTTAAAACAATATGCATCACAGTTGAAACAAGTTATGAATGTAAATTTGCATCTTAGGAGATTTTAAGAGCTTGTAAACTCAAACAAAATAATTTGAGTCACAATTAGCCTTGCAATAAGATTTAGCCGGCCATTATGAGGTAGAAAGGTCATGGAAGGAGATTTAAAGCAATATGCATCACTGTTGAAAAGAGTTATGTATGTAAAACCATAGATTAGGGGATTTTAATAGCAATTAAACTCAAGAAAAATAATTTAAGTCACAATTGGCTTTGCTATAACATTTAACAAGTGATCAAGAGTTAGAAAGGTCATGGAAGGAGATTTAAAACAATTTGCATCACAGTTAAAACGAGATAAGAATGTAAAACCATATCTTAGGCTATTTGAAGAGCATGTAAACTCAAACAAAATAATTTGAGTCACAATTGGCTTTGCAATAAGATTTATCAAGCGATTAAGAGTTTGAAAGGTCATGTAAGGAGATTTAAAACAATTTGTATCACAGTTGAAATGAGTTATCAATGTAAAACCATTGCAATGGAGATTTGAAGAGCATGTATGTAACATCCGCTCCAATTATGATGAAAGAGATGTTTGATGATTGTTAATTTGATGTTTAATGCTTGTGTATGTTGGATTAGCTTAGGGACTAAATTGAAAGGAAATACATGAAGGCTTAGCAAGAGGTAGCTAGGGACTCAATTGAAAAGGAAAAGATGGGCGAGTCTAAAAGTGTGAAAGAGCTTAGGGACTAGATAGAAATTTCCAAAACCTCTCTTAAACCCTAGCTAAAGCCCTAAACCCTCCCATAATGCCCAAACTTTAGAAACTTAGAGAGAGAGAGAGATCAAAGGCGAGTAGAGACAGAGAGAGAGAGCTAGGGCAAGAGGGAGAGGAAGAATTTTTGAAGGGAGAGGCAAATTTAAGGCTGGAAATTCATCCTATAGCAAGGGGTGAGTCATCCTAGCACACCAAACATACACATTTGCAAAGAACTAAGGTAGCAATCCATCCTAAACCCTATTTTTGAAATGTGTAGAACTTTTCTAATAAAATGTGATTTTGAATGTTTTAAGTTGAGTTGGGGTTAACACCTATATTCTTTATGTTTTTCTATTTTTGTGGGGTGTTATGTTGCTAAATGTATGCTCATATGTGTGCTACAATGGATTGAAAGGGATGGGTTGTGTTCATCTAGATATATAGACTAGATTTCCTTGAATGTAACATGTTTAAGCTAATGAATAAGAAATGTTTAATGAAAAGTAAAGTTTGTTGTATGGGAATTAAGCTCATATGTTTAGATTTGAAAATAGAATGCATGTTGGACTAGGTTTTATCAAAAATCATGTTTTCTGAACTGCAGCGGAGCATAGTAGCCAATTGCTAAGAAAGGGCAGTCAACTGCTGTGTTCTTGGAAAACCCAGAAGTGTAGACAGAGGCTTAATAGCTGACTGCCAGACACCTAGCAGTCGACTGTCAGGCCCGGGTCTGCACTAAGTAGTCGACTGGCCATCGTTGTAGTCGACTGTTGTGTTCTTAGAAACCCAGAAGTGCAGACAGAGGCTTAGCAGTCTACTACTAGGTTCCTAGCAATGATCGTTTGGCCCTAAGTTTGCCTTTGGCGATCAACTGTCGTGCTCAGATTTTTACCCAAAATGCATTTTAGAAAGCCACCATCCGGCTGCCAGCGACTATTAGCTTACTGATTGGCACAGAGGATTACAAAGAGACACCAGCCGATTGACAGCCTTCCAGCAGTCGACTGGAAGCCCTCTAACTTGCGAAATGAGGTTTTTAATGGCAATTGAGCTTAGTAATTCTTCATATTAACTTAAATGAGGGCTCACAACAGGGGTAAGCAAGGAAACTAGGATTTTTGGGGAATGTGCAAAGGATAGAGTCACTTTTCACTTGGATGAGAATGGTCCTTGTGATAGTGATACAAAAGGGAGTGGTGAGACATCAAAAAGGAAGAGTGAAGTATCCTAGGCATATGCACTAGTGGTAAATAGGCTCATGAGTCGAGTGACCAATTGTCGGTATAAGACGGTCGTTGGCATTCCACGGTTGTACCATGTATTAGGATGGTTAAACATCCACTTGAACATAAATGACTTCGAAAAAATTGTGATGGTTGCAAACCCTAAGTTAGTGTGTCTTCCAAGGGCCATGAAGAAACACATACTTAAGGTTAAAGCATAACCATGGGTATGAGCCGAATCACTCTAGTGTATATGTTAAAGAATAATGTATCGGGAGTGTGATCCACTCGAAAAGGGGTGGTGATTCCTTAGCCTCATGATCCACGAAAGCGGAGAGGATAGGACCTGTACATAGGTTTTACAGCGATCCCATGAGTTATTGAGATTGTATGTTGGATTCGGTTGGGGGACGACTCGGTAGTACTATGCAGTAGGGTTACTGTAGTGGCGCAGTTAGTCACAAGGATAGCTCAATTGTTGTAGTGGCGTAGTTAGTCACTAGGATAGCTCATTCATGTATGTAGTGGTATGTGGAGTAGTTGTTGGGCGACACTCCCGATATCTTGTATCTTATGATTGTTTCCTCCTGCTCAAAAGGCATGTTTATTACACCATGGAAAATGTTTTATGATGAAAACGATGATGAATGCACTTTCTATGTTTTAAATTTGATATGTTTTAAATGCATATGTATACATATAAGTATATACCATGATTAAATGCTTCACTCATTGCATCCCTATAGTATGTATTATGTTCTATGAAAGAATGTAGAGGTTTTCCGTGCGAGCACGGTGGTACAGGTTAACAGATTTTTGTAACTGGTTGTATTACTTGTGAGATTCATTTCTCACAATAGTGTTGACATGTACCAGATGTGTAGGTTCCCTTGAGCTGGAGGAAGGTAAAGTAGGAAGAAGTATACATTTCGAGTATACAAACTATTTAATTTGAATAGATTAAGTACATGATAGGATTGAGCTAACCTCTATGATATTTTGAGAAAGGCTAGTGTAGGATTATTTTGTATAGCCTATTCTAACTTATCTGTATATGAATTAGGCTAGATTGATAATTAGACTATTTAATGGGGTTATGAGTGGCAGGATTGTTGCCTCCATACCCAATAGTTAATTGATTATATTTAATTGAGAATGCATATCTATGTATAGTTAATTGAGGTCTATGCTATATGTATTTATTCCGCTGCGATATTGAGAGAACCCGAGAGTAAAGACCAACCCAAATGTACTCGATAAATCAACTTGGTAAAGGTTTTAATTAGACTCGGGTAGATATAATAGTAACACCAATACTCTGATAATTATTTTCATATTATATCTTTTAAATACCTAAAAGGAACCATAGGCTAAAGGTGTGTTACAATGTAAACTCAAGCAAAATAATTTTAGTCACCATTGTCCTTGCAATAAGATTTAGCAAGCCATTAAGAGGTAGAAAGGTCATGGAAGGAGATTTAAAGCAGTGTGCATCACAATTAAAAAGAATTAAGAATTTAAAACCACAACTTAGGAGATTTGATAAGCATGTATACTCAAACAAAATAATTTTAGTCACCATTGTCCTTACAATAAAGATTTAACAAGCCATTTAGAGTTAGAAAGGTCATGGATGTAACATCCGCTCCAATTATGATTAAAGAGATGTTTGATGATTATTGATTTGATGTTTAATGCTTGTGTATGTTGCATTAGTGCATATAGTTGCATTAGCTTAGGGACTAAATTGAAAGGAAATACATGAAGGCTTAGCAAGAGGTGGCTAGGGACTCAATTGAAAAGGGAAAGATGAGCGAGTCTAAAAGTGCAAAAGAGCTTAGGGACTAGATAGCAATTTCTAAAACCTCTCTTAAACCCTAGTTGAAGCCTTAAACCCTCCCATAATGCCCAAACTTCAGAAACTTAGAGAGAGAGAGATCAACGGCGAGTAGAGAGAGAGAGAGAGCTAGGGCAAGAGGGAAAGGAATAATTTCTAAAGGGAGAGGCGAATTTGAGGCCGGGAATTCGTCCTATAGCAAGGAGAGAGTCATCCTAGCACACCAAACACACACATTTGCAAGGAATCAAGGTAGCAATCCATCCTAAACCCCATATTTTTTTAAAATGTTATTGTTGTTGAAAAATATGGATTTTTACATGTTTGAACTAAGATTGGGGTTAAACCTACATTTTGTATGCTTTTCTACTTTTATAGGATGTTGCGTTGCTGAATGTATGCTCATATGTGTGCTGCAATGGATTGGAAGGGCTGGGTTGTGTTCATCTAGACATATAGACTAGATTTCCTTGAATGTACCATGTTTGAGCTAATGAACAAGAAATGTTTAATGAAAATTAAAGTTTGTTGTATGAGAATTAAGCTCATATGTTTAGATTTGAAAATAAAATGCATACTGAACTGGGTTTTATCAAAATCATGTTTTCTAAACTGCAGCGGAGCATAGCAGCCGATTGCTAAGCAGGGGTAGTCGACTGTCGTGTTCTTGGAAAACCCAGAAGTGTAGACAGAGGCTCAGCAGCCGACTGCCAGACACCTAGGAGTCGACTGGCCATCCTTGCAGTCGACTGTTATGTTCTCATGATTTGCGAAAAGGGGTGGTGATTCCACAGCCTCATGATTTGCGAAAGCGGAGAGGATAGGACATGTACATAGGTTTTACAACGATCCCATGAGTTATTGAGATTGTACGTTGGATCCGGTTGGGGGGTGCCTCGGTAGTACTATGCAATAGGGTTACCGTAGTGGTGCAGTTAGTCACGAGGGTAGCTCAATTACCGTAGTGGCGCAGTTAGTCACGAGGGTAGCTCAATTATTGTAGTGGCATAGTTAGTCACCAGGAAAGCTCATTCATGTATGTAGTGGTATGTGCAGTAGTTGTTGGGTGACACTCCCGATAGCTCGTATCTTATGATTATTTCCTCCTGCTCAAAAGGCATGTTTATTACCCTATGGAAAATGTTTTATGATGAAAACAATGATGAATGCACTTCCCATGTTTTAAAGTTGATATGTTTTAAATACACATGCATACATATGAGTATATACCATGATTAAATGCTTCACTCATTGCATCCCCTTTGTATGTTATATGTTCTATGAAAGAATGTAAAGGTTTTTTGTGCGAGCACGGTGATATAGGTTAATGGATTTTGTAACTGGTTGTATTGCTACTGAGATTCATTTCTCACAATAGTGTTGACATGTACCAAATGTATAGGTTCCCTTGACCTGGAGTAAGAAGGTAAGGTATGCAGAGGTCTCCAATATAGGCACACAAACTATTTATTTTGGATAGTATAAGTACACGTTAGGATTGAGCTAGCTTTCATGATATTTTGAGAAAGGCTAGCGTAGGATTATTTTGTATAGCCTATTCTAACTTATCTGTACATGAATTAGGCTAGATCGATGATTAGACTATTTAATGGGGTTATGAGTGGCAGGATTGTTGCCTCTATACCTAATAGTTAATTGATTATATTTAATTAAGAATGCATGTCTATGTATAGTTAATTTAGGTGTATGCTATATGTGTTTATTTTGCAGTGATATTGAGAGAACCCGAGAGTAGAAACCAACCCAAATGACAGTTAATTAATTCACTTGGTAAAAGTTTTAATTGGACTCGGGTAGAGGTAATAGTAACACTAATACTCTGATAATTATTTTCATATTATATCTTTTTAAATACCTAAAAGGAACCATAGGCTAAAGAGGGTGTTATAATGGATGGAGATTTAAAACAATTTGCTTCACAATTAAAACGAGTTATGAATGTAAAACCACATCTTAGGAGATTTAAAGAGCATGTAAACTTAAACAAAATAATTTGAGTCACAATTAGCCCTGCAATAAGATTTAACAAGCCCTTAAGAGTTAGAAAGGTCATGGAAGAACATTTAAAGCAATATGCATCACAGTTGGAAAGAGTTATGAATGTAAACCCATAGCTTAGGAGATTCGAAGAGCATTTAACTCCAGTAAAATAATTTAAGTCACAATTGCCCTTGCATTAAGATTTAACAAGCGATTAAAAGTTAGAAAGGTCATGGAAGGAGATTTAAAACAATATGCATCACAGTTGAAACGAGTTATCAATGTAAAACCACAACATAGGAGATTTGAAGAGCATGTAAAATCATGCATAAAAATTTGAGTCACAATTGGCTTTGCAAGAAGATTTAACAAGCGATTAAGAGTTAGAAGCATCATGGAAGGAGATTTACAACAATTTTCATCACAGTTGAAAAGAGTTTTGAATGTAAAACCACTTCTTAAGAGATTTAAAGAGCATGTAAACTCAAGAAAAATAATTTGAGTCACAATCAGCCATGCAATAAGATTTAGCAAGCCATTAAGAGTTAGAAAGGTCATGAAAGGAGATATAAAACAAAACAATATACATCACAGTTGAAACGAGTTATAATTGTAAAACAGCATCTTAGGAGATTTGAAGAGCTTGTAAACTCAAAAAAAATAATTTGAGTCACAATCGGCCATGTAATAAGATTTAGCAAGCCATTAAGAGTTAAAAGGGTCATGGAAGGAGATTTAAAGCAATATGCATCACAGTTGAAGAGAGTTATGTATGTAAAATCGTAGCTTTGGAGATTTGAAGAGCATGTAAACTCCAGCAAAATAATTTGAGTTACAATTGGCTTGCCAATAACATTTAACAAGCGATCAAGAGTTAGAAAGCTCATAGAAGGAGATTTAAAAGAATTTGCATCACAGTAGAAACGAGATATGAATGTAAAACCACATCTTAGGATATTTGAAGAGTACGTAAACTCAAAAAAAATAATTTGAGTCATAATTGGCTTCATAATAAGATTTATCAAGCGATTAAGAGTTAGAAAGGTCATCTAAGGAGATAGAAAACAATTTGCATCACAGTTGAAATGACTTATGAATGTAAAACCACATCTTAGAGATTTGAAGAGCATTTAACTCTAGCAAAATAATTTTAGGCACAATTGCCCTTGCAACAAGATTTAACAAGCGATTAATAGTTAGAAAGGTCATGGAAGGAGATTTAAAACAATATGCATCACAGTTGAAACGAGTTATGAATATAAAACCACATCTTAGGAGTTTTGAAGAGCATGTAAAATCAAGCAAAATAATTTGAGTCACAATTGGCTTTGTAAGAATATTTAACAAGCGATTAAGAGGTAGAAACGACTTGGAAGGAGATTTAAAATAATATGCATCACAGTTGAAATGAGTTTTGAATGTAAAACCACATCTTAGGAGATTTGAGGAGCATGTAAACTCAAGCAAAATAATTTGAGTCACCATTGGCCTTGGAACAATATTTAACAAGCCATTTTCATTTAGAAAGGTCATACAAGGAGATTTAAAACAATTTCTATCACAGTGGAAAAGTGATAGGAATCTAAAATCACATCTTAAGAGATTTAGAGATCTTGGAAACTCAACCAAAGCAATTTGAGTCACAATTGGCCTTTCAACAAGATTTAACAAGCCATTAAGAGTTATAATGGTTATGGAAGGAGATTTAAAACAATTTGCATCACAGTTGAAATGAGTTATGAATGTAAAACCACATTTTAGGAGATTTGAAGAGCATGTAAACTCAAACAAAATAATTTGAGTCACAATTTGCCTTGCAATCAAATTTAGCAAGCCATTAAGAGTTAGAAAGGCCATCGAAGGGGATTTAAAGCAATATGCCTCACAGTTGAAAAGGGTTAAGAATTTAAAACCATGGCTAACGAGATTTGAAGAGCATTTAACTCAAGCAAAAACATTTGAGTCACAATTGCCCTTTCAATAAGATTTAACAAGCGAATGATCGTTAGAAAGGTCATGGAAATAGATTTAAAACAATATGCATCACAATTGAAACGAGTTATGAATGTAAAAGTGTATCTTAAGAGATTTGAAAAGCTTGTAAACTCAAACAAAATAATTTTAGTCACAATTGGCCTTTCAACAAGATTCAACAAGCCATTAAGAGTTATAAAGCTTATGGAAGCAGATTTTAAAACAATTTGCATCACAATTAAAATGAGTTTTGAATGTAAAACCACATCTTAGGAGATTTAAAGAGCATTTAAACTGAAGCAAAAAAAATTTGATTCACCATTGGCCTTGGAATAAGATTTAACAAACCATTATCATTTAGAAAGGTCACAAAGGAGATTTAAAACAATTTCTATCATAGTGGAAAAGGGAGAGGAATCTAAAATCACATCTTAAGAGATTTAGAGATCTTGGAAAATCAACCAAAACAATTTGAGTCACAATTGGCGTTTCAACAAGATTTACAAGCCATTAAGAGTTAGAAAGGTCATGGAAGTAGATTTACAAAAAAATTGCATCACAGTTGAAACGAGTTATGAATGTAAAACCTTATCTTAGGGGATTTGAATAGATTGTACACTCAAACAAAACAATTTGAGTCACAATTCGCCTTGCAATAAGATTTAGTAAGCCATTAACAGGTAGAAAGGTCATTGAAGTAGATTTAAAGAAATATGCATCACAGTTGAAAAGAGTTATAAATGAAAACCATAGCTTAGGAGATTTGAAGAGCATTTAATTCAAGCAAATAATTTTACTTCACAATTGCCCTTACAATAAGATTTAACAAGCGATTAAGAGTTAGAAAAGTCATGGAAGGAGATTTGAAACAATATGCGTCACAGTTCAAACGAGTTATGAATCTAAAACTGCATCTTAAAAGATTTGAAGAGCATGTAAACTCAAACAAAATAATTTGAGTCACAATTTGCATTGCAATCAAATTTAGCAAGCCATTAAGAGTTAGAAAGGTCATTGAAGGGGATTTAAAGCAATATGAATCATAGTTGAAAAGAGTTAAGAATGTAAAACAATCGCTAACGAGATTTGAAGAGCATTTAACTGAAGCAAAAAAATTTGAGTCACAATTGCCCTTACAATAAGATTTAACAAGCGAATGAGCGTTAGAAAGGTCATGGAAAGAGATTTAAAACAATATGCATCACAATTGAAACGAGTTATGAATGTAAAACTATATCTTAAGAGATTTGAAGAGCTTGTAAACTCAAACAAAATAATTTGAGTCACAATTGGCCTTTCAACAAGATTCAACAAGCCATTAAGAGTTATAAAGGTTATGGAAGCAGATTTAAAACAATTTGCATCACAATTAAAACGAGTTTTGAATGTAAAACCATATGTTAAGAGATTTGAAGAGCATTTAAACTGAAGCAAAAAAATTTGATTCACCATTAGCCTTGGAATAAGATTTAACAAGCCATTTTCATTTAGAAAGGTCACAAAGGAGATTTAAAACAATTTTTATCACAACGGAAAAGGAAGAGGAATCTAAAATCACATCTTAAGAGATTTAGTGAGCTTGGAAACTCAACGAAAACAATTTGAGTCACAATTGGCATTTCAACAAGATTTAACAAGGCATTAAGAGTCAGAGAGGTCATCGAAGTAGATTTAAAAAAATTTGCATCACAGTTGAAACGATTTATGAATGTAAAACCTTATCCTAGGAGATTTGCAGAGCACTTAACTCAAGCAAATAAATTTGTGTCACATTTGCCCTTACAATAAGATTTAACAAGCAATTGAGAGTTAGAAATGTCATGGAAGGAGATTTAAAACAATATGCATCACAGTTGAAACGAGTTATGAATGGAAAACTGCATCTTAGGAGATTTGAAGAGCTTGTAAACTCAAAAAAGATAATTTGAGTCACAATTC
Organism: Senna siamea; assembly: GCA_031216115.1. Classification (NCBI taxonomy): domain Eukaryota; kingdom Viridiplantae; phylum Streptophyta; class Magnoliopsida; order Fabales; family Fabaceae; genus Senna; species Senna siamea. The sequence goes on along the minus strand of CM062361.1, from coordinate 20,967,107 downwards.
ACCTCGCAATAAGATTTAACAAGCCATTAACAGGTAGAAAGGTCATGGAAGGAGATTTAAAGCAATATGCATCACAGTTGAAAAGAGTTATATATGTAAAACCATAGAGTAGGAGATTTGAAGAGCATGTAAGCTCAAGCAAAATAATTTTAGTCACAATTGGCTTTGCAATAACATTTAACAAGCGATCAAGAGTTAGAAGGGTCATGGAAGGAGGTTTAAAACAATTTGCATCACAGTTGAATCGAGTTATGAATGTAAAACTACATCTTAGGAGATTTGAGGAGCATGTAAACTCAAACAAAATAATTTGTCACCATTGTACTTGCAATAAGATATAGCAGGCCATTAAGAGGTAGAAAGGTCTTGGAAGGTGCTTTAAAGTAATATGCATCTCAATTGAAAAGAGTTATGAATGTAAACCTATAGCTTAGGAGATTTGATAAGCATGTATACTCAAACAAAAAAATTTGAGTCACCATTATCCTTGCAATAAGATTTAACTAGCGATTAAGAGTTAGAAAGATCATGGAAGGAGATTTAAAATACTATGCATAACAGTTGAAACGAGTTATGAATGTAAAACCACATCTTTGGAGATTTGAAGAGCATGGAAACACAAGCAAAATAATTTAAGTCACAATTGGCTTTACAATAAGATGTAACAAGCCGTTAAGATTTTGAAAGGTCATGGAAGGAGATTTAAAGCAATATGCATCATAGTTGAAAGGAGTTATGAAAGTAAATCCATAGCTTGGGACATTTAAAGAGAATGTAAACTCAAGCAAAATAATTTGAGTTAGAATTGGCCTTGCAATAAGATATAAGAAGCGATTTAGAGTTAGCAAGGTCTTTGAAGGAGATTTAAACAATATGCATCACAATTGAAATGAGTTTTGAATGCAAAACCACATCTTAGGAGATTTCAAGAGGATGTAATCTCAAAGAAAAAAATTTGAGTCACCATTGGCCTTACAATAAAGATTTAACAAGCTAGTTAGAGTTAGAAAGGTCATGGAAGGTGATTTAAAATAATTTTCATCACAGTTAAAATGAGTTTTGAATGTAAAACCACATCTTAGGAGATTTGAATAGCATGTAAACTGAAGCAAAATAATTTGAGTCACAATTCGCTTTGCAATAAGATATAACAAGCCATTACGATTTAGAAAGGTTATGGAAGGAGATTTAAAACAATATGCATCACAGTTGAAATGATTTATGAATGTAGAACCACATCTTAGGAGATTTGAAGAGCATGTAAACTCACGCAAAATAATTTGATTCATCATTGGCCTTGAAATAAGATCTAACTAGCCATTCTCATTTAGAAAGGTCATATAAGGAGATTTTAAAAAATTTCCATCACAGTGGAAAAGGGAGAGGAGTCTAAAATCACTTCATAAGAGATTTAGAGAGCTTGAAAACTCAACCAAAACAATTTGAGTCACAATTGGCCTTTCAACAAGATTTAACAGGCCATTAAGAGTTATAAAGGTTCTGGAAGGAGATTTAAAACAATTTGCATCACAGTTGAAACGTGTTATGAATGTAAAACCACATCTTAGGAGATTTGAAGAGCATGTAAACTCAAACAAAATAATTTGAGTCGTAATTGGCTTTGCAATAAGATGTAACAAGCCATTAAGAGTTAGAAAGGTCACGAAAGGAGATTTAAAACAAAATGCAGCACAGTAGAAATAAGTTATGAATGTAAAACCATAGCTTAGAAGATTTGAAGAGTATGTAAACTCAAGCAAAATAATTTGTGTCAGAATTGGCTTTGCAATAAGATTTAACAAGCCCTTAAGAGTTAGAAAGGTCATGGAAGGAGATTTAAAACAATATGCATCACAGTTGAAACGAGTTATGAATGTAAAACCACATCCTAGGAGATTTGAATAGCATGGAAACACAAGAAAAATAATTTAATTAACAATTGGCTTTACAATAAGATGTAACAAGTCATTAAGAGTTAGAAAGTTCATGGAAGGAGATTTGAAGCAATATACATCACAACTGAAAGGAGTTTTGAATGTAAAACCTTAGCTTAGGAGATTTGAAGAGCATGTAAACTCAAGCAAAATAATTTGAGTCAGAATTGGCCATGCAATAAGATTTAAGAACCAATTAGGAGTGAGAACGGTCATGGAAGGAGATTTAAAACAATATGCGTCACAGTTGAAAAGAGTTTTGAATGTAAAACCACATCTTAGAAGATTTGAAGAGCATGTAATCTCAAAGAAAATAATTTGAGTCACCATTCGCCTTACAATAAAGGTTTGACTAGCCATTTAAAGGTAGAAAGGTCATAGAAGGAGATTATAAATAATTTTCATCTTAGTTAAAATGGGTTTTCAATGTAAAACGACATCTTAGCAGATTTGAAGAGCATGTAAACTAAAAAAAAAATTTTTGAGTCACAATTGGCTTTGAAATAAGATTTAACAAGTCATTCAGAGTTAGAAAGGTCATGGAAAGAGATTTAAAACCATATGCGTCACATTTGAAACGAGTTATGAATGTAGAACCACATCTTAAAAGATTTGAAGAGCATGGAAACACAAGCAAAATAATTTGTTCACAATTGGCCATACAATAAAGATTTAACAAGCCATTTAGAGTTAGAAAGGTCATGGAAGGAGATTTAAGATAATTTGCATCACAGTTAAAATGAGTTTTACATGTAAAACCACATCTTATGAGTTTAAAGAGCATGTAAACTCAAACAAAATAATTTGAGTCACGATTAGCCTTACAATAAAGATTTAACAAGCCATTTAGAGTTAGAAAGGTCATGGAAGGAGATTTAAGATAATTTGCATCACAGTTAAAATGAGTTTTACATGTAAAACCACATCTTATGAGTTTGAAGAGCATGTAAACTCAAACAACATAATTTGAGTCACCATTGGCCTTACAATAAAGATTTAACAAGCCATTTAGAGTTAGAAAGGTCAGGGAAGGATATTTTAAATAATTTGCATCACAGTTAAAATGAGTTTTCGATGTAAAACCATATCTTAGGAGATTTGAAGAGTATGTAAACACAAACGAAATAATTTGAGTCACAATTGACTTTGCAATAAGATTTAACAAGCCAATAAGAGTTATTAAGGTCATAGAAAGGAGATTTAAAACAATATTCATCACAGTTGAAATGAGTTAATAATGTAGAACCACATCTTAGGAGATTTGAAGAGCATGTAAACTCAAGAAAAATAATTTGATTTACCATTGGCCATGGAATAATATTTAACTAGCTATTTTCATTTAGAAAGGTCATATAAGGAGATTTGAAACAATTTGTATCACAGCGAAAAAGGGCAAGGAATCTAAAATCACATCTTAAGAGATTTAGTTAGCTTGGAAACTCAACCAAAATAATTTGAGTCAAAATTGGCCTTTCAACAAGATTTAACAGGCCATTTAGAGTTATAAAGGTTATGGATGGAGGTTTAAAACAATTTGCATCATAGTTGAAACGTGTTATGAATGTAAAACAACATCTAGGAGATTTGAAGAGCATTGAAACACAATCAAAATAATTTGAGTCACAATTGGCTTTACAATAAGATGTATCAAGTCATTAAGAGTTAGAAAGGTTATGGAAGGATATTTAAAGCAATATGCATCACAGTTGAATAGAGTTATGAATGTAAATCCATAGTTTAAGAGATTTGAAGAGTATGTAAACTCAAGTAAAATAATATGTGTCAGAATCGGCCTTGCAATAAGATTTAAGAAGCGATTACGAGTTATAAAGGTAATGGAAGGAGATTTAAAGCAATATGCATCACAGTTGAAATGAGTTTTGAATGTAAAACCACATCTTAGGAGATTTGAAGAGCATGTAAACTAAAACAAAGTAATTTGAGTCACCATTTCTAATGCAATAAGATTTAACAAGTGGTTAAGAGTTTGAAAGGTTATGGAAGGGGATTTAAAGCAATATGCATCACAGTTGAAAGGAGTTTTGAATGTAAAACCATAACATAGGAGATTTGAAGAGCATGTAAACTCAAACAAAATAATTTGAGTCACCATTGGCCTTACAATAAAGATTTAACAAGCCATTTAGAGTTAGAAAGGTCATAGAAGGAGATTTAAAATAATTTACATCACAGTTAAAATGAGTTTTAAATGTAAAACCACATCTTAGGACATTTGAAGAGCATGGAAACTCAAACAAAATAATTTGAGTCACCGTTGGCCTTACAATAAAGATTTAACAAGCTATTTAGAGTTAGAAAGGTCAGGGAAGGAGATTTAAAATAACTTGCATCATAGTTAAAATGAGTTTGCAATGTAAAACCACATCTTAGGAGATTTGAAGAGTATGTAAACACAAACAAAGTAATTTGAGTCACAATTGACTTTGCAATAAGATTTAACAAGCCAATAAGAGTTAGTAAGGTTATAGAAGGAGATTTAAAACAATATGCATCACAGTTGAAATGAGTTATGAATGTAGAACCACATCTTAGGAGATTTGAAGAGCATGTAATCTCAAGCAAAATAATTTGATTTACCATTAGCCTTGGAATAATATATTACTAGCTATTTTCATTTAGAAAGGTCATATAAGGAGATTTGAAACAATTTGTATCACAGTGGAAAAGGTAGAGGAATATAAAATCACATCCTAAGAGGTTTAGTTAGCTTGGAAACTCAACCAAAATAATTTGAGTCAAAATTGGCCTTTCAACAAGATTTAACAGGCCATTTAGAGTTATTTTAAAACAATTTGCATCACAGTTGAAACGAGTTATGAATGTAAAACCACATCTTAGGAGATTTGAAGAGCATGTAAACTCAAAAAAAATAATTTGAGTCACAATTGGCTTTACAATAGGATGTAACAAACCATTAAGAGTTAGAAAGGTCACGAAAGGAGATTTAAAAGAATATGTAGCACAGTAGAAACGAGTTATGAATGTAAAACCATAGCTCAGAAGATTTTAAGAGGATGGAAACTCAGGCAAAATAATTTGATTTAGAATTGGATTTGCAATAAGATTTAACATGCCCTTAAGAGTTAGAAAGGTCATGGAAGGAGATTTAAAACAATATGCATCTCAGTTGAAACAAGTTGTGAATGTAAAACGACATCCTAGGAGATCTGAAGAGCATGGAAACACAAGCAAAATAATTTGGTGCACAATTGGCTTTACAATAAGATTTAACAATCTAATAAGAGTTAGAAAGGTCATGGAAGGAGATTTAAAACAATATGCATCATAGTTGAAACGAGTTATGAATTTAATAGCAGATCTTGGTAGATTTGAAGAGCTTATAAACTCAAACAAAATAATTTGAGTCACGATTTCCCTTGCAATAAGATTTAACAAGCCATTAAGAGTTTGAAAGGTTATGGATGGAGATTTAAAGCAATACACATCATAGTTGAAAAGAGTTATGAATGTAAAACCACAGCTTAGGAGATTTGAAGAGCATGTAAACTAAAAAAAAAATAATTTGAGTCACAATTGGTTTTGCAATAACTTTTAACAAGCGATCAAGGGTTAGAAAGGTCATGCAAGGAGATTTAAAACAATATGCATCACAGTTAAAACAAGATAAGAATGTAATACCACATCTTAGGAGATTTGAAGAGCATGTAAACTCAAACAAAATAATTTGAGTCAAAACTGGCATTGTAAAAACATTTAACAAGCGATCAAGAGTTAGAAAGGTCATGGAAGGAGATTTAAAACAATATTCATCACAATTGAAAGGAGTTATGAATGTAAAACCACATCTTAGCAAATTTGATGAGCATGTAAACTCGAGCAAAATAATTGGAGTCACCATTGCCCTTGTAATAAGATTTAACAAGCCATTAAGAGTTTGAAAGGTCATGGAAGGTGATTGAAAGCAATATGCATCACAGTTGAGAAAAGTTATGAATGTACAACCATAGCTTAGGAGACTTAAAGAGCATGTAAACTCAAAAGAATTTTTTCTTACCATTGTCCTTAAATAAGCATTTAACAAGCTATTTAGAGTTAGAAAGGCCATCGAAGGGGTTTTAAAACAATATGCATCATAGTTGATAAGAGTTATGAAAGTAAAACCATATCTTCAGAGATTTGAAGAGCATGTAAACTCAATCAAAATAATTTTTGTTGTCATTGTCCTTATATAAAGATTTAACAAGACATTTGGAGTTAGAAAGGTCATGGAAGGAGATTTAAAGCAATATGCATCACAGTTGAATAGAGTTATGAAAGTAAAACCACATCTTAGGGGATTTGAAGAGCATGTAAACTCAAGAAAAATAATTTGGATCAGAATTGGATTTGCAATAAGAGCTAACAAGCGATTAAGAGTTAGAATGTTCATGGAAGGACTTAAAATAATATGCACCATAGTTGAAATGATTTTTGAATCCAAACCACATATTAGGAGATTTGAAGAGCATGTAAAGTGAAACAAAATAATTTTAGTCACCACTGGCCTTGCAATAAAGATTTAACAAGCCATTTAGAGTTAGAAAGGTCAAGGAGGAGATTTAAAAAAATTTGCATCACAGATAAAATGATTTTGAATGTAAAACCACATCTTAGGATAATTGAAGACAATGTAAACTCAAACAAAAGAATTTAAGACACAATTGGCTTTGCAATAAGAGTTAACAATCTATTAAGAGTTAGAAAGGTCATGGAAGGAGATTTAAAACAATATGCATCATAGTTGAAATGAGTTATGAATTTAAAAGCAGATCTTGGCAAATTTGAAGAGCATATAAACTCAAACAAAATAATTTTAAGTCAAAATTGGCTCTACAATAAGATGTAACAAGCGATTAAGAGTTAGAAAGGTCATGGAAGGAGATTTAAACCAATATGCATCACAGTTGAAAAGAGTTTTGAATGTAAAACCACATCTTTGGAGATTTGAAGGGCATGTAAACTCAAGAAAAATAATTTGAGTGACAATTGGCCTTGCAATATGATTTAGTAAGCCATTAAGAGTTAGAAAGGTCAAGGAAGGGGATTTAAAGCAATATAGGTCACAGTTGAAAAGAGTTATGAACGTAAAACCACCGCTTAGGAGATTTGATGAGCATGTATACTAAAAAAAAATAATTGAAGTCACCATTGTCGTTACAATAAAGATTTAACAAGCCATTTAGAGTTAGAAAGGTCATAGATGGAGATTTAAAACAATATGCATCACAGTTGAAAAGAGTTTTGAATGTAAAACCACATCTTTGGAGATTTGAAGGGCATGTAAACTGAAGAAAAATAATTTGAGTGACAATTGGACTTGCAATATGATTTAGTAAGCCATTAAGAGTTAGAAAGGTCATGGAAGGGGATTTAAAGCAATATAGGTCACAGTTGAAAAGAGTTATGAACGTAAAACCACTGCTTAGGAGATTTGATGAGCATGTATACTAAAACAAAATAATTGAAGTCACCATTGTCGTTACAATAAAGATTTAACAAGCCATTTAGAGTTAGAAAGGTCATGGATGGAGATTTAAAACAATATGCATCACAGTTGAAAAGAGTTTTGAATGTAAAACCACATCTTTGGAGATTTGAAGGGCATGTAAACTCAAGAAAAATAATTTGAGTGACAATTGGCCTTGCAATATGATTTAGTAAGCCATTAAGAGTTAGAAAGGTCATGGAAGGGGATTTAAAGCAATATAGGTCACAGTTGAAAAGAGTTATGAACGTAAAACCACCGCTTAGGAGATTTGATGAGCATGTATACTAAAAAAAAAATAATTGAAGTCACCATTGTCGTTACAATAAAGATTTAACAAGCCATTTAGAGTTAGAAAGGTCATGGATGGAGATTTAAAACAAGTTGCTTCACAATTAAAATGAGTTATGAATGTAAAACCACATCTTAGGAGATTTGAAGAGCATGTAAACTCAAACAAAATAACTTGAGTCACAATTGGCCTTGCAACAAGATTTAACAAGCTATAAAGAGTTAGAAAGGTCATGGAAGGAGATTTAAAATAATTTGCATCACAGTTGAAACGTGTTATGAATGTAAAACCACATCTTAGGAGATTTGAAGAGCATGTAAACTGAGATAAAATAATTTGAGTCACAATAGGCTTTGCAATAAGATTTAACAAGCCATTAAAAGTTAGAAAGGTCATGGAAGGACATTTAAAGCAATATCGAGCACAGTTGAAAAGTGTTATGAATGTAAAACCACATCTTAGGAGATTTGAAGAGCATGTAAACTCAAACAAAATAATTTAAGTCACAATAGGTCTTGCAACAAGATTTAACAAGCTATAAAGAGTTAGAAAGGTCCTGGATAGGGATTTAAAGCAATGCGCATCATAGTTGAAAAGAGTTATGAATGTAAAACCACAGCATAGGAGATTTGAAGAGCATGTAAACTCAAACAAAATAATTTTAGCTACCATTGTCCTTAAATAAAGATTTAACAAGCCCTTTAGACATACAAAGGTCATGGAAGGAAATTTCAGACAATTTGCATCATAGTTAAAATGAGTTATAAATGTAAAACCACATCTTAGGAGATTTGAAGAGCATGTAAACTGAGATAAAATAATTTGAGTCACAATAGGCTTTGCAATAAGATTTAACAAGCCATTAAAAGTTAGAAAGGTCATGGAAGGACATTTAAAGCAATATCGAGCACAGTTGAAAAGTGTTATGAATGTAAAACCATAGCTCAGGAGATTTGAAGAGCATGTAAACTCAAGCAAAATAATTTGAGTCAGAATTGGCCTTGTAATATGATTTAACAAGCTATTAAGAGTTAGAAAGGTCATGAAAGGAGATTTAAAATAATTTGCATGACAGTTGAAAAGAGTTATGAATGTAAAACCTCATCTTAGGAGATTTGAAGAGCATGTAAACTCAAACAAAATAATTTGAATCACAATTGGCCTTGCAACAAGATTTAACAAGCTATAAAGAGTTAGAAAGGTCATGGAAGGAGATTTAAAATAATTTGCATCACAGTTGAAACGTGTTATCAATGTCAAACCACATCTTAGGAGATTTGAACAGCATGTATACTCAAACAAAATAACTTGAGTCACCATTGCCCTTGCAATAAGATTTAACAAGCAATTAAGAGTTAGAAAGCTCATGGAAGGAGATTTAAAACAATATGCATCACGGTTGAAATGAGTTATGAATGTAAAACCACATCTTAGGAGATTTAAAGAGCATGTAAACTAAAAAAAAGTAATTTGAGTCACAATTGGGCTTGCAACAAGATTTAACAAGCTATAAAGAGTTAGAAAGGTCATGGAAGGAGATTTAAAATAATTTGCATCACAGTTGAAACGTGTTAAGAATGTAAAACCACAACTTAGGAGATTTGAAGAGCATGTATACTCAAACAAAATAATTTGAGTCACCATTGCCCTTGCAATAATATTTAACAAGCGATTAAGAGTTAGAAAGCTCATGGAAGGAGATTTAAAACAATATGCGTCACGGTTGAAATGAGTTATGAATGTAAAACCACATTTTAGGAGATTTGAAGAGCATGTAAACTCAAAAAAAATAATTTTAGTCTCCACTATCCTTACAATAAGATTTAACATGCCATTAAGATTTAGAAAGGTCAGGGAAGGAGATTGAAAACATTTTGCATCATAGTTGAAACGAGTTATGAATTTAAAAGCACATCTTGGTAGATTTGAAGAGCTTATAAACTCAAACAAAATAATTTGAGTCACGATTGCCCTTTCAATAAGATTTAACAAGCCATTAAAAGTTTGTAAGCTCATGAATAGGGATTTAAAGCGATGCACATGACAGTTGAAAAGTGTTATCAATGTAAAACCACATCTTTAGAGATTTGAAGGGCATGTAAACTCAAGAAAAATAATTTGAGTGACAATTGGCCTTGCAATATGATTTAGTAAGCCATTAAGGTTAGAAAGGTCATGGAAGGGGATTTAAAGCAATATGCAACACAGTTGAAAAGAGTTATGAACGTAAAACCACCACTTAGGAGATTTGAAGAGCATGTAAACTCAAACAAAATAATTTCAGTCACAATTAGCCTTGCAATAAGATTTAACAATCTATTAAGAGTTAGAAAGGTCATGGAAGGAAATTTAAAACAATTTGCATGACAGTTGAAAAGACTTATGAATGTAAAACCACAGCTCAGGAGATTTGATGAGCATGTATACTCAAACAAAATAAATTTAGTCATAATTGGCCTTGCAAAAAGATTTAACAAGCTATTAAGAGTTAGAAAGGCCATGGAAGGAGATTTCAAACAATTTGCATGACAGTTGAAAAGACTTATGAATGTAAAACCACAACTTAGAAGATTTGGTGAGCATGTATGCTCAAACAAAATAATTTAAGTCGCCATTATCCTTACAATAAAGATTTAACAAGCCATTTAGAGTTAGAAAGGTCATGGGTCGAGATTTAAAACAATTTGATTCACAATTAAAATGAGTTATCAATGTACAACCACATCTTAGGAGATTTGGAAAGCATGTAAACTCAAACAAAGCTATTTGAGTCATAATTGGCCTTGCAACAAGGTTTAACACGCTATTAAGAGTTGGGAAGGTCATGGAAGGAGATTTGAAGAATTTGCAGCACAGTTGAAACGAGTTATGAATGTAAAACCACATATTAGGAGATTTGAACAGCATGTATACTCAAACAAAATAATTTGAGTCATCTTTGCCCTTGCAATAAGATTTAACAAGCAATTAAGAGTTAGAAAGCTCATGGAAGGAGATTTAAAACAATATGCATCACGGTTGAAATGATTTATGAATGTAAAACTACAACTTTGGAGATTTGAAGAGCATGTAAACTCAAAAAAAATAATTTTAGTCACCACTGTCCTTACAATAAGATTTAACATGCCATTATGATTTAGAAACGTCATGGAAGGGGATTGAAAACAATATGAATCATAGTTGAAATGAGTTATGAATTTAAAAGCACATGTTGGTAGATTTGAAGAGCTTATAAACTCAAACAAAATAATTTGAGTCATGATTGCCCTTGCAATAAGATTTAACAAGCTATTAAAAATTTGAAAGGTCATGGAAGGAGATTTAAAGCAAAATAGATCACAGTTGTAAAGTTTTATGAATGTAAAACCATAGCTTAGGAGATTTGAAGAGCATGTAAACTCAAGGAAAATAACTTGAGTTAAAATTGGCCTTGCAATAAAATGTAACAAGCTCTTAAGAGTTAGAAAGGTCATGAAAGGAGATTTAAAATAATTTGCATGACAGTTGAAAAGAGTTATGAATGTAAAACCACAGCTTAGGAGATTTGATGAGCATGTAAACTCAAACAAAATAATTTGAGTCACAATTGGCATTGCAATAAGATTTAACACGCTATTAAGAGTTGGAAAGGTCAAGGAAGGATATTTAAAAGAATTTGCATCACAATTGAAATGAGTTATGAATGTAAAACCACATCTTAGGAGATTTGAAGAGCATGTAAACTCAAGCAAAATAATTTGATTCACCATTGGTCTTGCAATAAGATTTAACAAGCCATTTTCAATTAAAAAGGTCATATAAGAAGAGTTAAAACAATTTCTATCACAGTGGAAAAGGGAGAGGAATCTAAAATCACATCTTAAGAGATTTAGAGAGCTTGGAAACTTAACTAAAACAATTTGAGTCAGAATTGGCCATTCAGCAAGATTTAACAGGCTATTAAGGGTTATGAAGGTTATAGAAGGAGATTTAAAACAATTTGCATCACAATTGAAACGAGTTATGAATGTAAAACCACATCTTAGGAGTTTTAAAGAGAATGTAAACTCAAACAAAATAATTTGAGTCACAACTGGCTTCGTAATAAGATTTAAGAAGCCATTAACAGTTAGAAAGGTCATGGAAGGAGATTTAAAGCAATATGGATCACAGTTGAAAACGGTTACAATTGTAAAACCATAGCTTAGGAGACTTGAAGAGCATGTAAACTCAAAGAAAATAATTTTAGTCACCATTGTCCTTACAAGAAGATTTAACAAGCTATTAAGAGTTAGAAAGGTCAAGGAAGGAGATTGAAAACAATATGCATCATAGTTTAAATGAGTTATGAATGAAGAAGCACATCCTAGCAGATTTAAAGAGCGTATAAGCTCAAACAAAATAATTTGAGTCACCATTGCCCTTGAAATAAGATTTAACAAGCCATTAAAATTTTGTAAGGTCATGGAAGGGGATTTAAAGCAATATGCAACACAATTGAAAAGAGTTATAAATGTAAAACCATCGCTTAGGATATTTGAAGAGCATGTAAACTCAAACAAAATAATTTCAGTCACAATTAGCCTTGCAATAAGGTTTAACAAGCTATTAAGAGTTAGAAAGGTCATGGAAGGAGATTTAAAACAATTTGCATGACAGTTGAAAAGACTTATGAATGTAAAACCACATCTTAGAAGATTTTATGAGCATGTATAGTCAAACAAAATAATTTAAGTCGCCATTGTCCTTACAATAAAGATTTAACAAGCCATTTAGAGTTAGAAAGGCCATGGATGGAGATTTAAAACAATTTGCTTCACAATTAAATTGAGTTATGAATGTAAAACCACATCTTAGGAGATTTGGAGAGAATGTAAACTCAAACAAAATAATTTGAATCATAATTGGCCTTGCAATAAGATTTAACAAGCTATTATAAGTTGGAAAGGTCATGGAAGGAGATTTAAAATAATTTGCATCACAGTTGAAACGAGTTATGAATGTAAAACCACATCAAAGGATATTTGAAAAGCATGTAAACTCAAGAAAAATAATTTGATTCACAGTTGGTCTTGGAATAAGTTTAACGAGCCATTTCCATTTAAAAAGGCCATATAAGGAGAGTTAAAACAATTTCTATCATAGTGGAAAAGAGAAAGGAATCTCAAAATCACATCTTAAGAGATTTAGAGAGCTTGGAAACTTAACCACAACAATTTGAGTCAGAATTGGCCATTCAACAAGATTTAACAGGCCATCAAGGTTTATGAAGGCTATAGAAGGACATTTAAAACAATTTGCATCACAGTTAAAACGAGTTATGAATGTAAAACCACATATTAGGAGATTTGGAGAGCATGTAAACTCAAACAAAATAATTTGAGTCATAATTGGCCTTGCAATAGGATTTACATGCTTTTAAGAGTTGGAAAGGTCATGGAAGGAGATTTAAAATAATTTGCATCACAGTTGAAACGAGTTTTGAATGTAAAACCACATCAGAGGAGTTTTGAAAAGCATGTAAACTCAAGCAAAATAATTTTATTCACCATTGGTCTTGGAATAAGATTTAACGAGCCATTTTCATTTAAAAAGGTCATATAAGGAGAGTTAAAACAATTTCTATCATAGTGGAAAAGGGAGAGGAATCTAAAATTACATCTTAGGTGATTTAGAGAGCTTGGAAACTCAAACAAAAGAATTTGAGTCAAAATCGGCCATTCAACAAGATTTAACAGGCCATTAATGGTTTTAAAGGTTATGGAAGGAGATTTAAAGAAATTTGCATCACAGTTGACATGAGTTATGAGCGTAAAAGCACATCTTAGGAGATTTGGAGAGCATGTAAACTGAAACAAAATAATTTGAGTCATAGTTGGCCTTGCAATAGGATTTACATGCTTTTAAGAGTTGGAAAGGTCATGGAAGGAGATTTAAAATAATTTGCATCACAGTTGAAACGAGTTATGAATGTAAAAACACATCAGAGGAGATTTAAAAAGCATGTAAACTCAAGCAAAATAATTTGAATCACCATTGGTCTTGGAATAAGATTTAACAAGCCATTTTCATTTAAAAAGGTCATATAAAGAGAGTTAAAACAATTTCTATCACAGTGGAAAAGGGAGAGGAATCTAAAATCACATCTTAGGAGATTTAGAGAGCTTGGAAACTCAAACAAAAGAATTTGAGTCAAAATTGGCCATTCAACAAGATTGAACAGGCCATTAATGGTTATAAAGGTTATGGAAGGAGATTTAAAAAAATTTGAATCACAGTTGAAATGAGTTATGAACGTAAAACCACATCTTAGGAGATTTGGAGAGCATGTAAACTCAAACAAAATAATTTGAGTCGTTAATGGCCTTGCAATAAGATTTAACATGATTTTAAGAGTTGGAAAGGTCATGGAAGGAGATTTAAAAGAATTTTCATCACAGTTGAAACGAGTTATGAATGTAAAACCACATCAGAGGAGATTTGAAGAGCATGTAAACTCAAGCAAAATAATTTGATTTACCATTTGTCTTTGAATAAGATTTAACATGTCATTTCCATTTAAAAAGGTCATATAAGGAGAGTTAAAACAATTTCTATCATAGTGGAAAAGAGAGAGGAATCTCAAAATCACATCTTAAGAGATTTAGAGAACTTGGAAACTTAACCACAACAATTTGAGTCAGAATTGGCCATTCAACAAGAATTAACAGGCCATCAAGGTTTATAAAGGCTATAAAAGGACATTTAAAACAATTTGCATCACAGTTAAAACGAGTTATGAATGTAAAACCACATCTTAGGAGATTTGGAGAGCATGTAAACTCAAACAAAATAATTTGAGTGATAATTGGCCTTGCAATAAGATTTAACACGCTATTAAGAGTTGGAAAGGTCATAGAAGGAGATTTAAAAGAATTTTCATCACAGTTGAAACGAGTTTTGAATGTAAAACCACATCAGAGGAGTTTTGAAAAGCATGTAAACTCAAGCAAAATAATTTTATTCACCATTGGTCTTGGAATAAGATTTAACGAGCCATTTTCATTTAAAAAGGTCATATAAGGAGAGTTAAAACAATTTCTATCATAGTGGAAGAGGGAGAGGAATCTAAAATCACATCTTAGGTGATTTAGAGAGCTTGGAAACTCAAACAAAAGAATTTGAGTCAAAATTGGCCATTCAACAAGATTTAACAGGCCATTAATGGTTATAAAGGTTATGGAAGGAGATTTAAAAAAATTTGCATCACAGTTGAAATGAGTTATGAACGTAAAAGCACATCTTAGGAGATTTGGAGAGCATGTAAACTCAAACAAAATCATTTGAGTCGTTAATGGCCTTGCAATAAGATTTAACATGATTTTAAGAGTTGGAAAGGTCATGGAAGGAGATTTAAAATAATTTTCATCATAGTTGAAATGAGTTATGAATGTAAAACCACATCAGAGGAGATTTGAAGAGCATGTAAACTCAAGCAAAATAATTTGATTTACCATTTGTCTTGGAATAAGATTTAACATGTCATTTCCATTTAAAAAGGTCATATAAGGAGAGTTAAAACAATTTCTATCATAGTGGAAAAGAGAGAGGAATCTCAAAATCACATCTTAAGAGATTTAGAGAACTTGGAAACTTAACCACAACAATTTGAGTCAGAATTGGCCATTCAACAAGAATTAACAGGCCATCAAGGTTTATGAAGGCTATAAAAAAACATTTAAAACAATTTGCATCACAGTTAAAACGAGTTATGAATGTAAAACCACATCTTAGGAGATTTGGAGAGCATGTAAACTGAAACAAAATAATTTGAGTGATAATTGGCCTTGCAATAAGATTTAACACGCTATTAAGAGTTGGAAAGGTCATAGAAGGAGATTTAAAAGAATTTGCATCATAGTTGAAACGAGTTTTGAATGTAAAACCACATCAGAGGAGTTTTGAAAAGCATGTAAACTCAAGCAAAATAATTTTATTCACCATTGGTCTTGGAATAAGATTTAACGAGCCATTTTCATTTAAAAAGGTCATATAAGGAGAGTTAAAACAATTTCTATCATAGTGGAAGAGGGAGAGGAATCTTAAATCACATCTTAGGTGATTTAGAGAGCTTGGAAACTCAAACAAAAGAATTTGAGTCAAAATTGGCCATTCAACAAGATTTAACAGGCCATTAATGGTTATAAAGGTTATGGAAGGAGATTTAAAAAAATTTGCATCACAGTTGAAATGAGTTATGAACGTAAAACCACATCTTAGGAGATTTGGAGAGCATGTAAACTCAAACAAAATCATTTGAGTCATTAATGGCCTTGCAATAAGATTTAACATGCTTTTAAGAGTTGGAAAGGTCATGGAAGGAGATTTAAAATAATTTTCATCACAGTTGAAATGAGTTATGAATGTAAAACCACATCAGAGGAGATTTGAAGAGCATGTAAACTCGAGCAAAATAATTTGATTTACCATTTGTCTTGGAATAAGATTTAACATGTCATTTCCATTTAAAAAGGTCATATAAGGAGAGTTAAAACAATTTCTATCATAGTGGAAAAGGGAGAGGAATCTAAAATCACATCTTAGGAGATTTAGAGAGCTTGGAAACCCTAAACTCTTAATCACTTCTTAAATCTTATTGCAAGGGTAATGGTGACTCAAATTATTTTGTTGGAGTTTATATGCTCTTCGAATCTCCTAAGATAAGGTTTTACATTCATAACTTGTTTCAACTGGGATTCAAATTGTTTTAAATCTCCTTCCACGACATTTGTAACTCTAAATGGATTGTTCAATGTTTATTGTAAGGCCAAAGATGACTCAAATAATTTTGTTCGAGTTTACATGCTGTTCACATCGCCTAAAATGTGGTTTTACATTCATCGCTCACTTCAGCTGTGATGCAAATTATTTTACATCTCCTTTCATGACCTTTCTAACTCTAAATGTCTTGTTAAAACTTCTTTCTGAGGACAATGGCGACTCAAATTATTTTCTTTGAGTTTACATGCTCTTCAAATATCTGAAGTTATGGTTTTACATTGATAACTCGTTTCAATTGTGATGCATATTGCTCTAAATCTCCTTTCATGACCTTTCTAACTGTTAATGGCTTGTTGACTCTTATTGCAAGGCCAATTGTGACTCAAATTATTTTGTTTAAGTTCACTTGCTCCTCAAATCCCATAAGATGTGGTTTTACTTTCATCACTCGTTTCAATTGTGATGCAAATTGTTTTAAATCACCATACATAACATTTATAATTCTTAATGGCTTGTTAAACCTTCTTGAAGGGCCAATTATGACTCAAATTATTTCGCTTGAGTTTACATGCTCTTCAAATCTCCTAAGCTATGGTTTAACATTCATAACTCTTTTCAGCTGTGATTCATATTGCTTTAAATCTCCTTCCATGACCTTTCAAACACTTAATGGCTTGTTAAATCTTATTGCAATGCCAATTGTGACTCAAATTATTTTGTTTGAGTTTAGATGCTCCTCAAATCTCCTAAGATGTGTTTTTACATTCAAAACTCATATTAACTGTGATGTAAATTGTTTTAAATCTCCTTCCATGACCTTTCTAACTTTAAATGGCTTGTTAAATCTTTATTGTAAGGCCAATGGTGACTCAAATAATTTTTTTTGAGTTTACATGCTCTATGCATCTCCTAAAATGTGGTTATACATTGATAACTTATTTCAACTTTGATGCATATTGTTTTAAATCACCTTCCATGACTTTTCTAACTCTTAATCGCCTGTTAAATCTTATTGCAAGGTCAATTGTGACTCAAATTATTTTGCTTGTGTTTACATGCTCTTCAAATCTCCTACGCTATGGTTTTACATTCATAACTCTTTTCAATTGTGATACATATTGCCTTAAATCTCCTTCCATGACCATTCTAACTCTTAATGGCTTGTTAAATCTTATTGTAAAGCTAATTGTGACTCAAATTATTTTGTTTCACTTTACCTGCTCTTCAAATTTCCAAAGATTTGGTTACATTCAAAACTCTTTATAACTATGATGTAAATTGTTTTAAATATCTTTCCACGAATTTTCTAACTCTTAATGGCTTGTTAAATCTTTATTGTAAGGCAAATGGTGACTCAAATTATTTTGTTTTAGTTTACATGCTCTTTAAATCTCCTAAGCTATGATTTTACGTTCATAACTCTTTTCAACTGTGATGCATATCGCCTTAAATCACCTTCTATGTCCTTTCTAACTCTTAATGGTTTGTTAAATCTTATTGTAAAGCCAATTGTGACTCAAATTATTTTGTTTGACTTTACATGCTCTCTAAAAATAATTTGATTTACCATTTGTCTTGGAATAAGATTTAACATGTCATTTCCATTTAAAAAGGTCATATAAGGAGAGTTAAAACAATTTCTATCATAGTGGAAAAGAGAGAGGAATCTCAAAATCACTTCTTAAGAGATTTAGAGAGCTTGGAAACTTAACCACAACAATTTGAGTCAGAATTGGCCATTCAACAAGATTTAACAGGCCATCAAGGTTTATGAAGGCTATAGAAGGACATTCAAAACAATTTGCATCACAGTTAAAACGAGTTATGAATGTAAAACCACATCTTAGGAGATTTGGAGAGCATGTAAACTCAAAAAAAATAATTTGAGTGATAATTGGCCTTGCAATAAGATTTAACACGCTATTAAGAGTTGGAAAGGTCATGGAAGGAGATTTAAAAGAATTTGCATCACAGTTGAAACGAGTTTTGAATGTAAAACCACATCAGAGGAGATTTGAAAAGCATGTAAACTCAAGCAAAATAATTTGATTCACCATTGGTCTTGGAATAAGATTTAACAAGCCATTTTCATTTAAAAAGTTCATATAAGGAGAGTTAAAACAATTTCTATCATAGTGGAAAAGGGAGAGGAATCTAAAATCACATCTTAAGAGATTTAGAGAGCTTGGAAACTCAAACAAAATAATTTGAGTCACAATTGTCCATTCAACAAGATTTAACAGGCCATTAAGTGTTATGAAGGTTATAGAAGGAGATTTAAAGCAATTTGCATCACAATTGAAACGAGTTATGAATGTAAAAGCACATCTTAGGAGATTTAAAGAGATTGTAAACTCAAAAAAAATAATTTGAGTCACAATTGGCTTTGTAATAAGATTTAAGAAGCCATTAACAGTTAGAAACGTCATGGAAGGAGATTTAAAGCAATTTGGATCACAGTTGAAAAGGGTTACAAATGTAAAACCATAGCTTAAGAGAATTGAAGAGCATGTAAACTAAAACAAAATAATTTTAGTCACCATTGTCCTTACAAGAAGATTTAACAAGCTATTAAGAGTTAGGAAGGTCAAGGAAGGAGATTAGAAACAATATGAATCATAGTTCAAATGAGTGATGAATGAAGAAGCACATCTTAGCAGATTTAAAGAGCATATAAGCTCAAACAAAATAATTTGAGTCACCATTACCCTTGCAATATGATTTAACAAGCCATTAACAGTTTGGAAGGTTATGGAAGGGGATTTAAAGCAATATGCAACACAGTTGAAAAGAGTTATGAACGTAAAACCACCACTTAGGAGATTTGAAGAGCATGTAAACTCAAACAAAATAATTTCAGTCACAATTAGCCTTGCAATAAGGTTTAACAAGCTATTAAGAGTTAGAAAGGTCATGGAAGGAGATTTAAAACAATTTGCATGACAGTTGAAAAGACTTATGAATGTAAAACCACAGCTTAGAAGATTTTATTAGCATGTATAGTCAAACAAAATAATTTAAGTCGCCATTGTCCTTACAATAAAGATTTAACAAGCCATTTAGAGTTAGAAAGGCCATGGATGGAGATTTAAAACAATTTGCTTCACAATTAAATTGAGTTATGAATGTAAAACCACATCTTAGGAGATTTGGAGAGAATGTAAAATCAAACAAAATAATTTGAATCATAATTGGCCTTGCAATAAGATTTAACAAGCTATTATAAGTTGGAAAGGTCATGGAAGGAGATTTAAAATAATTTGCATCACAGTTGAAACGAGTTATGAATGTAAAACCACATCAGAGGATATTTGAAAAGCATGTAAACTCAAGCAAAATAATTTGATTCACAATTGGTCTTGGAATAAGTTTAACGAGCCATTTCCATTTAAAAAGGCCATATAAGGAGAGTTAAAACAATTTCTATCATAGTGGAAAAGAGACAGGAATCTCAAAATCACATCTTAAGAGATTTAGAGAGCTTGGAAACTTAACCACAACAATTTTGAGTCAGAATTGGCCATTCAACAAGATTTAACAGGCCATCAAGGTTTCTGAAGGCTATAGAAGGACATTCAATAAGATTTAGCAAGCCATTAGGAGGTAGAAAGGTCATGAAAGGAGATTAAAAACAATATGCATCATACTTCGAACGAGTTATGAATGAAAAAGCACATCTTAGCAAATTTAAAGAGCATATAAACTCAAAAAATATAATTTGAGTCACCATTGCGCTTGCAATAAGATTTAACAAGCCATTAACAGTTTGGAAGGTTGTGGAAGGGAATTTAAAGCAATATGCATCACATTTGAAACGAGTTATGCATGTATATTGCCTCTTAGGAGATTTCAAAGAACTTGTAAACTTAAAGAAAATAATTGGCTTTTTAATAACATTTAACAAGCGATGAAGAGTTAGAAAGGTCATGGAAAGAGATAAAAACAATTTGCATCACAGTTGAAACGAGATATGAATGTAATACCACATCTTAGGAGATGTAAAGTGCATGTAAACTCAAACAAAATAATTTGAGTCAAAACTGGCATTGCAATAAGATTTAACAAGCTATTAAGAGTTAGAAAGGTCATTAAAGGAGATTTAAAATAATTTTCATCACAGTTGAAACGAGTTATGAATGTAAAACCACTTCTTAGGAGAATTGAAGAGCATATAACAAGCCATTTTTCTTTAGAAAGGACATAAAAGAAGAGTTAAAACAATTTCTATCATAGTTGAAAAGGCAGAGGAATCTAAAATCACATCTTAAGACATTTAGAGAGCTTTGAAACTCAAACAAACCAATTTGAGTCACAATTGGCCTTTCAACAAGATTTAACAGGCCATTAAGAGGTACGAAGCTTATGGAAGGAGATTTAAAACAATTTGCATCACAGTTGAAACAAGTTATGAATGTAAAACCTTATCTTAGGAGATTCGAAGAGCATATAAACTCCAACAAAATAATTTGAGTCACCATTACCCTTGCAATAAGATTTAACAAGTGATTAAGAGTTTGAAAGGTCATGCAAGGGGATTTAAAGCAATATTCATCACATTTCAAAAGAGTTATGAATGTAAAACCACAACTTCGGGGATTTGAAGAGCATGTAAACTCACGCAAAATAATTTGTGTCAAAATTGGCCATGCAATATGATTTAGCAAGCCATTAAGAGTTAGAAAGGTCATGGAAGGGGATTTAAAGCAAAATACATCACAGCTGAAAAGAGGTTTCAATGTAAATCCACCGCTTAAGAGATATGAAGAGCATATAAACTCAAACAAAATAATTTTAGTCACCATTATCCTTGCAGTAAGATTTAGCAAGACATTAAGATGTAGAAAAGTCGTGGAAGGAGATTTAAAGCACTGTGCATCACAATTGAAAAGACTTATGAATGTAAAACCATAACTTAGGAGATTTGATGAGCATGTATACTCAAACAAAATAATTTAAGTCGCCATTGTCCTTATAATAAAGATTTAACAAGCCATATAGAGTTAGGAAGGTCATGGATGGAGATTTAAAACAATTTGCTTCACAATTAAAATGAGTTATGAATGTAAGACCACATCTTAGGAGATTTGAAGACCATATAAGCTCAAAAAAAAAATTTGAGTCACATTTGGCCTTGTAATAAGATTTAGCAAGCCATTAAGAGGTAGAAAGGTCACGGGAGGAGATTTAAAGCAATATGCATCACAGTTGAAAAGAATTATGAATGTAAAACCATAGGTTAGGACATTTGAAGAGCATGTAAACTCAAACAAAATAATTTAAGTCACAATTGGCCTTGCAATAAGATTTAACAAGTTATTAAGAGTTAGAAAGGTCATGGAAGGACATTTAAAATAATTTGCATCACATTTGAAATGAGATATGAATATAACACCACATCTTAGGGGATTTGAGGAGAATGTAAACTCAGGCAAAAAAATTTGATTCACCATTAGCTTTGCAATAGGATTTAGCAAGCCATTAAGAGTTAGAAAGGTTATGGAAGGGGATTTAAAGCAATATGCTTTACAGCTGAAAGAGTTATGAATGTAAAACCATCGCTTAGGAGATTTGAAGAGCATGTAACCTCAAACAAAACAATTTTAGTCGCCAGTGTCCTTGTAATAAGATTTTGAAAGCCATTAAGAGGTAGAAAGGTCAAGGAAGGAGATTTAAAGCAATGTGCATCATAATTGAAAAGACTTATGAATGTAAAACCACATCTTAGGAGATTTGATGAGCATCTATACTCAAACAAAATAATTTAAGTCATCATTGTCCATACAATAAAGATTTAACAAGCCATTTAGAGTTAGAAAGGTCATTTCTGGAGATTTAAAACAACTTTATTAACGATTAAAACGAGTTAAGAATGTAAAACCACCTCTTAGGAGATTTGGAGAGCGCGTAAACTCACGCAAAATGATTTGATTCACCATTGGCTTTGGAATATGATTTAACAAGACACTTTCTGTTAGAAAGGTCATATAAGGATAGTTAGACCAATTTCTATCACAGTGGATAAGGGAGAGGTATCTAAAATCACACCTTAAGAGATTTAGAGAGCTTGGAAACTCAACCAAAACAATTTGAGTCGCAATTAGCCTTTCAACAAGATTTAACAGGCCATTAAGAGTTATGAAGGTTATGGAAGGAGATTTAAAACAATTTGCGTCATAGTTGAAATGAGTTATGAACGTAAAACCACATCTTAGGAGATTTGGAGAGCATGTAAACTCAAACAAAATAATTTAAGTCATAATTGGCCTTGCAATAGGATTTAACATGCTTTTAAGAGTTGGAAAGGTCATGGAAGGAGATTTAAAATAATTTGCATCACAGTTGAAACGAGTTATGAATGTAAAACCACATCAGAGGATATTTGAAAAGCATGTAAACTCAAGCAAAATAATTTGATTCACCATTAGTCTTGGAATAAGTTTAACGAGCCATTTTCATTTAAAAAGGTCATATAAGGAGAGTTAAAACAATTTCTATCACAGTGGAAAAGGGAGAGGAATCTAAAATCACATCTTAAGAGATTTAGAGACCTTGGAAACTCAAACAAAAGAATTTGAGTCACAATTGGCCATTCAACAAGATTTAACAGGCCATTAATGGTTATGAAGGTTATGGAAGGAGATTTAAAACAATTTGCATCACGATTGAAATGAGTTATGAGCGTAAAAGCACATCTTAGGAGATTTGGAGAGCATGTAAACTCAAACAAAATAATTTGAGTCATAATTGGCCTTGCAATAGGATTTACATGCTTTTAAGAGTTGGAAAGGTCATGGAAGGAGATTTAAAATAATTTGCATCACAGTTGAAACGAGTTTTGAATGTAAAACCACATCTTAGGAGATTTGAAAAGCATGTAAACTCAAGCAAAATAATTTGAGTCACACTTGGCCTTGCAATAAAGATTTGGCAAGAGATTTAGAGTTAGAAAGGTCATGGATGGAGATTTAAAACAACTTTCTTCACAATTAAAACGAGTTATGAATGTAAAACCACATCTTAGGACTTTGGAGAGCACGTAAACTCAAACAAATAATTTGAGTCACAATTGGCCCTGCAATAAGATTTAACAAGCTATAAAGAGTTAGAAAGGTCATGGAATGAGATTTGAAATAATTTGCATCACTGTTGAAATGATTTATGAATGTAACACGACATCTTATGAGAATTGTAGAGCATGTAAACTAAGCCAAAATAATTTGATTCACCATTGGCCTTGGAATAAGATTTAACAAGCCATTTTCCTTTATATAGGTCATATAAGGAGAGTTAAAGCAATTTCTATCACAGTGGAAAAGGGAGAGCGATCTAAAATCACATCTTAAGAGATTTAGAAAGCTTGGAAACTCAACCAAAACAATTTGAGTCACAATTGGCCTTTCAACAAGATTTAACAGGCCATTAAGAGTTGTGAAGGATGTGGAAGGAGATTTAAAACAATTTGCATCCAGGTTGAAACGAGTTATGAATGTAAAATGACATCTTAGGAGATTTGAAGAGAAAGTAAACTCAAACAAAAGATTTTGAGTCACATTTGGCCTTGCAATAAGATTTAGCAAGCCATTAAGAGCTAGAAAGGTCATGGAAGGTGATTTGAAGCAATATACATGTCAATTGAAAAGAGTTATGAATGCAAAACCACAGCTTGGGAGATTTGAAGGGCATGTAAACACAAGAAAAATAATTTGAGTCACAATTGGCCTTGCAATATGATTTAGGTAGTGATTAAGAGTTAGAAAGGTCATGGAAAGGGATTTAAAACTATATGCATCACAGTTGAAATGAGTTTTGAATGCAAAACCACATCTTAGGAGATTTGAAGGGCATGTAAACTCAAGAAAAATAATTAGAGTCACAATTGGGCTTGCAATATGATTTAGCAAGCCATTAAGAGTTAGAAAGGTCATGGAAGAGTATTTAAAGCAATATGCATCACAGCTGAACAGAGTTATGAATGCAAAACCACTGCATAAGAGATTTGAAGAGCATGTAAACTCAAACAAAATAATTTGAGTCACAATTGCCCTTGCAATAAAATTTAACAAGCTATTAAGAGTTTGAAAGGTCATGGAAAGAGATTTAATGTAATTTGCATCACAGTTGAAACAAGTTATGAATGTAGAACCATATATTAGCAGATTTGAAGACATGTAAACTCAGTCAAAATAATTTGATTCACCATTGGCCTTGGAAAAAGATTTAACAAGCCATTTTCCTCTAGACAGGTTATATAAGGAGTGTTAAAACAATTTCTATCACAGTGGAAAAGGGAGAGGAATCTAAAATCACATCTTAAGAGATTTAGAGAGCTTGGAAACTGAACTAAATCAATTTGAGTCACAATTAGCCTTTCAACAAGATATAACATGCCATTAAGAGTCATAATGGTTATAGAAGGAGATTTAAAACAATATGCATCTCAATTGAGAAGAGTTTTAAATCTAAAACCGCAGCTTGGGAGATTTAAAGGGCATGTAAACACAAGAAAAATAATTCGAGTCAGAATTGGCCTTACAATAAGATTTAGCAAGCCATTAAAAGTTAGAAAGGTCATGGAAGGGGATTTAAAGCAATATGCATCACAGCTGAAAAGAGTTACAAATGTAAAACCATCGCCTGTGAGATTTGAAGAGCATGTAAACTCAAACAAAACAATCTTAGTCGCCTTTGTCCATGCAATCAGATTTAGCAGGCCATTAAGACGTAGAAAAGTCAAGGAAGGAGATTTAAAGCATTGTGCATCACAATTGAAAAGACTTATGAATGTAAAACCATAACTTAGGAGATTTGATGAGCATGTATACTCAAACAAAATAATTTAAATCGCCATTGTCCTTATAATAAAGATTTAACAAGCCATTTAGAGTTAGAAAGGTCATGGATGGAGATTTAAAATAATTTGCTTCACAATTAAAATGAGTTATGAATGTAAGACCACATCTTAGGAGATTTGAAGACCATATAAGCTCAAACAAAATAATTTGAGTCACATTTGGCCTTGTAATAAGATTTAGCAAGCCATTAATAGGTACAAAGGTCACGGGAGGAGATTTAAAGCAATATGCATCACAGTTGAAAATAATTATGAATGTAAAACCATAGGTTAGGACATTTGAAGAGCATGTAAACTCAAACAAAATAATTTAAGTCACAATTGGCCTTACAATAAAGATTTAACAAGCCATTTAGAGATAGAAAGGTCTTGGATGGAGATTTAAAACAACTTGCTTGACAATTAAAATGAGTTATAAATGTAACACCACATCTTAGGAGATTTGGAGAGCACTTAAATTCAAACAAAATAATTTGAGTCACAATTGGCCTTGCTATAAGATTTAACAAGCTGTTAAGAGTTGGAAAGGTCATGGAAGGAGATTTAAAATAATTTGCATCACATTTGAAATGAGTTATGAATGTAATAGCATATCTTAGGAGATTTGAAGGGCATGTAAACTCAGGAAAAATAATTTGATTCACCATTGGCCTCGGAATAAGATTTTACAAGCCATTTTCCTTTAGAAAGGTCAAATAAGGAGAGTTAAAACAATTTCTATCACAGTGGAAAAGGGAGAGGAATCTAAAATCACATCTTAGGAGATTTAGAGAGCTTGGAAACTCAAACAAAAGAATTTGAGTCAAAATTGGCCATTCAACAAGATTTAACAGGCCATTAATGGTTATAATGGTTTTGGAAGGAGATTTAAAAAAATTTGCATCACAGTTGAAATGAATTATGAACGTAAAACCACATCTTAGGAGATTTCGAGAGCATGTAAACTCAAACAAAATAATTTGAGTCGTTAATGGACTTGCAATAAGATTTAACATGCTTTTAAGTGTTGGAAAGGTCATGGAAGGAGATTTAAAATAATTTGCATCACAGTTGAAACGAGTTATGAATGTAAAACCACATCAGAGGAGATTTGAAGAGCATGTAAACTCAAGCAAAATAATTTGATTTACCATTTGTCTTAGAATAAGATTTAACATGTCATTTCCATTTAAAAAGGTCATATAAGGAGAGTTAAAACAATTTCTATCATAGTGGAAAAGAGACAGGAATCTCAAAATCACATCTTAAGAGATTTAGAGAGCTTGGAAACTTAACCACAACAATTAGAGTCAGAATTGGCCATTCAACAAGATTTAACAGGCCATCAAGGTTTATGAAGGCTATAGAAGGACATTTAAAAAAATTTGCATCACAGTTAAAACGAGTTATTAATGTAAAACCACATCTTAGGAGATTTGGAGAGCATGTAAACTCAAACAAAATAATTTGAGTGATAATTGGCCTTGCAATAGGATTTACATGCTTTTAAGAGTTGGAAAGGTCATGGAAGGAGATTTAAAATAATTTGCATCACAGTTGAAACGAGTTTATGAATGTAAAAGCACATCAGAGGAGATTTGAAAAGCATGTAAACTCAAGCAAAATAATTTGATTTACCATTTGTCTTGGAATAAGATTTAACATGTCATTTCCATTTAAAAAGGTCATATAAGGAGAGTTAAAACAATTTCTATCATAGTGGAAAAGAGACAGGAATCTCAAAATCACATCTTAAGAGATTTAGAGAGCTTGGAAACTTAACCACAACAATTTGAGTCAGAATTGGCCATTCAACAAGATTTAACAGGCCATCAAGGTTTATGAAGGCTATAGAAGGACATTTAAAACAATTTACATCACAGTTAAAACGAGTTATGAATGTAAAACCACATCTTAGGAGATTTGGAGAGCATGTAAACTCAAACAAAATAATTTGAGTGATAATTGGCCTTGCAGTAAGATTTAACACGCTATTAAGCGTTGGAAAGGTCATGGAAGGAGATTGAAAAGAATTTGTATCACAGTTAAAACGAGTTTTGAATGTAAAACAACATTAGAGGAGATTTGAAAAGCATGTAAACTCAAGCAAAATAATTTGATTCACCATTGGTCTTGTAATAAGATTTAACGAGCCATTTTCATTTAAAAAGGTCATATAAGGAGAGTTAAACCAATTTCTATCATAGTGGAAAAGGGAGAGGAATCTAAAATCACATCTTAAGAGATTTAGAGACATTGGAAACTCAAACAAAAGAATTTGAGTCACAATTGGCCATTCAATAAGATTTAACAGGCAATTAATGGTTATGAAGGTTATGGAAGGAGATTTAAAATAATTTGCATCACGATTGAAATGAGTTATGAGCGTAAAAGCACATCTTAGGAGATTTGGAGAGCATGTAAACTCAAACAAAATAATTTGAGTCATAATTGGCCTTGCAATAGGATTTACATGCTTTTAAGAGTTGGAAAGGTCATGGAAGGAGATTTAAAATAATTTGCATCACAGTTGAAACGAGTTTATGAATGTAAAAGCACATAAGAGGAGATTTGAAAAGCATGTAAACTCAAGCAAAATAATTTGATTCACCATTGGTCTTGGAATAAGATTTAACGAGCCATTTTCATTTAAAAAGGTCATATAAGGAGAGTTAAAACAATTTCTATCATAGTGGAAAAGAGAGAGGAATCTAAAATCACATCTTAAGAGATTTAGGGACCTTGGAAACTCAAACAAAAGAATTTGAGTCACAATTGGCCACTCAACAAGATTTAACAGACCATTAATGGTTATGAAGGTTATAGAAGGAGATTTAAAACAATTTGCATCACGATTGAAATGAGTTATGAGCGTAAAAGCACATCTTAGGAGATTTGGAGAACATGTAAACTCAAACAAAATAATTTGAGTCATAATTGGCCTTGCAATAGGATTTACATGCTTTTAAGAGTTGGAAAGGTCATGGAAGGAGATTTAAAATAATTTACATCATAGTTGAAACGAGTTTATGAATGGAAAACCACATCAGAGGAGATTTCAAAAGCATGTAAATTCAAGCAAAATAATTTGACTCACCATTGGCCTTGGAATAAGATTTAACAAGCCATTTTCATTTAAAAAGGTCATATAAGGAGAGTTAAAACAATTTCTATCACAGTGGAAAAGGGAAAGGAATCTAAAATCACATCTTAGGAGATTTAGAGAGCTTGGAAACTCAAACAAAAGAATTTGAGTCAAAATTGGCCATTCAACAAGATTTAACAGGCCATTAATGGTTATAAAGGTTATGGAAGGAGATTTAAAAAAATTTGCTTCACAGTTGAAATGAGTTATGAACGTAAAACCACATCTTAGGAGATTTGGAGAGCATGTAAACTCAAACCAAATAATTTGAGTCGTTAATGGCCTTGCAATAAGATTTAACATGATTTTCAGAGTTGGAAAGGTCATGGAAGGAGATTTAAAAGAATTTTCATCACAGTTGAAACGAGTTATGAATGTAAAATCACATCAGAGGAGATTTGAAGAGCATGTAAACTCAAGCAAAATAATTTGATTTACCATTTGTCTTGGAATAAGATTTAACATGTCATTTCCATTTAAAAAGGTCATATAAGGAGAGTTAAACCAATTTCTATCATAGTGGAAAAGGGAGAGGAATCTAAAATCACATCTTAGGAGATTTAGAGAGCTTGGAAACTCAAACAAAAGAATTTGAGTCAAAATTGGCCATTCAACAAGATTTAACAAGCCATTAATGGTTATAAAGGTTATGGAAGGAGATTTAAAAAAATTTGCATCACAGTTGAAATGAGTTGTGAACGTAAAACCACATCTTAGGAGATTTTGAGAGCATGTAAACTGAAACAAAATAATTTGAGTCATAATTGGCCTTGCAATAGCAATTACATGCTTTTAAGAGTTGGAAAGGTCATGGAAGGAGATTTAAAAGAATTTTCATCACAGTTGAAACGAGTTTTGAATGTAAAACCACATCAGAGGAGATTTGAAAAGCATGTAAACTCAACCAAATAATGTGATTCACCATTGGTCTTGGAATAAGATTTAACCAGCCATTTTCATTTAAAAAGGTCATATAAGGAGAGTTAAAACAATTTCTATCATAGTGGAAAAGGGAGAGGAATCTAAAATCACATCTTAGGAGATTTAGAGAGCTTGGAAACTCAAACAAAAGAATTTGAGTCAAAATTGGCCATTCAACAAGATTTAACAGGCCATTAATGGTTATAAAGGTTATGGAAGGAGATTTAAAAAAATTTGCTTCACAGTTGAAATGAGTTATGAACGTAAAACCACATCTTAGGAGATTTGGAGAGCATGTAAACTCAAACAAAATAATTTGAGTCGTTAATGGCCTTGCAATAAGATTTAACATGATTTTAAGAGTTGGAAAGGTCATGGAAGGAGATTGAAAAGAATTTTTATCACAGTTGAAACGAGTTATGAATGTAAAATCACATCAGAGGAGATTTGAAGAGCATGTAAACTCAACCAAAATAATTTGATTTACCATTTGTCTTGGAATAAGATTTAACATGTCATTTCCATTTAAAAAGGTCATATAAGGAGAGTTAAAACAATTTCTATCATAGTGGAAAAGGGAGAGGAATCTAAAATCACATCTTAGGAGATTTAGAGAGCTTGGAAACTCAAACAAAAGAATTTGAGTCAAAATTGGCCATTCAACAAGATTTAACAAGCCATTAATGGTTATAAAGGTTATGGAAGGAGATTTAAAAAAATTTGCATCACAGTTGAAATGAGTTGTGAACGTAAAACCACATCTTAGGAGATTTTGAGAGCATGTAAACTGAAACAAAATAATTTGAGTCATAATTGGCCATGTAATAGCAATTACATGCTTTTAAGAGTTGGAAAGGTCATGGAAGGAGATTTAAAAGAATTTTCATCACAGTTGAAACGAGTTTTGAATGTAAAACCACATCAGAGGAGATTTGAAAAGCATGTAAACTCAACCAAATAATGTGATTCACCATTGGTCTTGGAATAAGATTTAACCAGCCATTTTCATTTAAAAAGGTCATATAAGGAGAGTTAAAACAATTTCTATCATAGTGGAAAAGGGAGAGGAATCTAAAATCACATCTTAGGAGATTTAGAGAGCTTGGAAACTCAAACAAAAGAATTTGAGTCAAAATTGGCCATTCAACAAGATTTAACAGGCCATTAATGGTTATAAAGGTTATGGAAGGAGATTTAAAAAAATTTGCTTCACAGTTGAAATGAGTTATGAACGTAAAACCACATCTTAGGAGATTTGGAGAGCATGTAAACTCAAACAAAATAATTTGAGTCGTTAATGGCCTTGCAATAAGATTTAACATGATTTTAAGAGTTGGAAAGGTCATGGAAGGAGATTGAAAAGAATTTTTATCACAGTTGAAACGAGTTATGAATGTAAAATCACATCAGAGGAGATTTGAAGAGCATGTAAACTCAACCAAAATAATTTGATTTACCATTTGTCTTGGAATAAGATTTAACATGTCATTTCCATTTAAAAAGGTCATATAAGGAGAGTTAAAACAATTTCTATCATAGTGGAAAAGGGAGAGGAATCTAAAATCACATCTTAGGAGATTTAGAGAGCTTGGAAACTCAAACAAAAGAATTTGAGTCAAAATTGGCCATTCAACAAGATTTAACAAGCCATTAATGGTTATAAAGGTTATGGAAGGAGATTTAAAAAAATTTGCATCACAGTTGAAATGAGTTGTGAACGTAAAACCACATCTTAGGAGATTTTGAGAGCATGTAAACTGAAACAAAATAATTTGAGTCATAATTGGCCATGTAATAGCAATTACATGCTTTTAAGAGTTGGAAAGGTCATGGAAGGAGATTTAAAAGAATTTTCATCACAGTTGAAACGAGTTTTGAATGTAAAACCACATCAGAGGAGATTTGAAAAGCATGTAAACTCAACCAAATAATGTGATTCACCATTGGTCTTGGAATAAGATTTAACCAGCCATTTTCATTTAAAAAGGTCATATAAGGAGAGTTAAAACAATTTCTATCATAGTGGAAAAGGGAGAGGAATCTAAAATCACATCTTAGGAGATTTAGAGAGCTTGGAAACTCAAACAAAAGAATTTGAGTCAAAATTGGCCATTCAACAAGATTTAACAGGACATTAATGGTTATAATGGTTTTGGAAGGAGATTTCAAAAAAATTTGCATCACAATTGAAATGAGTTATGAGCGTAAAAGCACATCTTAGGAGATTTGGAGAGCATGTAAACTCAAACAAAATAATTTGAGTCATAATTGGCCTTGCAATAGGATTTACATGCTTTTAAGAGTTGGAAAGGTCATGGAAGGAGATTTAAAATAATTTGAATCACAGTTGAAACGAGTTTTGAATGTAAGACCACATCAGAGGAGATTTGAAAAGCATGTAAACTCAAGCAAAATAATTTGATTTACCATTTGTCTTGGAATAAGATTTAACATGTCATTTCCATTTAAAAAGGTCATATAAGGAGAGTTAAAACAATTTCTATCATAGTGGAAAAGAGACAGGAATCTCAAAATCACATCTTAAGAGATTTAGAGTGCTTGGAAACTTAACCACAACAATTTGAGTCAGAATTGGCCATTCAACAAGATTTAACAGGCCATCAAGGTTTATGAAGGCTATAGAAGGACATTTAAAACAATTTGCATCACAGTTAAAACGAGTTATGAATGTAAAACCACATCTTAGGATATTTGGAGAGCATGCAAACTCAAACAAAATAATTTGAGTGATAATTGGCCTTGCAGTAAGATTTAACTCGCTATTAAGAGTTGGAAAGGTCATGGAAAGAGATTGAAAAGAATTTGCATCACAGTTAAAACGAGTTTTGAATGTAAAACAACATTAGAGGAGATTTGAAAAGCATGTAAACTCAAGCAAAATAATTTGATTCACCATTGGTCTTGTAATAAGATTTAACGAGCCATTTTCATTTAAAAAGGTCATATAAGGAGAGTTAAACCAATTTCTATCACAATGGAAAAGGGAGAGGAATCTAAAATCACATCTTAGGAGATTTAGAGAGCTTGGAAACTCAAACAAAAGAATTTGAGTCAAAATTGGCCATTCAACAAGATTTAACAGGCCATTAATGGTTATAAAGGTTATGGAAGGAGATGTAAAAAAATTTGCATCACAGTTGAAATCTGTTATGAACGTAAAACTACATCTTTGGAGATTTGGAGAGCATGTAAACTCAAACAAAATAATTTGAGTCGTTAATGGCCTTGCAATAAGATTTAACATGCTTTTAAGTGTTGGAAAGGTCATGGAAGGAGATTTAAAATAATTTTCATCACAGTTGAAACGAGTTATGAATGTAAAATCACATCAGAGGAGATTTGAAGAGCATGTAAACTCAAGCAAAATAATTTGATTTACCATTTGTCTTGGAATAAGATTTAACATGTCATTTCCATTTAAAAAGGTCATATAAGGAGAGTTAAACCAATTTCTATCATAGTGGAAAAGGGAGAGGAATCTAAACTCACATCTTAGGAGATTTAGAGAGCTTGGAAACTCAAACAAAAGAATTTGAGTCAAAATTGGCCATTCAACAAGATTTAACAGGCCATTAATGGTTATAAAGGTTATGGAAGGACATTTAAAACAATTTGCATCACAGTTAAAACGAGTTATGAATGTAAAACCACATCTTAGGAGATTTGGAGAGCATGTAAACTCAAACAAAATAATTTGAGTCATAATTGGCCTTGCAATAAGATTTAACACGCTATTAAGAGTTGGAATGGTCATGGAAGGAGATTTAAAAGAATTTGCATCATAGTTGAAACGAGTTTTGAATGTAAAACCACATCAGAGGAGATTTGAAAAGCATGTAAACTCAAGCAAAATAATTTAATTCACCATTGGTCTTGGAATAAGATTTAACGAGCCATTTTCATTTAAAAAGGTCATATAAGGAGAGTTAAAACAATTTCTATCATAGTGGAAAAGGGAGAGGAATCTAAAATCACATCCTAGGAGATTTAGAGAGCTTGGAAACTCAAACAAAAGAATTTGATTCAAAATTGGCCATTCAACAAGATTTAACAGGCCATTAATGGTTATAATGGTTTTGGAAGGAGATTTCAAAAAAATTTGCATCACAATTGAAATGAGTTATGAGCGTAAAAGCACATCTTAGGAGATTTAGAGAGCATGTAAACTCAAACAAAATAATTTAAGTCATAATTGGCCTTGCAATAGGATTTACATGCTTTTAAGAGTTGGAAAGGTCATGGAAGGAGATTTAAAATAATTTGCATCACAATTGAAACGAGTTTTGAATGTAAGGCCACATCAGAGGAGATTTGAAAAGCATGTAAACTCAAGCAAAATAATTTGATTTACCATTTGTCTTGGAATAAGATTTAACATGTCATTTCCATTTAAAAAGGTCATATAAGGAGAGTTAAACCAATTTCTATCATAGTGGAAAAGGGAGAGGAATCTAAACTCACATCTTAGGAGATTTAGAGAGCTTGGAAACTCAAACAAAAGAATTTGAGTCAAAATTGGCCATTCAACAAGATTTAACAGGCCATTAATGGTTATAAAGGTTATGGAAGGACATTTAAAACAATTTGCATCACAGTTAAAACGAGTTATGAATGTAAAATGACATCTTAGGAGATTTGGAGAGCATGTAAACTCAAACAAAATAATTTGAGTCATAATTGGCCTTGCAATAAGATTTAACACGCTATTAAGAGTTGGAATGGTCATGGAAGGAGATTTAAAAGAATTTGCATCATAGTTGAAACGAGTTTTGAATGTAAAACCACATCAGAGGAGATTTGAAAAGCATGTAAACTCAAGCAAAATAAGATTTAACGAGCCATTTTCATTTAAAAAGGTCATATAAGGAGAGTTAAAACAATTTCTATCATAGTGGAAAAGGGAGAGGAATCTAAAATCACATCCTAGGAGATTTAGAGAGCTTGGAAACTCAAACAAAAGAATTTGATTCAAAATTGGCCATTCAACAAGATTTAACAGGCCATTAATGGTTATAATGGTTTTGGAAGGAGATTTCAAAAAAATTTGCATCACAATTGAAATGAGTTATGAGCGTAAAAGCACATCTTAGGAGATTTAGAGAGCATGTAAACTCAAACAAAATAATTTAAGTCATAATTGGCCTTGCAATAGGATTTACATGCTTTTAAGAGTTGGAAAGGTCATGGAAGGAGATTTAAAATAATTTGCATCACAATTGAAACGAGTTTTGAATGTAAGGCCACATCAGAGGAGATTTGAAAAGCATGTAAACTCAAGCAAAATAATTTGATTTACCATTTGTCTTGGAATAAGATTTAACATGTCATTTCCATTTAAAAAGGTCATATAAGGAGAGTTAAAACAATTTCTATCATAGTGGAAAAGAGAGAGGAATCTCAAAATCACATCTTAAGAGATTTAGAGTGCTTGGAAACTTAACCACAACAATTTGAGTCAGAATTGGCCATTCAACAAGATTTAACAGGCCATCAAGGTTTATGAAGGCTATAGAAGGACATTTAAAACAATTTGCATCACAGTTAAAACGAGTTATGAATGTAAAACCACATCTTAGGAGATTTGGAGAGCATGCAAACTCAAACAAAATAATTTGAGTGATAATTGGCCTTGCAGTAAGATTTAACTCGCTATTAAGAGTTGGAAAGGTCATGGAAAGAGATTGAAAAGAATTTGCATCACAGTTAAAACGAGTTTTGAATGTAAAACTGTAACGACCCCCTAATACGTCATACGCGATGCTTATCTGATTAGCGGAAGCATATGTGGTATTCTGAATGTTTATTCCCTATGTGGGAACGTCAGGGGATCGCTACTGGTTGAGCGTAACCCAAGTAGATTCTCCGTTATCCATTCAGATTCCGTTCAACCCTGATTCACACGCAGCTAACTAAATACACATACATACATCATCAATAATACCTCTGGAATGAAATCTAAAACTCATACATGTCTCATCATACATTCATACACATTTCAATTCAAATCCATAAATTTACAGCGGTAGATTCTACTGAAAATCTGGCAGAGTTTCCTCTGTAATTTGGTCATATCCCAAATACCGAATCACCTGTTTAAAATTCAACAAATCCCAACAACAAAGAAGAAACATACTAATATAAATCCATACACAGCAACATCAATTCATCGCTACAATCCATACATACTGTCTGAAACGTTATATATACATTCAGTCTAGTTCATACAATTTACAAGAGACAGAATCCGTTAAGTAACAGTGTCATCAGAGTATATATACAAATGATTCAAGCCTAAGCTAATCATCCTTCTATCTATCCTCGAGTCGCCTTTTATCGCCTGGCTCTCGCCTCGCCCTGTTCATCTGAGTACACAACCTAATGAGATATGAATCCCAGTAGAATAATTTACAATTTAATTATCATTCGAAAACCGCTTGAATACTCACGGTGAACACCGAAATCGTCTTCCCGAAATCAGTTCGAAAACAGTGGAATACCTTATCTTTAAAATCGTTTAAACACATGGAAATTGCGGCAATATATCACAATCAGGAAATCTATTTTCTTTTAAAATCAATTATCAAAATCAAGTAAAATCTCATGCCCTGTGTCTCTCAATCCACGTTGGCTACAAATCCGCTGTAGCCAAATCTAAATCATCTTCTAATTGCACGTAGTCTAGAGAGAATACCTCTCTTATCGTTGGGTGTGATCCGTAACACCAATCACCCGAATCAAGCCTATATTGTGAGTGTGATCCATAACACCAATCACTCACTCAAGGACCGGGTGAGAATCAACATCTAGGGCGTCCCCTAGCATGTGCACATACGCCAATTCTCATCCTCATACGCCTATTCGAACTCACATGCACTTTCGGCTATTCCTCAGGGTTCTAGGGTATCACGCCTAAATCACAACGTTTCCCCGTGTAGGTTATCCACCCTTATACTCCCTAAACCTTTCTTAGGGTCGTCCTGGTTTAACGCACAATCCCTAACTCAGTACAGGCTAAATCTGATAAAAATAGTTTCGTTTAAAAGCTTCCTGTACGAGGGATACTTAACGGCCATCCCATACTGGCTATCAAGTACCCAACCCTAAGTAAATCCATCCTAAAGGCATCTAAACTCGATAAACAAGGTGTCTAACATGCAATTAGGGTTTTTAGCACACAGGCATGCAATTTTATCCCATCGAAAGCAGCACGCAAATCCATACAAGTCGTCTAAATCAGTTAGGTATTCACTAAATCAATTCTAGGGTTCGGGAAGTGTAAATTATCCTACCTGGTCTCCGGTCACTTCAATTCAAGTCAAGACTCTGCAAAATCTCGGTTTCTGAGCCCAATTAATTCCCTGGACATGAAATTGAATATTTAGATTCGTCACGTCATCCAATTTTCAATCCTAAACCCGGTTACACAGTTACCTAGGTTAATTAATTGCCTAATTACGTTCAGCAGCCATTTCAGTCATATAACATCAGTTTTTGGGAAAATGGACCTTACCACTGTGCTCGGATTATGGAATTCTACGTCCCGGTGATCTCAGTTTCTCGGGATGCACGTCCAGGAACTCCGGCACGATGGCACATGGCGGCGCACGGCAGCAGACGGTGGCGCACGGCGGTGAGGTGCAGTTTGTCTCGAAAATCACACCACGGTGAAGCCCGCAAGCTCAGGAGTCCGAATACGGTGGTGGCACGGTGGTTCACGGCCGTTTGGGCGGTGTTTTCCGGCCACGAAGCGTCTCGCACGGCGGACGGCGTTTTGCCTCGATCCGGCGCGTCCGGCCTCCTTTGGCGGCCGAGCCATCGGAAGCGGTGGCGGCTCGGCTACACGGTGGTGGGGGCGGTGAGGGTCAACGGCGTCGGACGGCGGCGAATCAGGCTGGGGAAATTTCGCGCGATGGAGGGGAAAAACGGCATTTTTTCGGCGGCTCCGGCGGCCGTTGGTGGCGTTGGTTGGTTGCTGGTGGTTGTGGGTAGTGAGGGCTGTCGGTTGGTACCCTTGGTGGCGGCCCACGGTGGCTGTGGTGGCCGTTCACGGTGGAGGAAGGTGGAGAGAGAAAAGAGAGAAGAGAGAGAGAGTGTGGTGAGGAGAGAGAGTGAAATGGGAGAAATGGCGGGAGTTTGCGTAATTTAAAGCCTCCAGGGGCAATCCGGACTTTTCCCAGGCCACCCGGGGATCTTTTAGGGTGTCGGCATCCTTCCAGACGTTGGCACGTATTTCTATGCAAAAGTATCGGCCTCCGTCAATGGAAGTGACGCACGAAACTCCTTCCGTTAGTTTCTGATCGCCGAATTACATTTCTTTCTGTTTGATCGTGTTTCTGGCTTCAAATGACCTTCTGTGTCAAGTCATTATCCTCGAAATACGTGTCAGGCTTCGTTTGATTGGGATTAGGGTTAAAATCAAGTTTTATCTTTTAAAATCCTTTAAAAACTCTTTCGAATCTTTTCCGTTGTTACATTCTCCCCCCCTTAAAAGAAATTTTGTCCCCAAAATTCATACCTGTAAATAGTTCTGGATATCTTTGTCTCATTTCATCTTCTTTCTCCCACGTCATTTCCTGCGATGCGACATCCTGCCAAAGTACCTTAACTAAAGGGATCATTTTACTTCGAAGCTGCTTAGTCTTATAGTCAAGGATTTGAACAGGAGTAGATTCATAAGTCAAATTTTTCTTTAATATTATCGGTTGATTCTCTAATACATGCGCAGGATCTGGGACATATTTACGAAGTTGGGAGACGTGGAAGACATCATGTAAGTTGGACAAATGGGGAGGTAAAGCAATTTGGTAGGCAACGGGACCGACTCTTTGTAAAATTTGGAATGGTCCTAGGAATCTAGGACTTAGTTTCTTAGTCCTTATCTGTCTACCAATACCCGTGGTGGGGGACACTCTCAGAAATACGTGATCTCCCTCGTTAAATTCCAAAGGCCTTCTTCTCTTGTTGGCATAAGATTCTTGCCTCTGTTGGGCAGCTCTCATCTTTTCCCTGATCATTTTAATTTGATCAGTGGTTTCTTGTACCATTTCAGGTCCCAACAGTGTACTTTCCCCCATTTCTACCCAACTTAAAGGTGACTTACAAATCCTCCCATACAGAGCCTCATACGGTGCCATGCCGATGGTAGAGTGATAACTGTTATTGTATGCAAACTCTATCAACGGCAGGTGTTTATCCCAACTTCCTTTCTGTTCAAGCACACACGCCCTCAACATGTCTTTTAGGGTTTGAATAGTCCTCTCAGCATCGTCCGTCACCGAGGATGATAGGTCGTGCTAAATTTATTTGGGTTCCTAAAGCTTGCTGTAGGGATTGCCAAAATCTCGAAGTAAACCTAGGGTCTCGATCAGATACTATACCTGACGGTATTCCATGTAGTCTTACAATTTCCCTAAGGTATACTTCGGCTAATTTCTCCATGGAGTAATGCACTTTAACAGGTAAAAAGTGTGCAGACTTGGTCAACCTATCCACTATCACCCAAATGGCATCAAATCCTGCTGGTGTTCTAGGTAATCCAACCACGAAATCCATAGTGATCTGATCCCATTTCTTTTCTGGTATCTCCAATGGCTTAAGTAGCCCTGCGGGTTTCTGATGCTCTATCTTAACCTGTTGACAAGTTAAACAGGCATTCACGTAATCCGTGATATCTCTCCGCATACCAGGCCACCAAAAATTTCTCTTTAAATCTTGATACATCTTGGAAATACCGGGGTGAATAGTGTAATGGCTTCTGTGAGCTTCTGCTAACACTTTTTCCTTTAATTCCTGATGGTTCGGGATCACTACTCTCTTTCTAAACATCAAAACTCCATCAGGTGCTAATCCAAAGTCGGGTTGGTCTACATATACCTCCAAGGATTCATCCTCAAGTTGGGCTTGTCTAATTAATTCTCTCAGTTCGCAGGTGATCAAAAAGTCACTCATTACTAATCTTTGCGGAAACGAGATTACATTGAGACTAAGATTTCCAAAATCCTCAAGTAATCTCATCTCACTAATCATTAAACTGGCTAGTTGTAGTGACTTTCGGCTTAATGCATCGGCCACAACATTTGCTTTCCCTGCATGATATTTCAATTCAAAATCAAAGTCTTTCAAGTATTCTACCCACCTACGCTGCCTCATGTTTAATTCCTTCTGATCAAACAAATACCTAAGGCTCTTATGATCACTATATACCTCGAATACCACGCCATACAGGTAATGTCTCCAAATCTTTAGGGCAAACACAACGGCAGATAATTCTAAGTCATGGGTGGGATAGTTCTCCTCTGCAGGTTTCAATTGTCGCAATGCATAAGCCACAACTTTCCCATCCTGCATCAAAACACAACCTAGGCCTCTCAAAGATGCATCTGTGTATACAGTAAAGGGTTCTAGGGGTCTCGGAATAATTAATACAGGAGCGGTGGTCAATTTCTCTTTCAGAATCTGAAAACTAGTCTCACACTGTTCGCTCCATTCAAAGTCTACCCCTTTTCGAGTCAATCGGGTTAATGGCACAGCTATTTGCGAAAATCCTTGAATAAATTTTCGATAATAGCCGGCCAAACCCAAGAAACTCCTAATCTCGGTGACCGTTCTAGGTCGATCCCAATCTAATACTGCTTCAATTTTCTTTGGGTCGACCGCTATCCCTTTCCCATTTACCACATGTCCTAAAAATTTCACTTCTTCTAACCAAAACTCACATTTCTCCAGCTTTGCATACAATTGTTTCTCTTCCAGTATCTGTAACACCGTGTTAAGATGCTGGGCATGCTCTTCGTGAGTCTTGGAATATACTAAGATATCGTCAATGAATACCACAACAAATTGATCTAAATAGGGCCTGAAAATTCTGTTCATATAATCCATAAAGACAGCGGGTGCATTCGTCAATCCAAACGGCATCACTAAAAACTCGTAATGGCTATATCTTGTCCTGAATGCTGTCTTGGAAATATCCTCCTCTCTAACCCTAATCTGGTGGTATCCTGACCTTAAATCTATCTTAGAAAATACAGTCGCGGCTTGCAACTGATCAAACAAATCGTCAATACGTGGCAATGGGTATTTGTTCTTAATGGTCACCTTATTCAATTGTCGGTAATCAATACACAGTCTTAAACTCCCATCTTTCTTCTTTACGAATAAGACCGGAGCTCCCT
The DNA here is from genome assembly GCA_031216115.1 of Senna siamea. NCBI lineage: Eukaryota > Viridiplantae > Streptophyta > Magnoliopsida > Fabales > Fabaceae > Senna > Senna siamea. The sequence goes on along the minus strand of CM062361.1, from coordinate 20,926,545 downwards.
ATGGTGATACACTTGGCCTAACGAACCCCTTCTCCAACATGTCCTCGATTTGGACTTTTAATTCTCTCAATTCTGCGGGGGCCATACGATACGGGGTCATAGCTATTGGACCCGCTCCCGGAATTAGGTCAATGGTGAATTCTATCTCTCTAAGTGGTGGCAGCTTACAAATTTCCAAAGGAAATACCTCCGGAAAGTTACTAATAATTGGGATTTGACTTAATCTATCCTGCAATTCTACCTCAGAGAGATTGAGGGACATATCACCTATCTCACAAGCTCTGTCATTACCACGCACAGGCACGTTATCTAGATAAGTAATTGTCCCTTCGGAATAATTCAACAAGACCCGATTCCTAGTCAACCAATCCATTCCCAAAATAACGTCGATCCCTGACAATGGTATACACACTGAGTCCACAAGAAACAAGGTATCTTCAATGATTAAAGGGCAATTTAGGCATATTCGTGGGGACATAGTGGCTTCTCCCAAGGGTGTGGATATGTATAGGTCACAGGGCAAGGTTTGAACAGGTAATCTCATTCGTTCTACGCATGCATCAGCAATAAAGGAGTGCGTAGCACCCGAATCAAACAATATTATTAAAGAAAAATTATAAATTTTACCTCTACCCTGCATCAAGCCTGAGGATCTGTCGACGTTGGCAGCATTCATGGTAAAAACTCTCCCTGGAGCTTGTGGTCTTCGGCTACCAGATGTCGGCTGATTCCCCGTGGAAGGGCAATATCTGGCCATGTGTCCTGTGCCTCCACATCTATAACACTGGAGGGGAGTCTGATGCCAGCAGGGTTGATTTGGATGTCTGGTACCACACTTCTGACAAAGAGTATTATCAGGTCGCCTCCCACTGCTACTAGAAGCCCCTGGTTGCGGTTTAAACATACCGCTTCTTACATTCAGATTCTGGCGCATGTGGGCGGTTCTGTCTGTTGTGTCATATTCTCGAGCCTTGTTTACGTTCTAAATTCTTGCTCGAGTGCACTTATTCACGGTGTGGCAAAGTCTCGAATCTCGGGGTAGCCAATCGAGTCTTCATAGGTAGATCGAGGCCTTCTTCTAGTTGTTTCGCTTTCCAAGCCTCATCGTAATGCATTCGCAGTAAGTAGAGTACCTTGATAATTCCTCAAAGCATTTGAGATACTCGTCAAACGGCCGCCTCCTGGGTGAGCCAGAAGCGTGCTTCCTTTGCTTGTTTCACGCTCTCAGGATATCTTGATCCATGAAGACTCTCTTGAAAGATTCCCAAGTCGATGGAATGTCTCGACTCTCCATCAATTCTTTGGGCATCTGTCCACCAAAGTTCAGCTTAAGCCCTTCAAAGATATATGTTGCATATGTGAATTGTTCATCGTCGCCGCAACAACACTGAAAATCTTTTTCAATTCCTTTTATCCAAGCTTCCACAGCAGCTAGATCGGAGGCACCTGTGAACGGAGATGGACCTGCTCTCTGGAATTCAATCCATCCCTGATATAGTGGATTCACTTGTTGGGTGGCTCCGTCGTTTCTCGTCTGTCTATCGTCCTGCTGCTGTCTCATTGCATTGGCACTGGTAGTGGCCTGGTCTCTCATGGCATCGGCCATTAATCTGATAGATTCCATCATCTCACGCATGTCAACCTCAGTCTCCATGCTACCACTACCTGACGCACCCTGGCTTCTGTGCCTTGGCCTTCCCCTAGGCCTACGTGTGGCGTCCCTACTAGATTTTGCCATACTTATCTGACACAGAAACAAACAGATCAGTCACACAGCAATAGTTAACAAAAGTACATCAAATTCATTCCGTTCATTATCAATTCAAATCAGGTCCTATCATTCCAGAGTCAAATCAATCAAAACCCTAAAGCTACAAGCCCAAAGATTTAAAGTCCTAAGTCCACTAAACCAGAAGATCCGACAAACCAGGCTCTGATACCATAATTGTAACGACCCCCTAATACGTCATACGCGATGCTTATCTGATTAGCGGAAGCATATGTGGTATTCTGAATGTTTATTCCCTATGTGGGAACGTCAGGGGATCGCTACTGGTTGAGCGTAACCCAAGTAGATTCTCCGTTATCCATTCAGATTCCGTTCAACCCTGATTCACACGCAGCTAACTAAATACACATACATACATCATCAATAATACCTCTGGAATGAAATCTAAAACTCATACATGTCTCATCATACATTCATACACATTTCAATTCAAATCCATAAATTTACAGCGGTAGATTCTACTGAAAATCTGGCAGAGTTTCCTCTGTAATTTGGTCATATCCCAAATACCGAATCACCTGTTTAAAATTCAACACCGATCCAACAACAAGATAAACATACTAATATAAATCCATACACAAAGAACATCAATTCATCGCTACAATCCATACATCTTTATGCGAAGCGTTATATATACATTCAGTCTAGTTCATACAATTTACAAGAGACAGAATCCGTTAAGTAACAGTGTCATCAGAGTATATATACAAATGATTCAAGCCTAAGCTAATCATCCTTCTATCTATCCTCGAGTCAGCTTCTTTATCGCCTGGCTCCCGCCTGCCCCCTGTTCATCTGAGTACACAACCTAATGAGATATGAATCCCAGTAGAATAATTTACAATTTAATTATCATTCGAAAACCAGTTGAATACTCAGCGGTGTGAACACCGAAATCGTCTTCCCGAAATCAGTTCGAAAACAGTGGAATACCTTATCTTTAAAATCGTTTAAACACATGGAAATTGCGGCAATATATCACAATCAGGAAATCTATTTTCTTTTAAAATCAATTATCAAAATCAAGTAAAATCTCATGCCCTGTGTCTCTCAATCCACGTTGGCTACAAATCCGCTGTAACCAAATCTAAATCATCTTCTAATTGCACGTAGTCTAGAGAATACCTCTCTTATCGTTGGGTGTGATCCGTAACACCAATCACCCGAATCAAGCCTATATTGTGAGTGTGATCCGTAACACCAATCACTCACTCAAGGACCGGGTGAGAATCAACATCTAGGGCGTCCCCTAGCATGTGCACATACGCCAATTCTCATCCTCATACAGTCTATTCGAACTCACATGCACTCGGTCGGCTATTCCTCAGGGTTCTAGGGTATCACGCCTAAATCACAACGTTTCCCCGTGTAGGTTATCCACCCTTATACTCCCTAAACCTTTCTTAGGGTCGTCCTGGTTTAACGCGCAATCCTTAACTCAGTACAGGCTAAATCTGATAAATAATTTCGTTTAAAAGCTTCTGCATTTGAGAGATACTTAACGGCCGTCCCATACCGGCTATCAAGTACCCAACCCTAAGTAAATCTGTCCTAAAGGCATCTAAACTCGATAAACAAGGTGTCTAACATGCAATTAGGGTTTTCAGCACACAGGCATGCAATTTTATCCCATCGAAAGCAGCACGCAAATCCATACAAGTCGTCTAAATCAGTTAGGTATTCACTAAATCAATTCTAGGGTTCTGAAGTGTAAATTATCCTACCTGGTCTCCTGTCGCTTCAATTCGATCAGGTCTCTGCGAAATCTCGGTTTCTGAGCCCAATTAATTCCTGGACATGAAATTGAATATTTAGATTCGTCACGTCATCCAATTTTCAATCCTAAACCCGGTTACACAGTTACCTAGGTTAATTAATTGCCTAATTACGTTCGGCAACCATTTCAGTCATATAACATCGCTTTGGGAAAGCGGACCTTACCATCGTGTTTCGGATTATGGAATTCTACGTCCCGGTGATCTCAGTTTCTCGGGATGCATGTCCAGAACTCCGACGGCAAGACACGGCAAGACGGCGCACGGACGGTGGCGGCGGTGAGGTGCGGTTTGTCTCGAAAATCACACCACGGTGAAGCCCGCAAGCTCAGGAGTCCGAATACGGTGGTGGCACGGCGGTTCACGGCCGTTTGGGCCGTGTTTTCTGGCCACGAAGCGTCTCGCACGGCGGATGACGTTTTGCCTCGATCCGGGCGCGTCCGGCCTCCTTTCGACAGAAACTCTGAAGCGGTGGCGGCTCGGGCTACGGTGGTGGGGCGGTGAGGGTCAACGGCGTCAGGCGCAAATCGGTCGGGAAATTTCGCGCGATGGAGGGGAAAAATGGCATTTTTACGGCGGCTCCGGCGGTCGTTGGTGGCGGTGGTTGGTTGCTGGTGGTTGTGGGCAGTGAGGGCTGTCGGTTGGTACCCTTGGTGGCGGCCCACGGTGGCTGTGGTGGCCGTTCACGGTGGAGGAAGGTGGAGAGAGAAAAGAGAGAAGAGAGAGAGAGTGTGGTGAGGAGAGAGAGTGAAATGGGAGAAATGGCGGGAGTTTGCGTAATTTAAAGCCTCCAGGGGCAATCCCGACTTTTCCCAGGCCACCCGGGGATCTTTTAGGGTGTCAGCATCCTTCCAGACGTTGGCACGTATTTCCATGCAAAAGTATCGGCCTCCGTCAATGGAAGTGACGCACGAAACTCCTTCCGTTAGTTTCTGATCGCTGGATTACATTTCTTTCTGTTTGATCATGTTTCTGGCTTCAAACGACCTTCTGTGTCAAGTCATTATCCTCGAAATACGTGTCAGGCTTCGTTTGATTGGGATTAGGGTTAAAATCAAGTTTTATCTTTTAAAATCCTTTAAAAACTCTTTCGAATCTTTTCCGTTGTTACAAAAACAACATTAGAGGAGATTTGAAAAGCATGTAAACTCAAGCAAAATAATTTGATTCACCATTGGTCTTGTAATAAGATTTAACGAGCCATTTTCATTTAAAAAGGTCATATAAGGAGAGTTAAACCAATTTCTATCACAGTGGAAAAGGGAGAGGAATCTAAAATCACATCTTAGGAGAATTAGAGAGCTTGGAAACTCCAACAAAAGAATTTGAGTCAAAATTGGCCATTCAACAAGATTTAACAGGCCATTAATGGTTATAAAGGTTATGGAAGGAGATTTAAAAAAATTTGCATCACAGTTGAAATCTGTTATGAACGTAAAACCACATCTTTGGAGATTTGGAGAGCATGTAAACTCAAACAAAATAATTTGAGTCGTTAATGGCCTTGCAATAAGATTTAACATGCTTTTAAGTGTTGGAAAGGTCATGGAAGGAGATTTAAAATAATTTTCATCACAGTTGAAACGAGTTATGAATGTAAAATCACATCAGAGGAGATTTGAAGAGCATGTAAACTAAAGCAAAATAATTTGATTTACCATTTGTCTTGGAATAAGATTTAACATGTCATTTCCATTTAAAAAGGTCATATAAGGAGAGTTAAAACAATTTCTATCATAGTGGAAAAGAGAGAGGAATCTCAAAATCACATCTTAAGAGATTTAGAGAGCTTGGAAACTTAACGACAACAATTTGAGTCAGAATTGGCCATTCAATAAGATTTAACAGGCCATCAAGGTTTAGGAAGGCTATAGAAGGACATTTAAAACAATTTGCATCACAGTTAAAATGAGTTATGAATGTAAAATGACATCTTAGGAGATTTGGAGAGCATGTAAACTCAAACAAAATAATTTGAGTGATAATTGGCCTTGCAATAAGATTTAACACACTATTAAGAGTTGGAAAGTTCATGGAAGGAGATTTAAAAGAATTTGCATCATCATTGAAACGAGTTTTGAATGTAAAACCACATCAGAGGAGATTTGAAAAGCATGTAAACTCAAGCAAAATAATTTAATTCACCATTGGTCTTCGAATAAGATTTAACGAGCCATTTTCATTTAAAAAGGTCATATAAGGAGAGTTAACACAATTTCTATCATAGTGGAAAAGGGAGAGGAATCTAAAATCACATCCTAGGAGATTTAGAGAGCTTGGAAACTCAAACAAAAGAATTTGATTCAAAATTGGCCATTCAACAAGATTTAACAGGCCATTAATGGTTATAAAGGTTATGGAAGGAGATTTAAAAAAATTTGCATCACAGTTGAAATGAGTTATGAGCGTAAAAGCACATCTTAGGAGATTTGGAGAGCATGTAAACTCAAACAAAATAATTTGAGTCATAATTGGCCTTGCAATAGGATTTACATGCTTTTAAGAGTTGGAAAGGTCATGGAAGGAGATTTAAAATAATTTGCATCACAGTTGAAACGAGTTATGAATGTAAAAGCACATCAGAGGAGATTTGAAAAGCATGTAAACTTAAGCAAAATAATTTGACTCACTATTGGTCTTGGAATAAGATTTAACAAGCCATTTTCATTTAAGAAGGTCATATAAGGAGAGTTAAAACAATTTCTATCATAGTGGAAAAGAGACAGGAATCTCAAAATCACATCTTAAGAGATTTAGAGAGCTTGGAAACTTAACAACAACAATTTGAGTCAGAATTGGCCATTCAACAAGATTTAATAGGCTATCAAGGTTTATGAAGGCTATAGAAGGACATTTAAAACAATTTGCATCACAGTTAAAACGAGTTATGAATGTAAAACCACATCTTAGGAGATTTGGAGAGCATATAAACTCAAACAAAATAATTTGAGTGATAATTGGCCTTGCAATAAGATTTAACACGCTATTAAGAGTTGGAAAGGTCATGGAAGGAGATTTAAAATAATTTACATCACAGTTGAAACGAGTTTTGAATGTAAAACCACATCAGAGGAGATTTGAAAAGCATGTAAACTCAAGCAAAATAATTTGATTCACCATTGGTCTTGGAATAAGATTTAACAAGCCATTTTCATTTAAAAAGGTCATATAAGGAGAGTGAAAACAATTTCTATCATAGTGGAAAAGGGAGAGGAATCTAAAATCACATCTTAAGAGATTTAGAGAGCTTGGAAACTCAAACAAAAGAATTTGAGTCACCATTGGCCATTCAACAAGATTTAACAGGCCATTAAGTGTTATGAAGGTTATAGAAGGAGATTTAAAAAAATTTGCATCACAATTGAAACGAGTTATAAATGTAAAAGCACATCTTAGGAGATTTAAAGAGATTGGAAACTCAAACAAAATAATTTGAGTCACAATTGGCTTTGCAATAAGATTTAAGAAGCCATTAACAGTTAGAAAGGTCATGGAAGGAGATTTAATGCAATTTGGTTCACAGTTGAAAAGGGTTACAAATGTAAAACCATAGCTTAAGAGAATTGAAGAGCATGTAAACTAAAACAAAATAATTTTAGTCACCATTGTCCTTACAAGAAGATTTAACAAGCTATTAAGAGTTAGGAAGGTCAAGGAAGGAGATTGGAAATAATATGCATCATAGTTCAAACGAGTTATGAATGAAGAAGCACATCTTAGCATATTTAAAGAGCATATAAGCTCAAACAAAATAATTTGAGTCACCATTACCCTTGCAATATGATTTAACAAGCCATTAACAGTTTGGAAGGTTATGGAAGGGGATTTAAAGCAATATGCAACACAGTTGAAAAGAGTTATAAACGTAAAACCACCACTTAGGAGATTTGAAGAGCATGTAAACTCAAACAAAATAATTTCAGTCACAAGTAGCCTTGCAATAAGATTTAACAAGCTATTAAGAGTTAGAAAGGTCATGGAAGGAGATTTAAAACAATTTGCATGACAGTTGAAAAGACTTATGAATGTAAAACCACAGCTTAGAAGATTTTATGAGCATGTATAGTCAAACAAAATAATTTAAGTCGCCATTGTCCTTACAATAAAGATTTAACAAGCCATTTAGAGTTAGAAAGGCCATGGATGGAGATTTAAAACAATTTGCTTCACAATTAAATTGAGTTATAAATGTAAAACCACATCTTAGGAGATTTTGAGAGCATGTAAACTCAAGCAAAATCATTTGAGTCATAATTGGCCTTGCAATAAGATTTAACATGCTTTTAAGAGTTGGAAAGGTCATGGAAGGAGATTTAAAATACTTTGCATCACAGTTGAAACTTGTTATGAATGTAAAACCACATCAGAGGAGATTTCAAAAGCATGTAAACTCAAGCAAAATAATTTGATTCACAATTGGTCTTGGAATAAGATTTAACAAGCCATTTTCCTTTATATAGGTCATATAAGGAGAGTTAAAACAATTTCTATCACAGTGGAAAAGGGAGAGGAATCTAAAATCACATCTTAAGAGATTTAGAGAGCTTGGAAACTCAACCAACACAATTTGAGTCACAATTGGCCATTCAACAAGATTTAACAGGCTATTAATGGTTATGAAGGTTATGGAAGGAGATTTAAAACAATTTGCATCACAATCAAAATGAGTATTGTATGTAAAACCACATCTTAGGAGATTTAAAGAGTATGTAAACTCAAACAAAATAATTTGAGTTACAATTGGCCACGCAATATGATTTAGCAAGCCATTAGGAGGTAGAAAGGAAATGGAAGGTGATTTAAAGCAATATACATCTCAATTGAAAAGAGTTACGAATGTAAAACCACAACGTAGGAGATTTGATGAGCATGTACACTCAAAATAATAATTTGAGTCAGCATTGGCCTTGCAATAAGATTTAAGAAGCGATTAAGAGTTAGAAAGGTCATGGAAGGGGATTTAAAACAATATGCATCATAGTTGAAATGATTTATGAATGAAAAACCACTTCTTAGGAGATTTGAAGAGCATGTAAGCTCAAAATAATTTTAGTCACCATTGTCCTTGCAATAAGATTTAGCAAGCCATTAGGAGGTAGCAAGGTCATGAAAGGAGATTGAAAACAATATGCATCATACTTCGAACGAGTTATGAATGAAAAAGCACATCTTAGAAAATTTAAAGAGCATATAAACTCAAAAAATATAATTTGTGTCACCATTGCCCTTGCAATAAGATTTAACAAGCCATTAACAGTTTGGAAGGTCGTGGAAGGGAATTTAAAGCAATATGCATCACATTTGAAACGAGTTATGCATGTATATTGCCTCTTAGGAGATTTCAAAGAACTTGTAAACTTAAAGAAAATAATTTAAGTCAGAATTGGCGTTGAAATAAGATTTAGCAAGCCATTATGAGGTAGAAAGGTCATGAAAGGAGATTTAAAGAAATATGCATCATAGTTGAAAATAGTGATGTATGTAAAACTATAGCTTAGGAGATTTGAGGGCCATGTAAACTCAAGCAAAATTTTTTGAATCACAATTGGCTTTGCAATAACATTTAACAAGCGATGAAGAGTTAGAAAGGTCATGGAAAGAGATTAAAACAATTTGCATCACAGTTGAAACGAGATATGAATGTAATACCACATCTTAGGAGATGTAAAGAGCATGTAAACTCAAAGAAAATAATTTGAGTCAAAACTGGCATTGCAATAAGATTTAACAAGATATTAAGAGTTAGAAAGGTCATTAAAGGAGATTTAAAATAATTTTCATCATAGTTGAAACGAGTTATGAATGTAAAACTACTTCTTAGGAGAATTTAAGAGCTTGTAAACTCAAGCAAAATAATTTGATTTACCATTGGCCTTGGAATAAGATTTAACAAGCCATTTTTGTTTAGAAAGGACATAAAAGAAGAGTTAAAACAATTTCTATCATAGTTGAAAAGGCATAGGAATCTAAAATCACATCTTAAGACATTTAGAGAGCTTTGAAACTCAAACAAACCAATTTGAGTCACAATTGGCCTTTCAACAAGATTTAACAGGCCATTAAGAGGTACGAAGCTTATGGAAGGAGATTTAAAACAATTTGCATCACAGTTGAAACAAGTTATGAATGTAAAACCTTATCTTAGGAGATTCGAAGAGCGTATAAACTCCAACAAAATAATTTGAGTCACCATTACCCTTGCAATAAGATTTAACAAGTGATTAAGAGTTTGAAAGGTCATGCAAGGGGATTTAAAGCAATATTCATCACATTTCAAAAGAGTTATGAATGTAAAACCACAACTTAGGAGATTTGAAGAGCATGTAAACTCATGCAAAATAATTTGAGTCAAAATTGGGCATGCAATATGATTTAGCAAGCCATTAAGAGTTAGAAAGGTCATGGAAGGGGATTTAAAGCAAAATACATCACAGTTGAAAAGAGGTTTCAATGTAAATCCACCGCTTAGGAGATTTGAAGAGCATATAAACTCAAACAAAATAATTTTAGTCACCATTATCCTTGTAGTAAGATTTAGCAAGACATTAAGATGTAGAAAAGTCGTGGAAGGAGATTTAAAGCACTGTGCATCACAATTGAAAAGACTTATGAATGTAAAACCATAACTTAGGAGATTTGATGACCATGTATACTCAAACAAAATAATTTAAGTCGCCATTGTCCTTATAATAAAGATTTAACAAGCCATATAGAGTTAGGAAGGTCATGGATGGAGATTTAAAACAATTTGCTTCACAATTAAAGTGAGTTATGAATGTAAGACCACATCTTAGGAGATTTGAAGACCATATAAGCTCAAACAAAATAATTTGAGTCACATTTGGCCTTGTAATAAGATTTAGCAAGCCATTAAGAGGTAGAAAGGTCACGGGAGGAGATTTAAAGCAATATGCATCACAGTTGAAAAGAATTATGAATGTAAAACCATAGGTTAGGACATTTGAAGGGCATGTAAACTCAAACAAAATAATTTAAGTCACAATTGGCCTTGCAATAAGATTTAACAAGTTATTAAGAGTTAGAAAGGTCATGGAAGGACATTTAAAATAATTTGCATCACATTTGAAATGCGATATGAATATAACACCACATCTTAGGGGATTTGAGGAGAATGTAAACTCAGGCAAAAAAATTTGATTCACCATTAGCCTTGCAAAAGGATTTAGCAAGCCATTAAGAGTTAGAAAGGTCATGGAAGGGGATTTAAAGCAATATTCTCTACAGCTGAAAGAGTTATGAATGTAAAACCATCGCTTAGGAGATTTGAAGAGCATGTAACCTCAAACAAAACAATTTTAGTCGCCAGTGTCCTTGCAATAAGATTTTGCAAGCCATTAAGAGGTAGAAAGGTCAAGGAAGGAGATTTAAAGCAATGTGCATCATAATTGAAAAGACTTATGAATGTAAAACCACATCTTAGGAGATTTGATGAGCATCTATACTCAAACAAAATAATTTAAGTCACCATTGTCCATACAATAAAGATTTAACAAGCCATTTAGAGTTAGAAAGGTCATTTCTGGAGACTTAAAACAACTTTATTAACGACTAAAACGAGTTAAGAATGTAAAACCACCTCTTAGGAGATTTGGAGAGCGCGTAAACTCACGCAAAATGATTTGATTCACCATTGGCCTTGGAATATGATTTAACAAGCCACTTTCTGTTAGAAAGGTCATATAAGGATAGTTAGAACAATTTCTATCACAGTGGATAAGGGAGAGGAATCTAAAATCACACCTTAAGAGATTTAGAGAGCTTGGAAACTCAACCAAAACAATTTGAGTCGCAATTAGCTTTTCAACAAGATTTAACAGGCCATTAAGAGTTATGAAGGTTATGGAAGGAGATTTAAAACAATTTGCGTCACAGTTGAAATGAGTTATGAACGTAAAACCACATCTTAGGAGATTTGGAGAGCATGTAAACTCAAACAAAATAATTTAAGTCATAATTGGCCTTGCAATAGGATTTAACATGCTTTTAAGAGTTGGAAAGGTCATGGAAGGAGATTTAAAATAATTTGCATCACAGTTGAAACGAGTTATGAAATGTAAAACCACATCAGAGGATATTTGAAAAGCATGTAAACTCAAGAAAAACAATTTGATTCACCATTGGTCTTGGAATAAGTTTAACGAGCCATTTTCATTTAAAAAGGTCATATAAGGAGAGTTAAAACAATTTCTATCATAGTGGAAAAGGGAGAGGAATCTAAAATCACATCTTAAGAGATTTAGAGACCTTGGAAACTCAAACAAAAGAATTTGAGTCACAATTGGCCATTCAACAAGATTTAACAGGCCATTAATGGTTATGAAGGTTATGGAAGGAGATTTAAAACAATTTGCATCACGATTGAAATGAGTTATGAGCGTAAAAGCACATCTTAGGAGATTTGGAGAGCATGTAAACTCAAACAAAATAATTTGAGTCATAATTGGCCATGCAATAGGATTTACATGCTTTTAAGAGTTGGAAAGGTCATGGAAGGAGATTTAAAATAATTTGCATCACAGTTGAAACGAGTTTTGAATGTAAAACCACATCTTAGGAGATTTGAAAAGCATGTAAACTCAAGAAAAATAATTTGAGTCACACTCGGCCTTGCAATAAAGATTTGGCAAGCGATTTAGAGTTAGAAAGGTCATGGATGGAGATTTAAAATAACTTTCTTCACAATTAAAACGAGTTATGAATGTAAAACCACATCTTAGGAGTTTGGAGAGCACGTAAACTCAAACAAATAATTTGAGTCACAATTGGCCCTGCAATAAGATTTAACAAGCTATAAAGAGTTGGAAAGGTCATGGAATGAGATTTGAAATAATTTGCATCACTGTTGAAATGAGTTATGAATGTAACACGACATCTTATGAGAATTGTAGAGCATGTAAACTAAGCCAAAATAATTTGATTCACCATTGGCCTTGGAATAAGATTTAACAAGCCATTTTCCTTTATATAGGTCATATAGGGAGAGTTAAAGCAATTTCTATCACAGTGGAAAAGGGAGAGGGATCTAAAATCACATCTTAAGAGATTTAGAAAGCTTGGAAACTCAACCAAAATAATTTGAGTCACAATTGGCCTTTCAACAAGATTTAACAGGCCATTAAGAGTTATGAAGGTTGTGGAAGGAGATTTAAAACAATTTGCATCCAGGTTGAAACGATTTATGAATGTAAAACCACATCTTAGGAGATTTGAAGAGAAAGTAAACTCAAACAAAAGAGTTTGAGTCACATTTAGCCTTGCAATAAGATTTAGCAAGTCATTAAGAGCTAGAAAGATCATGGAAGGTGATTTGAAGCAATATTCATCTCAATTGAAAAGAGTTATGAATGCAAAACCACAGCTAGGGAGATTTGAAGGGCATGTAAACACAAGAAAAATAATTTGAGTCACAATTGGCCTTGCAATATGATTTAGGTAGCGATTAAGAGTTAGAAAGGTCATGGAAAGGGATTTAAAACAATATGCATCACAGTTGAAATGAGTTTTGAACGCAAAACCACATCTTAGGAGATTTGAAGGGCATGTAAACTCAAGAAAAATAATTAGAGTCGCAATTGGCCTTGCAATATGATTTAGCAAGCCATTAAGAGTTAGAAAGGTCATGGAAGAGTATTTAAAGCAATATGCATCACAGCTGAACAGAGTTATGAATGCAAAACCACTGCATAGGAGATTTGAAGAGCATGTAAACTCAAACAAAATAATTTGAGTCACAATTGCCCTTGCAATAAAATTTAACAAGCTATTAAGAGTTTGAAAGGTCATGGAAAGAGATTTAATGTAATTTGCATCACAGTTGAAACGAGTTATGAATGTAGAACCATATATTAGCAGATTTGAAGACATGTAAACTCAGTCAAAATAATTTGATTCACCATTGGCCTTGGAATAAGATTTAACAAGCCATTTTCCTTTAGACAGGTTATATAAGGAGTGTTAAAACAATTTCTATCACAGTGGAAAAGGGAGAGGAATCTAAAATCACATCTTTAGAGATTTAGAGAGCTTGGAAACTGAACTAAATCAATTTGAGTCACAATTAGCCTTTCAACAAGATATAACAGGCCATTAAGAGTCATAATGGTTATGGAAGGAGATTTAAAACAATTTGCATCACATTGAAATGAGTTATGAATGTAAAAGCACATCTTAGGAGATTTGAAGAGCAAGTAAACTCAAACAAAATAATTTGAGTCACATTTGGCCTTGCAATAAGATTTTGCAAGCCATTAAGATTTAGAAAGGTCATGAAAGGTGATTTAAAGCAATATGCATCTCAATTGAAAAGGGATATGAATGTAACACCACATCTTAGGAGATTTCAAGAGCATGTAAAATCAAGCAAAATAATTTGATTCACCATTGGCCTTGGAATACGATTTAACAAGCCATTTTCCTTTAGAAAGGTCATATAAGGAGAGTTTAAACAATTTCTATCACAGTGGAAAAGGGACAGGAATCTAAAATCACATCTTAAGAGATTTAGAGAGATTGGAAACTCAACCAAAACAATTTGAGTCACAATTAGGCTTTCAACAAGATTTAACAGGCCATTAAATGTTATGAAGGTTATGGAAAGAGATTTAAAACAATTTATCTCACAGTTCAAACGAGTTATCAATGTAAAACCACATCTTAGGAGATTTGAAGAGAAAGTAAACACAAACAAAATAATTTGAGTCACTTTTGGCCTTGCAATAAGATTTAGCAACCATTAAGATTTAGAAAGGTCATGAAAGGTGATTTAAAGCATTATGCATCTCAATTGAAAAGAGTTATGAATGTAACACCACACCTTTAGAGATTTAATGAGAATGTATACTCAAACAAAATAATTTGAGTCACCATTACCCTTGCAATAATATTTAAGAAGCGATTAAGAGTTAGAAAGGTCATGGAAGGGGATTTAAAGTAGTATGCATCATAGCTGAAATGAGTTTTGAATGCAAAACCACATCTTATGAGATTTTGAGAGCATGTAAACTCAAACAAAATAATTTTAGTCACCATTGTCCTTGCAATAAAATTTAGCAAGCCATTAAGAGGTAGAAAGGTTATGGAAGGAGATTTAAAGCAATATGTATCTCAATTGAAAAGAGTTATAAATGTAAAATCGTACCTTGGTAGATTTGAAGGGCATGTAAACTCAAGAAAAATAATTTGAGTCACAATTGGCCTTGTAATATGATTTAGCAAGCCATTAAAAGTTGGAAAGGTCATGGAAGGGGATTTAAAGCAATATGCATCACAGCTGAAAAGAGTTACAAATGTAAAACCACCGCCTGTGAGATTTGAAGAGCATGTAAACTCAAACAAAACAATCTTAGTCGCCTTTGTCCATGCAATAAGATTTAGCAGGCCATTAAGACGTAGAAAAGTCAAGGAAGGAGATTTAAAGCATTGTGCATCACAATTGAAAAGACTTATGAATGTAAAACCATAACTTAGGAGATTTGATGAGCATGTATACTCAAACAAAATAATTTAAATCTCCATTGTCCTTATAATAAAGATTTAACAAGCCATTTAGAGTTAGAAAGGTCTTGGATGGAGATTTAAAACAACTTGCTTGACAATTAAAATGAGTTATGAAAGTAACACCACATCTTAGGAGATTTTGAGAGCACTTAAACTCAAACAAAATAATTTGAGTCACAATTGGCCTTGCTATAAGATTTAACAAGCTATTAAGAGTTGGAAAGGTCATGGAAGGAGATTTAAAATAATTTGCATCACATTTGAAATGAGTTATGAATGTAATAGCATATCTTAGGAGATTTGAAGGGCATGTAAACTCAGGTAAAATAATTTGATTCACCATTGGCCTTGGAATAAGATTTTACAAGCCATTTTCCTTTAGAAAGGTCATATAAGGAGAGTTAAAACAATTTCTATCACAGTGGAAAAGGGAGAGGACTCGAAAATCACATATTAAGAGATTCAGAGAGCTTGGAAACACAACCAAAACAATTTGAGTCACAATTGGCCTTTCAACAAGATTTAATAGGCCATTAAGAGTTATAAAGGTTATTGAAGGAGATTGAAAACAAGTTGCATCATAGTTGAAATGAGTTATGAATGTAAAACCATAGCTTAAGAGATTTGAAGAGCAAGTAAACTCAAACAAAATAATTTGAGTCACATTTGGCCTTGCAATAAGATTTAGCAAGCCATTAAGAACTAGAAATGTCATGGAAGGTGATTTAAAGCAATATGCATCTCAATTGAAAAGAGTTATAAATGTAAACTGCAGCTTAGGATATTTAATGAGCATGTATACTCGAAAAAAATAATTTGAGTCACAATTGGCCTTTCAATAAGATTTAACAGGCCATTAAGAGTTATGAAGGTTATGAAAGGAGATTTAAAACAATATGCATCATAGTTGAATCAAGTTATGAATGTAAAATGACATCTTAGGAGATTTTAAGAGCATGTAAACTCAGGCAAAATAATTTGATTCACCATTGGCCTCGGAATAAGATTTAACAAGTAATTTTCCTTTAGAAAGGACACATAAGGAGAGTTAAAACAGTTTCTATCACAGTTTTAAAGGTCATGGAAGGAGATTTATAGCAATATGGATCACATTTCAAAAAAGTTATGAATGTAAAAGCATAGCTTAGGAGATTTGAAGAGCATGTAAACACAACAAAATAATTTGAGTCAGGATTGGCCTTGCGATAAGATTTAAGAAGCGATTAAGAGTTAGAAAGGTCATGGAAGGGGATTTAAAACAATATGCATCACAGTTGAAATGATTTATGAATGTAAAACGACATCTTAGGAGATTTGAAGAGCATGGAAAATAAGTTAAAATAATTTGAGCCACAATTAGCTTTCTAATAACATGTAACAAGTCATTAAGAGTTAAAAAGGTCATGGAAGGAGATTTAAAAAAATATGGATCACAGTTGAAAAGAGTTATGAATATAAATCCATAGCTTAAGAGAGTTAAAGAGCATATAAACACAAAAAAATAATTTGAGTCAGAATTGGCCTTGTAATAAGATTTATGAAGCGATTAAGAGTTATAAAGGTCATGGAAGGGCATTTAAAAGAATATGCATCACAGTTGAAATGATTTAAGAATGGAAAACAACATCTTAGGAGATTTGAAGGGCATGTAAACTCAAGAAAAATAATTTGAGTTAGAATTGGCCATGCAATATGATTTAGCAAGCCATTAAGAGTTAGAAAGGTCATGGAAGACGATTTAGAGAAAAATGCATCACAACTGAAAAGATTTATGAATGTAAAACCATCGCTTAAGAGATTGGAAGAGCATGTAAACTTAAACAAAATAATTTGACTCACAATTGGCCTTGCAATAAGATTTAACAAGCGATTAAGAGTTTGAAAGGTCATAGAAAGAGATTTAAAGTAATTTACATCACAGTTGAAACAAGTTACGAATGTAAAACCATATCTTCAGAGATTTGAAGAGCATGTAAACTCAGGCAAAATAATTTGATCCACCATTTCCTTGGAATAAGATTTAACAAGCCATTTTCCTTCAGAAAGGTTATATAAGGAGAGTTAAAACAATTTCTATCACAGTGGAAAAGGGTGAGGAATCTAAAATCACATCTTAAGAGATTTAAAGAGCTTGGAAACTCAACCATAACAATTTGAGTCTCAATTGGCCCTTCAACAAGATTAAACAGGCCATTAAGAGTTATGAAGGTTATGGAAGGAGATTTAAAACAATTTGCATCACAGTTGAAATGAGTTTTGAATGCAAAACCACCGCTTAGGAGATTTGAAGAGCATGTAAACTTAAACAAAATAATTTTAGTCACCATTGTCGTGAGTTAATGGAGATAAATGAGAGAAAAGGGGGTCCCATTCATCATGCATACGGTGGAGTGAGTAAAGGTGAGGGAATGGAACTAACCAATAAAAAAATAAAATATATAAGAGAAGAACCATATTAAATCTTTATTGGAAGGACAATGGTGACTAAAATTATTTTGTTTGAGTATACATGCTCATCAAATCTCTTAAGCTGTAGTTTTACATTCATAAGTCTTTTCAATTGTGATGCACATTGCTTTAAATCTCCTTCTGTGGCATTTCTACCTCTTAATGGCTTTCTAAATCTTATTGCATGGCCAATTCTTACTCAAATTATTTTGTTTGAGTTTACATGCTCTTCAAATTTCCTAAGCTATGGTTTTACATTCATAACTCTTTTCAACTGCGATGCATATTGCGTTAAATCTCCTTCCATGACCTTTCTAACTCTTAATGGCTTGTTAAATCTTGTTTCAAAGCCAATTGTGACTCAAATTATTTTGTTTAAGTTAACATGCTCTTTATATCTCCTAAGCTGTGGTTTTACATTCAAAAATCATTTTAACAGTGATGCAAATTGTTTTAAATCTCCTTCCATGACCTTTCTAACTCTTAATGGCTTGTTAAATCTTGTTTCAAAGCCAATTGTGACTCAAATTATTTTGTTTAAGTTAACAAGCTCTTTATATCTCCTAAGCTGTGGTTTTACATTCAAAACTCATTTTAACAGTGATGAAAATTGTTTTAAATCTTCTTCCATAACCCTTGTAACAGTAATTAGCTTGTTAAATCTTTACTGTCAGGCCAAGGGTGACTAAAATTAATTTTTTTCAGTTTAAATGCTCTTCAAATCACCTAAGATGTGGGTTTACAATGATAACTCGTTTCAATTGTGATGCATATTTGTTTAAATCTCCTTCCATGACATTTCTAACTCTCAATCGCTTGTTAAATCTTATTGCAAGGCCAATTCTGACTCAAATTATTATGCTTGAGTTTACACACTCTTCAAATCTCCTAATATGTGGTTTTACATTCATAACTCGTTTCAACTATGATGCAAATTATTTTACATCTCCTTCCATGACCTTTCTAACTCTTAATAGCTTGTTAAATCTTATTGCAAGGCCAATTATGACTCAAATTATGTTGTTTGAGTTTACATGGTCTTCAAATCTCCCAATATGTGGTTTAACATTCATAACTCGTTTCAACTGTGATGCAAATTATTTTACATCTCCTTCCATGACCTTTCTAACTCTTAATAGCTTGTTAAATCTTTTTGCAGGGCCAATTATGACTCAAATTATGTTGTTTGAGTTTAAATGCTTTTCAAATCTCCCAATATGTGGTTTTACATTCATAACTCATTTCAATTGTTATGTAAATTATTTTACATCTCCTTCCATGACCTTTCTAACTCTTAATAGCCTGGTAAATCTTATTGCAAGGCCAATTATGACTCAAATTCTGTTGTTTGAGTTTACATGCTCTTCAAGTCTCCTAAGATGTGGTTTTACATTCATAACACATTTTAATTCTGAAGCAAATTGTTTTAAATCTCCATCCATGACCTTTCTAACTCTATATGGCTTGTTAAATCTTTATTGTAAGGACAATGTTGACTAAAATTATTTTGTTTAAGTATACGTGCTCATCAAATCTCCTAAGATGTGGTTTTACATTAATAAGTCTTTTCAATTGTGATGCACATTGCTTTAAATCTCCTTCCATGACCTTTCTACCTCTTAATGGCTTACTAAATCTACACATCTTGTACATGTCAACACTATGGTGAGAAATGAATCTCAGTAGCAATACAACCAGTTACAAAATCTGTTAACCTGTACCACCGTGCTCGCACGAAAAACCTCTACATTCTTTCATAAAACGTATAACATACTATAGGGATGCAATGAGTGAAGCATTTAATCATGTTATATACCCATGTGTATGCATTTGCATTTAAAACATATCAACTTGTAAACATGGGAAGTGTATTCATCATCATTCTCATCATAAAACATTTCTTATAAAACATAGGTGAGATAGTAAGCATAACATCATTTCATTTTCATAACATGCGAGAAGTACATAAAACACCCTGAGAGTAATCGGGAGAGTCGCCCAGTAACAACTCCACCCACCACTATCTATATGAATGAGCGCATGTCTATTTAGCCACACCTTAACCTTTTGTACATTCTGAGGCGTCCCTCAGTGGATTCAAGTACCATAATGGTCCCTGCCCCTTTCCGGCAGATCATCCTTAACTAGCGGGATTCCTCCCTTTCGTCCCAAACGGGGCTGGTATACTCTCATGGGATCACCGTCAACCCTACCCGGATCATTTCCTCTTTGCTTTTAGACGAATTATAATACTATGGAATCACCATCCTTTTCTGATGGATTACACTCTCGGTATGCTATTCTCTACATATACTATGGGGTGAATCAACCTATGGTCATGGTTATGCTTAACTCTAAATATGTGTTTCTCATATGGCCTTTGGGAGATGACACTAACTTAAAGTTCACAACCATCATGGTGTTTTCGAAATCACCTAATTTCAAGTGGATGTTTAACCATCCCAATTTGCGTCACAATTGAAAAGATTTATGAATGTAAAACAACAACTTATGAGATTTAAAGAGCATGGAAGCTAAAACAAAACAAATTGAGTCACCATTGGCCTTATAATAAGATTTAATGTAACACCCTCTTTAGCCTATGGTTCCTTTTAGGTATTTAAAAAGATATAATATAAAAATAATTATCAGAGTATTGGTGTTACTATTGCCTCTACCCGGTCCAATTAAAACTTTTACCAAGTGAATTAATTAACTATCATTTGGGTTGGTCTTTACTCTCGGGTTCTCTCAATGTCACAATGAAATAAACATATATAGCATGCACCTGAATTAACTATACATAGACATGCATTCTTAATTAAATATAATCAATTAACTATTGGGTATGGAGGCAACAATCCTGCCACTCATAACCCCATTAAGTAGTTTAATCATCAATCCAGCCTAATTAATATACAGATAAGTTAGAATAGGCTATACAAAATAATCCTACGCTAACCTTTCTCAAAATATCATGAAGGCTAGCTCAATTCTAACACGTGCTTATACTATCTAAACTAAACAATTTGTGTGCCTATATGGGACACTTCTGCATACCTTACCTTCTTTCTCCAGCTCGATACCTTTACAGACTACAACTTTGCTCTCCCAAGAGGCCCTGGACTCATATTTAATCACTAAAACTTAACAATTCTTGGACGCGCCTCTTGGACCCCAACACACAGAAACTTCAGAAGATTTCGGCATGGGTACATCTACTTGACCACCCTCTCAGACTTCATGTAACACCTCTATTTTCTTAATTATTTTATTTCACTGTTTTCTTAAAGTAACAGGATAAAAGATGAAGAAAATACCTTAGTAATCTAATGTTTAGAGAAAAATGTAACAAGGGGGAAAACGGAGATGATGAAAGAAGGGATGTATCATAATGTGAGAATTTTAATTTCTCTTCGTCTTACTTTAGCCAAATAATTCAGAATGGAGAGAAAGAAAACTCTATGTATATTAATATAGATTATTAGGATAGGAAAGACAAGGGTGCTTAGTTATAAAGGAGGAGGTGCTTAAAAAGCTTCTTTCTCTTACATAAATTGATATAACCGAATATAAAAGAACATATGTAACTTAAACTAATTTATGTGCATGCATATAAGTAGTAGCAAATAAGAAGAATGAAAGAAAGGAGACTAACATTCAACATACATCACGAGTAAAAAGGAAAGTCACAAAGGAGAAGACGTGTGGAAATTACTCTCTTTCTTCCATCTCATCACTCTTTTTCCTCACACTAGCTGAATAGATAAGTGCATAGAGGCCTTCGGTGAAGAAGTGAGAAAAGAAAGAGAGACGTGCTGCCACAATCCTCATCCTTTCCTCTCATTTTATCTTACGTCCAATGGAACCTACCTATCTACCTATAGCCTATGTGATAATTCAATGAAGAGGTGAGGTGTCATCTATAGCCTATGTGACAATTCGGTGAAGAGGTGGTGTGTGTATGTGTCCGAGAAAGGGAGCCTAGATGCCACAGAGTGAAGGAAGTGTAGGAACTAAATTAAAAAGGGTGGGATATGCAGTTGCTAACCGTACAAAGTGCAAGGGTTTGAGTGTGCAATTTGCATTACTTCTCTTCTTCCTCTTTCGTGGCGTGGCAGAATGGCGTGGAATTGCAAGGAAAGAAAGGGGCCACACCTAATCTACACGAAAGGCTGCCAATGAGAAGAATAACAATAAAAAAAAATAATTGAAATGGGGGAAGAATAGCACACACGCTTGGCTAGGCAATAGAGAGAGGGAATAGAAAAAAATTGAGAGTGGGTAATGCACACATATGTGCAAGCGACAAGGAGGGAAGAAAGGAGCATTTCACAGCTTGGGGAAAAACCACACATGGGTAGGACACCTCACGAAGGAGGAAGGGCGTGAATGCTAAGTGGCAAAAATCACAAAATTTGTGAGGAGGGAAGAATTAAGAGACCAAGAAAAGAAAGAGACCAAAGGGAATTCAAGAGGAAGCCAAGAGTATTCTCTCTAGCACACCCTCAAGGTAGGTTAGCAATTTCTTTGTTTTAGTTCCATAAGTTAGCATATATGTTTCGAAATGTTGCTTCCATGGGACTAGAGTAATTGTCTTCATTCTTGATTTTAGGATGAAACTTGATATATTATGCATGATAAGTTTAGGAGTTGGCTAAGTTGAATGAAATTAGTAATGCATGAGAATATGGGAAAATTCATGCCTATCCACAATGATGCATGTGATTAATGAAAATAATTGACTAGGACAGCAATGAATTTTATTGTTATGATCATCTAAGAAGCTAATCAATGATGAATACCACCATGAGAAATTTGAGTGTGAGGGTTCAAGATTAATAATGGTTATGGATTGGAGGAACACTATTATGGAAACTATTAAGCTTTTTATAAGAAAATTATAAGACTTAATTTCCAAGAAAAGTAGAATTTTTATGGCTATTATTGGTATTTTTGGAAGGAAATTACATGAGATTTAATTTCCAAGAAAAGTAGAATTTTATGGTTATTACTATTATGTTGGAAAGAAATTATATTAAAAATAAATTTTCAAATAAAAAGGGAAGTTTTAAGGCTATTACTAGTACTCCTATGAAGAAATTATATTGGATCTAATTTTCTAATAAAAAGGAGAATATTATGAGAAAATGTACCTTAGAAACTATTCAAAATAAATAAAATAATAATAATAATAAATAAAAGTAATAATAGAAACAATTCCTCAAATATTGAATTTCCCATAAGACATGTATAATTATATTAAACTACAAGAAAGAGAAACCTTCTCAGGGATAGTTAAAGAAATGGTAAAGGTGGCCCAACGCCCACATAGCACCCCGAGTGTACACCGGTGACCTAGCGAGGTGTGGCCGAAGGTACTCCATGCCCGTGACCTAGTGATCACGATGGTTTTATGTGCGTGGCTGAGTGTCCATGATTCACGAGGTGTGGCCAAAGGTACTCCACACAGGTAGCCTAGCAAGGCGTGGCTGAAGGTGCTCTATGCCCATGACCTAGTGCTCGCGATTACGCTATATATGTGGTCGAGTGTCCACAGATTATGAGGTGTGGCCAAAGGTGCTCCACACGAGTAACCTAGTGAGGTGTGGCCGAAGGTGCTCCATACATGTGATCTAGTGTCCCGATGAATTTATGTACATGGCTAAGTGCCCATGATTTACGAGGTGTGGCCAAAGGTGCTCCACACGAGCAGCCTAGCGAGGAGTGGCCGAAGGTGCTCCACACGGGTAACCTAGGTAGGTATGGCCGAAGGTGTTCCACACCCATGACTTAGTGTTCACGTATCACGTATGTGCGCTCTGACAATTCTGTAATAACACTGGTACGCTCTGACCTAATGTTTTGGTGCTTTCACCTTGGTACATATTGGTTGATTTTAAAACTTTGAATTGCTAAGCTACTGGGAAACTTGTGTTTCTCACCTATGTACTAATATGTATTAGATCCGGATGCATAGCAGGGTCGCGAAGTAGCAGTCTTTTTAATTGAGTATGATTCTTTGTAATCCCCTATTTTGGGTCCTAGCTAAATTTGATTTAGAATAGGACATTATTTTGACTACATACATGAATTGTAATTAGGGTATACAGGGGAAACGGATATGCAAAGGACCGGTCCATTACTATTTTGTACGGGAGTCTAAGTGGCAGGCCTATTGTCTCCTGACTTCCGAGGGACGGGTACTTCATATATCCGGGGACATGTACATTAATATGTAAAGAATGTTATCAGACATGTATTATTTGAATCATATGAAAGTCTGTATTTTCACCCCGTAGTATAGAATTCCATTATTCCACTGTGCATGTAAGTTTTTATCTGAGCAAAAGATCCCGAACCTAATCTGATTAACATAAATTGAATGGTATAACTGCTCAGACAATAATTGAACATAAAGGATAAGAATAATTTACTGAACCCATCTACTGATATCGGAATTAACAATAAGACTAGATAGGGGCGTTACACACTTCACCTCCAATAATTCAAGCACCAAATTGGATTTATCCCTTTGAAATTATTTGTGATGCAATTAATCATGTTATGGGGGCTGTTCTTGGTCAAAGAATTAACAAGAATCCTACTATCATTTACTACACCTTAAAGATGTTGGATAGTGCTCAACGCAATTATTTTACAACGGAAAAAAAAACTTTTAGCAATTGTTTTTACCTTAGATAAATTATGTTCTTATTTATTGGGCACTAAAGTAATTGTCTTTTTCTGACCATGCTACTTTAAAACATTTATTATAGAAAAGGGAAGATAAACCAAGGCTAATTCACTAGATTCTTCTTCTCCAAGAGTTTGATTTGGAGATTAAAGACAAAAAAGCTTTAGAAAACCTAGTGGCAGACCATCTCAGTAGATTTACTTTCAATAAGGATACATCACCCTTAAATGATGAATTTCCTAATAAACATCTCCTTTTGGTCCAAGATGTTGCTCCATGGTATGTTGGCTTAGTGAACTAGATCAGTACTAAATGTTTTCCTAAAGGATTATCAAGACATGAAAGAGATAAAATCAAGAGAGATGCTCGTTATTACATTTGGGATGATCTGTATCTATAGAAGCATAGCTCAAATCAAATATTTAGTAGGTGTGTGTTAAAAAGTGTAATTGGCTCCATACCTAAATCTTGCCATTCCTA
Source organism: Senna siamea (assembly GCA_031216115.1). Lineage (NCBI taxonomy): Eukaryota > Viridiplantae > Streptophyta > Magnoliopsida > Fabales > Fabaceae > Senna > Senna siamea. The sequence goes on along the minus strand of CM062361.1, from coordinate 20,901,839 downwards.
TGTGTGTGGAGGTCATTTTATGCCTAAGAGAACTGCAAGAAAAGTCCTAGAATGTGATTTTATTGGCCAACTCTGTTTTGAGACTCCTACTTATTTTGTAAATCTTGTGAAATTTGTCAAAAGATTAGGAATATAGGTTATCGGAATCAAATGCCCCTTACTCCTATTTTAGTTTGTGAAATTTTTGACATTTGGGGTGTAACATCCGCTCCTTCTATGCATTAAGAGATATTTGTTGATTTTAAATAAATTAAATGCTTGTGTTTGTTACATTAAATAGCATATAGATGCATTAAAATATGTTAGAATAAGAGTTTTAAGGGAAAGGAAAGAATGAGGACCAAATTGAAAGGAAAATGATGAAGTGAGGATAGATGTGTGAATTTCCAAAACTTTAGGGCAATAGGTCATAAATTTAGCTAAAAGATTTACTGTAGCAATAGAATTTTGAAACTTCTTGCTAGTAAGCTAGGGAAAAAATGGTAATTTAACATATAATTGGAGAAATTATCATTTTGAGCCAAATGGTCAAGAATTAGGAGTAGAATTGTAAATGACTGGATTACCTATAAATAGGTGAAGCCTCGAGAGCACCTCATTGTGCAACTTCAGTTCAGAACCTAGAGAGAGAGAAATCAAGTTAGAGAGAGAAAGAGTTGGAATTGTGAAGGAAGAAAGCTATTAGGGGGATTTAAGCATTTCTAGAGCTAGGAAATCATTCCAGAACACTTTCCAAACATCAATCACCAAGTATAAATCAGCAAAAGGGTAGCAAATCACCAATCTCTCTCATGTTCGAAATATCACTATTTGTAACTGAAAACTTTGATTCTTTTGTTCAAGTTTAAGAGAGGTTAAAACCTACATTCTTAGTATTTTTTATGGTTATTGGATGTTTTAAAATGCATGAATATGCTCATAAATGTCTGAATGCAAATCTAAAAAATAGGTTTTTCATGGTTTTTAGGAAAGAGTTTAAATCCAAGATTTGAGCATAAGTAATCAGTGGTTTGAGCTATTTTTGTGTGGTAAATGAAGCTCCTATACTGTTATTGAGTTCTTAATCATCAAAACCATTTTAAAAACATGTTCTTGGGCTAAGAAAATTGGTTAACTGCGAGTTTTAAAATAGAGCATAACGTAGTAGTCGACTTGTAGCCCTTACTAGTCGAATGTCGTGCTCCTGAGTTGACCAAAAATGTGTCTAGAATGCTAGCAGCCAACTGCCAGGGGCTGGAAGTCGACTGTCGTGTTCTTAATTTCCATAAATTAGCCTAGAACAGAGTAGTTGACTATCGACGTCTTGGAAGTCGACTAGTTACTCTTTGTTTGAAATATTTTTGGGACAGTAAGCTGAAAGTGGACTGTTAGGAGGCTGGAAGTCAACTTGTAGCTCTCTATTTTGAGAAATTTGACTCAATAACCTATTTTAAGCCACAATTAGCCCAACACTTTACTCCAATGTAGGATTTAAACCTAAGATGTAATGGTTAGCATGAGGATTGAAAATAGTTGAGAATGAAAGAGAGAGAAAAAAGAAACATGAGATTTTATGAGATGAGCATAAATCATAAATGAAAATAACAGCAAATGGTTGATCCACGAGAATAGCTGCAAATGGTTATGCCGCAAGAATAGTTGCATTTGGCTATGCCGCGAGAATAGAAGCAACTGGCTGTAATCCAAGAAAAGTTTTTCAAATAGTTAACCATGAGAATTATTGTAGACGTTTAACCACAAGAATTAATGTAGATGGTTAACCATGAGAATTAATGCAGACGGCTAACCATGAGAATGGTTGCGGATGGTGAAAACTACGAGAATGATTGTAGGTGGCTTATGACCACGAGAGAACTCATTTATGAATGGAAATGTTTAAAGATTTCTTTTATGATGTTTTTGATTATGGCCATATCAAATTGCTTGATTTCTTGTTTATGCTCTATACTGACATATGACTATTATTTGCTGACAATACGATCTGAGAATATATCTTGTGTGACGAATATTTGATGATGTGCACATGTATTCATAAGTATGTCTATGTAACATTTGTATATATTATTCCAATAGCATAATATTTCAATTATTATAAAAGAATATAGTGTGTTTTCGTACCAGTACAGTGGTAAAAGTCAGTAGTTTTTAAATTATAGGTGATCCTTGCTACTAAGAAACTTTTCTCATTAAATGCTGATTTGTATTAGATGCCTAGGTTTCAAATCATGCTAGAAGTTGAAGTGGAGATAGTAGAGATACCCTTTATGGGTATTTTTCAGTTATTAAAGAAATATGGATTGTATATGTATGGGAAGTTCCCTCACCCTTTGATTGCATGAATCCTTAAGAACTGTATAGTAATATTTTGATATGCCCGTTACCCTGAATCCTTATAAATACTTTGGAACGATCAAGAGAATGACTTTTGGTGTAAGTAAGGAGGGCATATATGTATGAAGATATGTGAGATAGAAAATTTTGTTTAAAATGGGGTATGGTGATAAGCTTGTTGTCTCCTTACCCTGCTCAGGTTCACATATCAATAGGTATATATATTTGCGCACACTATTGTTTATGTACGTATAAATATCATGTACATTTGAATGTAAATGTAAATATCCCTATATCTATCTATCTATCTCATATAAATTTCTTTATTTATTTTCGCTACGTAACATGTGAGAACTCGAGTGTAGTAATCTAAACTAGTGGTACTCAATAATTTAACTTTGAAAAAGTTAAAAATGTACTCAGATAGAGACAATAGTAAACACATTAATCCTATATTATATCACGTTATATTATTTAATCACCTAAAAGAAATATAGGATTGGGGCTGTTACATGGGGTATTGATTTTAAGGGACCATTCCCGTTTTCATTCGAATATGTTTACATCTTGTTGGCAGTGGACTATGTTTCAAAATGGGTAGAAGCCAAGGCTACATGAATCAATAATGCAAAGACAATAATTGACTTTGTTAAATCAAACATTTTTGCTAGGTTCGATGCCCTGAGAACAATAATTAGTGACAGACGCACCCACTTCTATAATAGGTTCCTTGAGTCACTTATGAAAAAATACAAAGTCACTCATAGAATTTCAACTACCTGTCATCCTTAAACTAATGGACAGGTTAAAATTTCTAATAGGAAAATTAAGTCCATTTTGAAGAAGACAGTGAATCCAAATAGAATGGATTGGAGTATAGGTTAGATGATGCTTTGTGCGCATATAGAACAGTGTATAAAACTCTAATTGGAATGTCACCATACTGTTTGGTTTATGGGAAGCCATGTCACCTTCCATTTGAATTAGAGCATCGAGCTTATTTGGCTATCAAGCGATGCAATTTGAGAATGAGTGAAGCAGGAGAACAAAGCAAACTACAATTGCAAGAGCTTGAAGAGTTGAGAAATGAAGCCTATGAGAGTGCAAGAATCTACAAAGATAGGACAAAGGCATTCTATGATCAGTACATCTCAAGGAAACAGTTTGTCCCAAGGTAAAAAGTTCTACTCTATCACTCTAGATTTAAATTGTTTTCAGGTAAATTGCGATCAAAATAAAATGTACCTTTTGTTGTTACTAATGTTTACTCTCATAAAAAGAGTTTGGAAAAGGGAAAAATACTCAAAGTTAATGGCCAACGTTTGAAGCCTTTTTATGAAGCTTTTCAGACATCAAAGATGGAGGAATTTAAATTTGGAGGGATCGAAAATATGCCACCACATCCACATGATGAGGGACGATCTTATTCCTTTTATTTTAGTATTCCCACATTAATAAAATACCTCAACTTATTTTTCTGTCTTTGATGTTTTAATTTCGTTTCTTTTTGTTTAATCTCCTTTAGATTTCTTTTATTTTTATTTTCTTAACATGCACATCATTACTCTCTGGTTTAATTTTGATTTTTTAAAATTTCTTTTTGTTTTGTTTTCAGGCAGTTAAGGCGCGTGCAACTCCTTCATCTTCTTCCTTGGGCAAGGTTATTTAGGTTCTTATCCCTACTTAGTGTTTCTAGGCTTTCAAGTTACCTTGCAGCTTTTTCACCGAGTTTTATAAGAGACAAGAAAAAAAACGAAGAGACGAAAAAGGGAAGCATTATAATGGGGCTCTTTCTTTTACTAAGTTTACTATTATTTTATTTTCATTTAGTGATTTCTCCCATTTACTCTCTATTGCAATTTTCTATTTTCAACTTTTCACTTTTCACCTTGCCCTTTCCCAAGCCCGAGTACACCTGCCCGTCCTCCACCTCCTTCACTGCCAGCACCGCCGTCCGCCGCCAACCACAGCCGTCGCGTCTTCATCCTCTCGCATCTTCAGCCTTCACGATTTCTTCTCCACTTCATGATTTTCGTTGCGTTCCATCCTCCTCAGTCGCGATTTCTCCTCGCCGTCGTGCAGCAGGCGCGGTGCCGCCGTGATCCACTGTTGTTTTCGCACCACAACCGCCGCCGTTCGTCCTCCGTCTCACAGTCAGGTTCCATTTTCTTTCTTCCCCATTTCGTTTTTCATCATTAAGTTCTCCATTTTTAATTCATCTGCCATGTAGTTTGTTTCCAACCTCCGCCACTTTATGTCTATTTTTAATTTACCTTATGTCTAGTTTTTCATCTTCAATTTCCACCATTTCATTTTTCATCTTCAATCTCTATTTTTAATTTGCCTTATGTTTAGTTTTTATTCTACGGACTTGTTATTTTTACTTCGTTTCTACATTACGAAATATTGAGTATAATTTGCAAATAGCCAGTGTCACCACTTCAGGGACGTTTTTCCACTCTCTTTTTACTTAAATTCTTTTGCTGAATGTTAAATATTGAGTATAATTGCTGAGTGAGCTTGTTATATATTTGCTGGTTGATAGTTGCTAGATGGGATGAGGATGATATATATATGTGTGTGTTAACTTTGCGGACATTCTGATTACTAAAATCTTTCTGAAAATGTTGGAATTTTGATTTCTAATAGTAGATAGTTTACCTTCAGTTTAGCCAAGTTTTTCTTCAGTGTGTGTGCCCCATTCTGATCATTTTATCTTGATAATTTTCAGTATTTGCTTCTGCATTTTTGCTTCCATCAATCATGGTGAGGGAGAAAATGACTTGTCGCCATCCACCTACCTGCCGTCGGAACAACTTGGTCAGCAGAAACGTAACACACCATCACTCCACTTTTTCTTCCTCCCCTCCACATTCTCAGCATACTGATACACCACCACAACCATCTAGCCCAACTACATCACCTCCACCTTGTTAACCACCCATTCCACCTCCCTCTAATCCTCCAATCTGCAAATCCCACTACAAAAAATTCAAGGTTTAACTAGGGTTATTTAACTAAGGTTATGCAAACCATAGTTAACATAAAAGAAAATAGGAATCTGACCACTGTTATAGTAACCGTGGTAGATCTTTCTTATCAAATTGTTTTCCCATCACAGTGCCCTACGACTCGTCTCCTTCATACTTTAGAGTCAGAGAGAAAAATTGCGTGAGGGCCAAGCAATACTCCACCAGGTGGGCTTCTCGCCGTTCACCTTCCACCGCTGCCACAACTGCTCGCCGAAAAATAACCACCATTGCAGAATCGCCGCACGATGCTGGAGAATTCAGTCCATCTTCATACTCACACATTTCTCTTCTCGGTTTTGCCGAGAGAGGTGAGTTGTTTGGCCTGCATTTTTCTTCTTATTCTCTTTATCTTCTCGTTTGATTCATGGATGTTAGTTGAGCAACATTTCCCCTCCCTTTTTGAGCTTTAATTCTCCCATTTTCCTCCTTACTCAATCTTTTTTGTGTGACAAGTGGGGGCTGCACTGTATTGCAATTTTGGTGGATTAGATCTTTGTTTACATTTTTGATTCACATATCTTGGATCTTCTATGGAGCAAATATTGGGTGTCTTCTCCTTTATTGGGTAATGGAGATTATATAGCTAGATAAATCTCATATATAGGTTTGTTATGTTTCTTATTTACTGATACAATTTCTTTGGTGCTAATACGTCTGTCACAATTGTGGATTATCATATTTCTATATTTTTGTTAAGAAACTAAGTATCACTATAATTTTAAAAGTATAAATATCTCAGTTGTACATTTCTAGGATGTGAAATAAGCCAGCTTTGTCTCATGTTTTCCTAGCTTGCCAATACTTTCCTCTTTGGCTCTCATGTTCTTTCCTATACATGTTGTATCCTCTGTATTAGGAGAGTCTGTTTGTTGTGATGTATTCTTCTTATTGGTTTGTACAACGTGGGAAATCTCTACAATTTATCTGTGTGTTTTAATCATTTCTGGTTTTTTTCAGTTTCTATACTCCTAACAGGGGAGACACATTGTAAAAGTCAGTTTTTGTCCTTTTTGGGAGTTCAGTAAGAGTCTCTGTGTGTTTAAGAGATGAGTAAACTTATATTATTCTACATGTGAGTTTTAAGAGAGTAATTTTTTAAGTATTGATTTTAAGATTTAAATGAGTAATTAAAGGTCGGATTATATTTCTTTAACCACTAGACTAAATATTTGATGAACATAAGTTGAACATAATTCCCAACAAGATTAAATTAAGATAACTAAATAACAATGAATGTATGGTGGGGAATAGGGATAGTAGGCTTTGAATAGTTGGCCTAGAAAAAGCAATAGGAGTGTGTAGAAGGATAAGCTAGCTTTACAGGCTCCAATGGGACTCCTGTCGCTTTCTTCTGAATATTGAATTACAAAGTGTTAATGAGACCAAACCGACATTACTGTTGTCTCACCATTCTGGAAACCTATAACCTTAGTTAAAGAGAAGTCATGATTTTGATTAATCTAACGCTTGTATGTTTGGAAAGATTAGGGTGGCGATATTCTATTTGGTCTAAAAATGTGACACTAATGTTTTATTCTAAATACAGTTAGTGTAATGGAGATTGAGGCATTGTATGAATTGTTAAGAAGATCAAAAGAAAATAAAATAACTAAAGTAAGTTCTCTTGAATGTTTTATTCTAAATCAGTGTTTTTGAAGCATGTCTTGAATATTTGAATGTTTTAGTGTGATAGATTTATATAGAAAAATGTACTACTAAACACTGATCTTCTGGTTCAGTGATCTGCTCTGTTTGGATTCTGAGAATTTAAATGAGATATATATTTCAATACATCTAAATTAATTGATCTATGTGTAGAAATCCCAATTTTGAAAGAAAAGAGAAAAAGATATCTACACCAATGAAATGTGATTTTTGCTAGAAACATAATCTTTATTTTTCTTACCCAATTTTTGTACTGTAAGAGGAAGAATAAAAAATATAAAAAAAATAAACTAAATGAAATTTATTTAAGTTCATGAATCAATTGCCTATGAAATTGCATTTTAATTTTTTTCATCTCTCTCCTTTTTCAATTATTCTTTTAAAATTCTTGGCAAGGCACGTTTGTTTTGGGATCATATTTATGTAAGAAGTTTGTGATTTGTTTACAACTTTATGTGGAGATATTGTAATTATATTTTTGTTTGTTTGTTTTTCTTTTCTTTTTCATTGCCTCATTGTGATTACCCTTATTTAAGGCTTTATTATAGTGCCTTGATCTTCTTCATTCACAATCATTTATTTGGGGTCATCTGTGTAGGCATCTCATGCTCTATCAATAAAAATTGGTAAGTTCTATCTAGACTTGTTATCTATTTAACTGTGATAATTGCTTTTATTGAACATTTGCCCCATAACACCAATGTGGTGTACTAAAACAGTGACCCTTCATTTCTATCATATTTATTACGTTGTTTTTTTTCCTCTTTTTTTGGTTTTCCTTGTTCGTAGTAATTTTCTCTCCTTTATAGTAGTCTAATGGACTTAATCTTCAGATGGTGTAAGATAGATAAAGCAGGATTTTTTTTTTTTCTTTTTCCATTCTCTTCTATTTTTTTTCGATTTTAATAAGTATGGGTGGTGTCTCTACTCTTGTGAATTTACTACTCTGCGATTGCTTCATATCTTTCTGTTGTTTGGTCCATGTCTAATGTGTAAAAATATTTTTGCAGGAAAAAGACCTAGGGGTTTGTTAAATTTAAATCCAAAGGCTGTAAATTATGCTATTGGAATTTTTCATGTTTAATGGTAAGAAAGGGTTTTTCATACCTTACTTGGCTTATGAGATTGCTTTGAGAATTTATTTACGGGATAGCTATTGGAATGTTGCATGTTATCACATATATATGAGCAATGTACTGTGTCATAGGCATATGTGATTCCCTTCTATTTATGTTTCCTCCTTAAGTATTCTGCAATATAGAAGCCTCATTGTTGCTTCAATTATTTAATGTTAATATTTCTCCATTTCCAAGCTTCATTGAAACGAGGAAACATTTTACTTGGATAGTGAAATTGCTTTGATGCAAGTAATAGGAAATAGGTATATTGTATTTTGTCACAACTAGGTTAGTAATGTTTCAATGTATTTTATAAATGCCCACAATTCACAACCTTTTGCAGTGCAACTCTTAAGCATGCCCAAGCTTCATGTAAATGTACCACATTCGATTTCCACACAGGGAGACCTTAATTTAGCTATATATTATTATGCCAATAATTTGACAACTATAAGGTATGTTCTGGTTCTCTCTAACCATTTAATTATTTGTCATTAATTAAAAATTCATGATTTCAGCATTTAGATTTTGGGAAACATCTTTCTCTGTACAAAACTAGGATGATTTCTTCTATACATTTGCAGGTGAAATTGCAAAAGTTAGAGACATTAAGATGTATCGAGGAAGATGAAGACCTTGTTGGGTACATATAAGACATGATTTTGAAAATTCTCAAAATTCACGCCATTGGAAATTTTCGGTTATTTTCTTCTCACTGTTCTCAATACAGCTCTCTGTTATATTCTCTGTTCTCAAGAAAAATGAATTGACTTTAAAAGCCAAACTTAAAACATGAGTGAATTGTGTCTGACTTAATCACTTCTCATGGCCAAGAAAATTTCATTCTCTGTATGTACTAGAGTGAGCATATTATTGTACTTTGGCTTTTGGCATTTTGAATCTTATTTGAGTGGTATCTTCTGAAGAAAAAATTGATTTATCAGTATAATTATAACTAGCTTTTACATTTCATAATATTATATCAAGCCTTGAATTTTTGTGCTTTGAAGTTTTTATATCTGCAGTTGAGTTCCATTATGTCCTTCAGAATGCTGGTAAGTTGCTGGAATTTGCTAGCCTCGATGTATATCATTTCTATATGTTACCATTATTAAATTTGACTTTCCAGCATTATTGTGTTTGCATTTCAAGCTGGAGTTATTTTTGTTGGATATTAGTTTTATATTTAAACTTTTATGTATGTAAATTATATTTTGATATATTTATTATATTTTGATTGCTGAACCCATATATTTTAATTAATTTATGTCTTTTATATGAATGTTTAATTTTGTTTAGTAGATATAAAAAAGTTGCATAAAAAATTTTTAAATTGGACTAATGATGATTATAATCGGCACTAAAATTTAAATATAACAAAAGTCAAAACATTAATGACGGTTATAACTGTTGTTGAAGTTTGAATATGACAGAATCAAAAAAATAACAGCGGTTTTAATTGTCGTTAGAGTGATTGGTTTTTAAGGGTTAAATCACAACGGTTTTAACCATCACTGATGTTTATGATGATTATAATCATAGCTATTGACAAACATTAGACACATTAATTATTGTTATGTACAAACTCTAGCGGTCGTTGCAAATTTTTTGTTTTATATTTTAACTCTTATTTAACCACCCTTTTAACTATGGCTAAAGTAAAAAATTGCAACCAACAATTATTCTCACAATTGTGATATGCATTTACTATGCTACACCTAAGAGGCAAAAATAATCGTCATTAGAACCAATTATTTTTGTAGTGACCACTCGAATATCATTACATGCAACAAACCCTTTCAGCCACTCCTCTGTTTCCAGTGGGTTTAAAGCGAAAAGACGTGCTAAGAAGAATCCCATGACCATGAGAAGGGTTTAAGTAACCATCTCGCCTGACCCAAGTCCTCCTACTTCACCATCATCGCCTGCCATAAACCTTACCCAATCTTCTCTCACTAACCCACCATAGGAAACTACCTATGTCGAAGCTGATGCAGGATCAATTCCTATAATAGAATCAGAACTTAAAGCTGCTCCTAAAATAATTGAACTAAAAGCTAAAGCTGTTCCTGAACCCTCATCAAAGCTTGCCTCTAATACTTCATACAGACGCAAGGCCAAACAGTCTGTTCCTCCTGCCAAGAAAACAAGAGCCCGACTCCAAAAGGGCAGGAGCGTAATACCACCCGATTTAGATTCTCTTCCTACAAACCTAACTTTTGATAACTTGGAGCATCGGGCCGGATATGTTAAAAATCAATTTTAGCCCTTCGTCCAATGTAGGCATGCAGATCCTGATAATCTTAATTCTCTAAATCTGACTGATGTACATTCCTTTTCTGCTTCTATTGGCTAGATAAAGTATTTCAATATTCGATGTCCTTTGGTGATCGAGTTAGTTAGGAATTTTACTCTACTTTTTCTCTTCACATGCCCCGAAAGTCCAACTTGAGCACCCATGACTCGATCAGATTTAGACTCTCAGGCAAAAACTTTAGTTTATCCCTCTCTGACTTCAACATCGCCCTAGGATTTCTTGAGCCAAAACTTGCCTCATCTAGATCTTATCTAGATTCCCTGTGTGATTTTCCCGATGATTATGTGGCCACCTCTACATTTGGAGATCTCACCGGTCTCCCATTCGCCCAATATAGATCCTGTGAGTCTAGGGATCATGAAATTAGAGACCCTGCACTCAAATATATTCATCAATTTTTAGCATTTTCATTCTCGGGCCTTCAACGTAGCCCATCTATTTTGTCCAAAGCTGAATTGTTTTTTCTGTGGTGCATGGTTCACAAGAGACACCTCATTCTAGGCTCCTATATCACTAACATTGCTAGGAATAAGCAGCTGATCCCATGGGACCACTTGATATTAGGAGCTTAGAAGCCATGAACATGATTTCTCGCTTGGGAGAAGGTACTTTGACTTTTACAGGGAAGACAAAAGCAGCACCGGCATCATTTACGCCTACTTCATCTCGCCACTCTTACGGCGACCTGGACAACAGATTGAGGGCAGTAGAAAATGGCCTCCAGGAGATCCAACACTCTTTGCAACATTTTTTTAACTTTATGGGTTTCACCCCACCACCCCCTCCAGCTCCGTCCTCTCTTTCATTGTGTTATGCACTATATAATTGCATTGAGGACAATGTAATAGTTAAAATGTGGACTGCCTTTCTTTCTAATCTTTCTAATCTTTAACTTTAATGCAATATATGTTGATTTCGGTGATATATTTTGAATATGTTGAGAACTTCCTAAAATTTCATTTGATCTTTATTTAGCTTTGATTTTTGAATTAAATCCTTTGCACATGCCCATCTCTGAACCTAGATGCATAATTCCTGAGTTGTTACTTTTCCCAAACAACTCATTCTCTCAAGTTACTTTGTTGCAATTAGCACTTGGTGCTTCCCTTCCGCTTGTGCTACATTCTTAGTTATGCCAAGTTTGTTCAATTTAGTTAAAAAAAAAAAAAAAAGACAAACTTTGCATGCTAATTTTGTTTAATGTGGACTACCTTTCTTTCTAATCTTATGCTAAGATTACCAATTGATCAATTTTAGAGTTAATTACTTCTATTTTTAGGATCCTAGACTAGAATTGATTGAAAGCAATTATTGTTCCTTTGTCTTTTTCACTTTTTCATTGCAATTTATAAATTAAAAAAAAAACGAGAAGAGAAAAGAAGGGCACTAATATGAAATTTTTTGCTTCTATGATTCAAAAAGAATTATGACTAGCGCTAGTGGCTGCTTAGAGTTGTGATGTGCTGAGTAATCGGGTGTGGGTACTAGAAATATCCACATTCACGTCAAAAGGTCATGATGCTTTAAGTAAGAGTTGAAGTGCTAAAAAAAGGTGAAGTTGCAACTAAGCCAAGTAATATGGATTGTGTATCAAAAAGTATATTTTCTTGCATCAAAAAGCTTAGTTGTTAGCCCTCTTTACAAAAAAAAAAAAATTACAATAGATGCAATATAAAATTTAAGTTAAAGGGGAATGAAATTGAGGGAATAATAATTTTTATCAATTGATTTTGGTCTGGATCTTATGCTTAAACTGATTCTGCTCTGATTTTGATGTCTTGGTAAGTTTGGCAAAAGCTTCTTAAAGTTAGGTTTAACTATGGAATATTTTAATGAATGCATGTAAAACACTTGTTTTCTCTTTTGAGCATTCTTGGTCGAATCTTGTGTTTGTTGCACTTTGTGAGGGAAATTACAAGTTCTGTTTGATTTAAGTAATTTGAGAATATGTTGGATAAAAACTAGATATGTTAGAATTTTCTGCTTGGGAAATTTGCTTAAGTTTTAATTTATGCTTGAGAGCAAGCATAGGTTAAGTGTGGGAGAATTTGATAAGTTGTTTATTCTGCACATATTTTGCTTTGAATTAATCTCATTTCTAGCCATTTTGATGCAAGAATTTGACCATTTAAGGATCATTTTGATTTGAGTATAGATTTGGTGTCATGATTCTATTTTCAATGTTTTTGTACAAAATTTTCTCTTCAAGTCTATTTGCTAAGCCACAGTCGCTTCTTAAATTGTTGTCTACTATTCTGAAGTAAATTAAAACATGGCCCTTCATCTAATGAGACTCTCTGTAACGACCCCCTTAATCATACTATACATTCATCTATCAGAGTAGCGGAAGCATACAATATTCTAAATAAAATATTCACCTTTCTCATGTTAGGGAACGTCAGAGAGTTGCTACTAGTTGAGTGTAACCCAAATAGACTCTTCTCACAGTCCAGTCAAATTCCGCTCAACCATAAATCCTGTGCAGCATTTCTATTATCACATTATAAACAAGATCATACTCTGGAACATAAATTCTAACAACTATTTAGATACAATTGAGATATACTATATCAGGGTACTAAATCCATTTATATGTCAGTAAATAAAATCGTAATTCATCAAATTCATTATACATATCTATTCTCCCAAAATATTTTCTATCGAAAATTCGACAAAGTTTTCCCTAAAAATCAAACATTTTCTCATTTATACAACAACCCAATCAACATATATATCTAGCAAATTCATCAATAAATCCAAAAGACAACAATACATATTCATATATATATATATATTCAAGCCTAATTTCTAGATCTACAACATAGCATTATCATTCTCCAAAGATATCTTGACATCCTTCATCTGCCCAGCTATCTCCTAAGCATTCCCTGTTCCTGATCATCTGAACAAACAACTTAATGAAATTATTAGATCCCAGTAGAGCAATGTAAAATTAAATAATTCTAAAACAGTTGCATATTCAGCTGTGCAGAGGCACAGAAAACGTCTCCCCAAATCAGTTTAAATATATGTGAATTACTAAATACTTTTAAATTTAGAATGAATATGGGAAATCAATGCAAAATAATATAATGAATATATTATCTTTAATCTAAAAAATCATACTAAAAATTATACTTAAAATCATGCCTAAAAATTCTCATATATTTATCTATCACACATCTCATGTGATCATTCATTATTCATCTCAAGTTGAATGCCGTTTTATCTGAAAACATAGTTTTAGTTGGGTGTTCCCAAAAACAACGCCTATATTGTGAGTGTGATCCGTCACACTAATCACCCCACTCAAGGACCGGGTGAGAACCAACATCCAAGGCGTCCCTCAGCATGTGCATAACAGCTAATTCTCATCCTCATTGTCTATATAGAAATACATATACATAGTAGACTAATACTCAAGGTTATAGGATATCATACTTAAACCAAAACATCGCCCCGTATAGGTTATCTACCTTTTACTCCTTGAACCTTTCATAGATTTGTCCTAGTTTAATGAATAATCCTAATAGAAGCAGACCAATTCAGATAAAATCAATCAATTTACAAAACTGTCTGCATAGGGGATATTCAACGGCCATCCCATACTAGCTATTGAATATCCACTTTAAGTTAGTCCGTCCCTATGGCATATAATTCCCATAGCCAAGTCTAGCAAACATGTAACAATCATTCTCAATACATAGGCAATCTTATATACTCATATATATAATTTTCATGTAAATCGATTATTTTCAGCACTCATTCCCATTCAACACAAATCATACTTAAAACAGTAATTCACAACGTCAGTTAAAAATCAGGGGAGTGTAAATTACTCTACCTTTTACCATTTGCTCCAAATTGGATTAAGGTTTTCCTTTTTCCCTTGGAGATTGTCTCACAATTAGTTTCATGAGAAAACAATTCAAATCTTATGACAGTTTCCTTTCAATTATACTTTTTTTACAATTAAATGCCTAATTTCTACTTCGGTCTAATCCTTAAAGCATATTTGGAATCAAAATCTACTGGAAAACATCAAATTGGAGTATTTGAAATGGTAGTAAAGTTTCGAAAGTTCAAAATTTGATCCCTGCTTCTTTTCACCTACTCTGGTGACAGCGCATAAGGGCACACAGCAGACACAACGCGGATAGTGGCTACCATCGAAAATTGGTCCAAAACGTAGCCAGAAGCATGAAGATGTCGGATCTGGGGTCAATTCGACAAAAAATGACGGTTTAACAACAATTTTTTGGTGAAAATGCGACAGTGGTTTGAAAATGTTTCTCCTCCATTTGAGATGCGTGGCGGCAGTTCTTCACGTGTTAGCAGTTGATGGAGGAAGAAGGCAACTTGGGCTAGCTATTGGTGGTGACGGTGTGGTCGAACAGTGGTGTTTTTCAGCTGAATCAAAGAAGAGAAGCCGGTGGCCGAAGGTGCTAAAATTTGAAGTTTCCCGGCGCAGTGATGGCCGTCAGTCGCTGCGGTGGCTTGCTGCGGCGTTGGGCTAAGCTGATGAACCTTTCAACAGTGACGGGCGGCGGTAACTCGACCAAACGGCGGACAATCATGGTGAAGGTGGCAGATGAAGGTAACTTCGTGGGGAGGGGACCGTGGATGAGGAGGGGGAAGGAAAATTTGAAAATATGAAGGGTAAACTTGGTATTTTAGCATATAAGGGCATTTTATAGCATCCAGGGGCATTTTATGGCATCTAAAGGCATTTTGGTCTTTTCTCACTTTGTTTTAGATAAATTTTGGATGCATTCTTTTGATCTGGGCAAGAATATAGGACAATATGAAAGGGATTTGAAAATCTTTTGAGGATCTTAAACCTTCCAAAAATTTCTTCTAAGTTCCTGAAGGCAGATAAAATTTTCTCTGTTAGACAAAATTTGTATTTCAAAAAATTTTCAAATTTAAACTACGAGCTCAAGAAAATATTCTTAAATCAATTCTAACAAAATTTTAATTTATTTTATCCAATTTAATTTATTTTTAAATCGGGTTATTACACTCTCTCTTTCTTGGACTTTGCTTATACGTGTGCAGCAGTGGAATTGAGGATTCTAGAAGATTTGCTATTACTTTTAGGATTTACTTTTTGGGAGAATGATAGATAGTTAGTTAGAGGAGAGAGAGTAGTCTAAGGGTAATATAGGATTTCCTTCATACAAGGACTAAAATGAATAACTATTATGGGGCCAATGTGAAAAGGAAAATAGTTACTAAGGGCACCACGTGAGAATCATGAAACCCAAGGTCTTAAAAGCAATTTTTATATTTTGTAAGATAGTCCCTGAAACTTTCCACCGTGCCACTCCTTTTGACTCCTCCATATGCAACATTTCCCTCCCATCAGCACATTTCCACCATTGAGAAGCAGAGGAAAGCCACAGGCAAAGGAGAAAGGGGAAGGGAAGAAAAGTGGAAATCTTCCATAATCAGATTTGAGGTAAGAAATCTGTATTCATAGCTTGGTAATATATCTTAGCATCAATTAGGAGTAGATTTCTTCACCTAAAATGCATCCAATCTGCTGAAATGCTTAGGATTAACAAAAATGAAAAAAAACTCTTTTTCTTGAGAAATTCAGGTTTTCTGGACTGAAATGATGCTTTTGAGGTTGCTTGGAGATAGGAAAAAGTTTCCAAACATAATGTTGGAGTCTTTAACCTCCATCTAGCATTTTCTAGGCTTGAATTAGATTTTTTTTTTAAGTTAGGTTTTATTGTTTATCCTATTTTCATATGTAGATTGGCTAGTATGATTGATATTTGAGCATGAAAATAATTATGTTTTGGGAAAAAATGGTTAGAAACTAAGCTCATACCTTTTAAATGTGTAATGTGGTGGAATCTAGGCTGGATAATTGTGAAAACCTGAGTTTTTAAACTGTCAAAGAACATAACATCCGACTGCTAGCATGCAGCAGTTGATTGTCGTGTTCTTGACAAACCCAAAAATCCATATAATGATGCAGCAGTTGTCTGGTAGCCTCATTAATCGACTATCAGGTCCATATTTCTGGCTAGCAATTGACTGATAGCCTTCTATCAATCAACTGGTAGCCTACTGTCTCACGAGGTCTAGGATTTCAAAGAGCCACTAGCTAACTACAAGCTTTACAATAGTTGACTGGTAGCCCTTCAGAGAGCAATCAGCCGACTGCTTGCTTCATGGTAGCTGACTGATGACCCTCTAACATGAAAAGTGACTTCTAGAGTGAGGAATGAGCTTAGAAACCCTTAATACCAATTGGAATAAGGCTCAAAATATCCTCATACATGAGAATAGTACCTATTGGGTGATGAGTGACATTAAAATAGGACAAGGAAATAGGAGAGTACCTTATATTGAGACTTAAAGCCTAGTTGCATAGAAAGCATACTGCAATAAATGAGTAATTGTGAAGAAATAGTGTAAAATTTAGATTATTTCTCAAGAAGTGACTTGTGAGACCAAGTCGAAAAGGAAAAGGAAGACCTTGATCAAGAGAGGAATAAATGTTTAAGGTAGAGTATTCTACACTCCCCTAATTTGAAATGATGATGTAAATTTCTTGCTTTGAAATGAAAATTTTATTTTATGAAATGGGGATTTATTTGTTGAAATGAATTTTGAGCTAGTATATGGTTTTCATATGAGTATAGAAAAATTGCCTATGTGACTTTTTGCTGCTTGTTTTAATTTGGCTATTGGGTTCTATGCTTATAAGACAAACAATATTTGGGATGGACATTTAGTGGCTGACATAGGACAATTGTTAAGTGTTCCTTATAAAGACTACTTTATAAAAAATGTAATTACTTTCATCTTAATTGGTCTGTATTTATTAAAGATTACTCTTTAAACCAATACAACCCTATGGAAGACTTTAAAGAGTAAAGGAAAGATAGTCTATACTGAGAAACCGTTTTGGTTTAAGTGTAATACTCTATAACCCTAAGTATTAGTCACCTATTTGTATATATTATTGTATAGTCAAGAAAAAGGATGAGACTAGCGATGTGCACATGTTAGGGCACGTCCTGGAACTTAGATTCTCGTGTCACATGGATAAAAGGAAGTATGACAATATCACATGGATAAAAGGAAGCATGATAATCACTAAGAGTTATGGTTCCTGTGATAACAACAATCTCAGTCTCATGGATAAAAGGAAGTGTGATAATAGCTTGAGATTGAAAAACAGCGTGCAATAAGATGATGATTTTATAATGTTATGATGATATGCATATAACTTTCTAGAAATATGCAGGATTATGGGCCTTTTTGCATTAATATAGAACTTGTTGTGCAAATGAGGGTTGAAATGAAATGATAGGCACTAGGAATATGATATTTTGACCAAAATAGTAGTCCTACACTCTTATGACTTTGATATGAGTTTTACGAGCTTCTGCTTTGTGAACGATAACAAATTTCTCATGTATTTGTTGATAATAAAATGTAAAAATGGCAATTCACATGTATGTTAATATGACATGAAGGAGAGGTTTTTTTGTACCAAATAGAATACAGTTGAACTTTAAATTATTTTATAAAAATTGTAAAATTATAAATTATTCTACTGAGATAATGTTTAGATGATCAAGACTAGAATATGCTTGGGAATTAACCAGGCTTGAGATATGATTTGGAGTCGCAATGCGACTTAGAAGAGTTGTAAATCTTGGTTGAGATTTAAATTGGCATGTAAGCTATCAATTGTATATGTAATGATAACTATATGTTTATTTGATGTGTGTTATAGGATGTAGAATTATGTAATGGCTTCCAATTTTTTATCTAAATTAATCATTGACTCAGTAAAAAGTCTTGTTCATTAATTCACAAGTTTAATTATTGAATTACTAAAAGATCGATTGAATTAATAAAATAAATAAATAATATTTATATATAAGAAGGCAAGACATATTTTATTCTAAAGAAATTGATGCCCTTCAATAACATAGTGGAATTTTAAAAAAATGTAAAAATGGGTGTATAAAACTATTGTAGACTATCATAAACACATTAATTGATTTCTAAACATGATTCAAAATAGAATTATAAACATTTTTGCATTGAGTTAACCTAATAAATATTAAGGAGTTTAAAAATTCTAACAATAAAAAATGTAATGAAAGTATTCTAAAATTATCTTGATAATTAATTTAACTTCAAAGCAAAATGAGCATCAAATTTCCCGTGTTCCATGTCTATAAGGCTATAACAGCAATATCAACAAAGTAATCCTTTTTAGCTGCCTAATATTTCAATACAATCCTTCTATTTACAACTAATACTGATTTAAAATGCTACTTCACAAATTGACAATTTTTATGGACATCTTACATGATGAACTAGAGATCGACAACAACAAAATCCTCTTCTCCTCCCCAATGCTTTTAGTGTGATAAAATCCTTTTTCTTATAAGTAGACATATAACAATATAAAATGCCAAAATCTTTAATCAATGGATTACATCATGGACACGTACTAAATACAAATTTTCTTAACCATTTTTGCTTGATCTTTCACGGCCTCTGTTTTGATCTAGAAATTAGTGCATGATTCAAGGGAGGACTTAGCCAGCCACAATAAACCAGGATCATTCCGCTTCAACACTAGGTAAGCTTCTGTCTTCCCAAGTTCGTCCAACATAACATCTTCCTTGAAGCCAACCAAGAGGAGAATTTCCAATGCAGCTGCAGCATAACAAAGAGGGAAATAAGGCAGTGGCCCCTGTTTGAGCTGAGGCATAACATTATGGGTAAGCATCAGGTGGGTTTGACACAAATTGACTGACTCATATTTTGGTTGAAAAATGTGTCACCTATCACTGGGAGGTTCAAGCAGGTTGTCATATAGTATGTTTTTTTTGGCACACTATAGATACCTTTTATATTAAATAAGTTCACCAGCGCAAACACAATGGTAAGCATTTATTTATTTTTGGATTAAATGTAAAGAATCTCTCAGAACTTAGGATCATGTGCAGAAAACCCATTAACTATAAACCTTGACCAATAACAACCCAAACTTTCATTTTAGTGCAAAAAACCTCGTGTTATAGTTACCATCCCAGAAGAGTTAACTCCACTGCCACATCAGTAAAAGGAGAACACATCAACAGGGGCATTTTAGTCATTTGACCAACCACACAAATTACCAAATTACCCAAGACCAATTCCCAAAAACTTTTCAATGATAAAATTGAATCAAATCAGTTGCTGAGATTTGAGAGATTCAGAGATGAAAGATGTGTTTTGCTTGAAAATTATGATGAACTGATGAAGCATACGATGCACTAGCTTTTGGAAGACTCTGAACTCCGAAGAGATAGCTGCCTCATTACGAGACATTTTGCTTGAAGATTTAAGAGAATGAATTTGCTAGAAGGGAGAAGAGACAATGGTGAGAAGAAGTTAAGGTCGTTTATGCCCCTACTAATGTGTTCTCCTTTTTAAGATGTGGTAATGGAGTTAACTTTTTTGGGATGGTAATTGTAACAGAAGGGGTTTTTTACATTAAAATAAAAGTTTGGGGGTTTTTGATCAAGGTTTATAGTTAGGGGGTTTCCTGCACAAGACCCCAAGTTCAGGGTTTTTCTTGCATTTTACCCTTTATTTTTGGGTTGGAACTGGTTATGCACACTCCCTTTTCAAAAGATGGTTTATTTAGTATTAGTATTATTTTATATTAAAAAAGATAGTATTAGTGTTAATTATTTCTTTCTTTGATATTGGTATCTAAAGATCCAGCAAATCAGATCATATATAACAATCCAATTGCAGGGAGGCCATCATAAGGTGGTTGTGAAGATGCTAATCAATTTTAACTTTATCCATGACAGACCTAATATCATCAGAAAACTAGTCTAGGATATCTACTCGTAAGACCATGGCCAACCCATTTGCTCTATCTACTATAATTAAAATCCAGTGTCTTGGCAATGATGGGCCTAGCATACGGGTTACCTATTCTAGAAGAGGGAAGGGGAATGAAGCTGGTCTAGGCCCAAAAAATAAGGAGACCATAACCTACAGAGAAGGACTAGAAAGACAAAAGAGGGATTTAACAAGGCATAACTAACTTTGACAGGGTGAGAGGTTTTTAGGAGAATCATCGGAGTGAATGGGGGGAGGAAAGCATTCAGAATCGTGAGGGAGAGAGTCTGACCTATCGAAAGTCAGGCAAACCTTTTCTTTATTTCTGATTACCTCTTCTCTTTTTTGGTATATACTACTGTATTGGTGCGAGTGTATTTTTGCTACTGTTTACTGTTATATTTCCCCTGTAATCTCTGGTATTTTTGTCCTACTGCCTCTGTGTTTTTGGGGTACTAGAGAATATACTAGAGGGTCCTATCAGTTTTGGTATCAGAGGAGGTACGATTCAGGGAATGGTTAGCATGAGGATGGAAGGCCAAGTAAATGCTATTGAACAAGAGCTAAGCATGGTCAAGGAAGACATTCATCATCTGAAGAAATGGGTGTTGGAAAGCAAAGATACTATCAGAAGACTAGATAGAAGAGATGGTGTTGGGGATGAAACAAGCCCATCCGTTAACTCTAGAGCACGGGGTGGAGAAGATAGAAAAGAAAGAGTGAAGAAGCTGTTGGAAAAGAAACCAGTAAATATAGAAAGTTGGAGCTACCCGTTTTTAATGGAGAAGAGCCAGTTGGATGGTTATTCTGAGTAAAGCACTATTTTTCCTTCAACAATATACTGGAAGAGGAGAAGCTGGAAGCTATTTTTGTTTGTCTGGAAGGCAAGGCCTTCAACTGGTTTCAATGGCTTGATTCCCACAACCCTGAGAAGTCATGAAGCAAATTCAAGAAGGAAGTGCTTAGGCGTTTTCATCATTCCCAGCTTGGGAATGGGTATGAGATGCTCATGGCCCTGAACCAGAGTGATTCTGTGGCAGAATACCATGAGCAGTTCCAGCTGTTATTGACGCCATTGAGAGATGCACCAGAGGAGATGTTGATCAGTGTGTTCCAGAATGGATTGAAGGAAGAAATCTGGGTTGAACTTAGGATGTCTAGGGCCCAATCTCTGATGGAAGTAATGGATTTGGCCCACAAAGTGGAAGAAAGAAACATGGTTCTGGATAAATGGAGGGCGGATAAAATGAGCAAGGCCCTGAAACACTTTCAAGGCCCAAAGTGGAGTGGACCTCAGTCAACTTTCAATAGGTTCACTAACCTACCCGACCTGCCCAAGATAGTAACCATAGCAAGCTCAAACCGTAGTCCAGAAAACAAAGGAGGAGAAGAGAAACACGATGTAACAGCATCCAATTCTACTAGGAGTAGCTATCGCAGGCTGACAAGGGAGGAAGTTATTAAGTAACGTGAACCAGGTCTGTGCGTCAGATGCGACGAGAAGTTTGGGCCTAATCACAGGTGTAAGAACAAACAGCCACATGTGATTTTTTTGTTAGCGGCGGCCAAAGAAGCTAAAGGAGAATCAGGAGGAGGACAAATGGAGACAGAAGAGGATGGAAAACAGTTAAGTATGCTAATTGCCTTACCAATGGACTCAATTGTTGGAATTACAAGGGGAAGAACAATGAAGCTATTAGGTGAAGTTAAGGGGCAAATCGTGTTGGTTATGGTGGATAGTGGGTCTTCACATAACTTTATTTCCTCAATGTTGGTAGAGAAATTGGCCCTACCCAGGGGGAAGACAGCTAGATATGAAGTAACAGTGGGTGATGGCCATAGGGTAAAGGGAGAAGGCATCTGTAAGGGTTTGGATGTGCCAATACAAGGAATTAACATTCAGCAGGACTTTTATCCATTTAATTTGGGGGGTGCAGACTTAATTCTGGGGATGGAGTGGCTGGAGTCACTAGGAGAAGTCTGGGTCAACTGGCGACAACTCACTATGAAATTCAAAGTGGGGAAGGAGTCAGTTTCCTGAAGGGTGATCCATCTCTATCTAAGACCTTAGTGTCTTTCAAGACAGTAATAAGGTCTGTTCAAAAGGGAGGGCAAGGATTTTTGGTGGAACTTGAAAAAGTCACCATGCATGATAAACATGAAGGTCAGATGAATGAGGAAATCCAAAAAGTGTTCTCTGAGTTCTCAGAGGTTTGCGAACCTCTTAAGGGATTAGCCCCTTCAAGAAATAGAGACCATGCGATTTTGATCAGGAAAGGAGCTCAACCACCAAATGTCAAACCCTACAGGTTCCCACACTACCAAAAGGCTGAGATAGAGCGATTAGTGAAGGAGATGGTGGAAGCTGGAATTATTCGACCGAGTAGTAGTCCTTTCTCTAGCCCAATGTTGTTGGTAAGGAAGGAGAGTAGTTGGTGCTTTTGTGATGATTACCGGGCACTAAACAAGATCACCATTCCTGATAAATTTTATATTCCAGCAATCGATGAATTATTGGACGTATTGGGATCAGCCACTATTTTTTCTAAACTGGACCTAAAGTTAGGATACCATCAATGAAGCCAAAACAGCTTTTCGCACACATGACGGGCACTACAAATTTATAGTAATGCCTTTTGGCCTAACCAACGCCCCCTCTACTTTTCAATTTCTGATGAATGACATTTTCAGAGAACACCTAAGGAGATTTGTGTTAGTATTTTTCGATGACATACTAATCTATAGCCTGGATATGGCCACTCATCTCAACCATTTAAAGATAACTGTGGACATTTTGAAGAAGAATCAGTTAGTGATCAACGTCAAGAAGTGCGCTTTTGGAAAGAATCAGCTAGAGTACCTAGGCCACATTATCTCAACAGATGGGGTTTAGGCTGACCCGAGTAAGATAGAATGTATGGCGAAATGGCCCATTCCAAGGGATTTGAAGTCCTTGAGAGGGTTCTTGGGCTTAACGGGGTACTATGGCCAATTTGTGAAGGATTACAGCAAGCTGGCAGCATCTCTAACAAATTTGTTAAATAAAGACTCATTTCAGTGGAGCGAGGAAGTACACAGCTTTTGAATCTCTCAAAAGAGCAATGACTTCAGTGCCAGTATTAGCCATGCTAGATTTTTCTAAACCGTTTGAGCTGGAAACAGATGCTTCAGGGGTTGGTGTGGGAGCTGTTATGATGCAAAATAGGCACCCCATTGCTTATTTCAGCCAAGTCTTATCCAACAGAGGAGTACAAAGTTCTGTTTATGAGAGGGAGTTGATGGCAATAGTCTTTGCGGTAAAAAAATGGAGGCATTATTTGTTAGGGCACAAGTTCACCATTAAAACAGATCAGAAGGCACTCAAGTTTCTGTTAGAACACTGGATTTTGGATCCAGACCAGCAGAAATGGGTCTAAAATTGATGGGGTATAATTTTGAGGTCCAATATAAACCCGGTGTGGAAAACAAGGCGGCTGATGCACTGCTTAGGAGGAAACAGGTTTTGGAACTTAAAGCTTTCTCGATTTGGCAGTATGAAGAAGTGGAGGACTGGGAAAAGAAAGTGCAGCAAGATGACAGGCTAATGGACATCAAACAAAAGATAATCAAAGGGGAAAAACCACCAGCAGATTACAGTTTGAAGAATGGATGCTTAGTCCACTATAGTCGATTAGTGTTGCCAAGGACATCTCAGAGGATTCCAAAATTGATTAGGGAATTCCATTCCTCTCCATTAGGAGGGCACTCAGGTTATCTGCGCACTTTCAAAAGGGTGTCCGAGAATGTTCACTGGGAGGGTATGAAACGGGATATCCAGGATTTTGTGGCAAGGTGTGAGGTATGCCAGAAAAATAAATACCAAGCCACGAGTCCAGAAGGGTTAATACAGCCTTTACCAATACCACAGTAGGTCTGGGAGGATATTAGCACGGATTTTATAGTAAGGCTGCCGAGATCCCAAGGATTTGATACTCTAATGGTGAGAGTTGACCATTCAACCAAGTAAGCCCACTTTACTCCCTTATCACATCCGTTTACTGCAAAGAAGTGGCAGAAGTGTTTTCAAAGGAGATAGTGAAATTACATGGTTTTCCAATGGTCAAACCGGGGTGGTGAATCAGACCTTAGAAACTTATCTAAGGTGTTTCACTGGTGAAAACCCTAAGCAGTGGAGTAAGTGGATAAACTGGGCAGAATATAGGTTCAATACATCCTTTAATGCCTCTGCTGGGATGACACCATTTAGAGCTCTATATGGGAGCAACCTGCCTACATTGTTTTGGATGGAAGATAGTTTTTGCCCAGTGGAAGAAGTGAACAAATAGATCCAAGCAAGGAATGTGGTACTAGCTGAACTTAAGGAACACTTGGAAAAGGCACAGGAAAGGATGAAGACTCATGCCAACCAGCATAGGCGGGAAGTTCAGTTTGAAGTGGGGGATTTGGTGTACCTTAAGCTGAGGCCTTACAAGTTGCAATCCCTAGCTAAGAGATCTAATGAAAAACTCAGTCCCCGCTTTTTACGAACCTTATAAAATCAAGGCTAAGTATGGGGAAGTAGCTTATCGACTAGATTTACCCGCAACAGCTAAGGTTCATCCAGTTTTTCATGTTTCACAGCTAAAAAAAGCTATCCAGCCAGCCACTCCCACTCAGGAAATTCCACAATTTCTTACAGAAAAATTGGGAGTTATAGGTACAGCCTGAGGAAGTGAGGAAGGTCAGAAAGCTTATAGACGGGGAGGTAGAAGTCCTGATCAAGTGGGAAGGGCTGCTGGATTTCGAGTGTACTTGGGAAAAATTCGAAATCATTAAACTACAATTCACTCATTTCCACCTTGAGGACAAGGTGAAACTTGTTGGAGAAGGCAATGATGGGCTTAGCATAAGGGCTACCTATTCTAGAAGAGGGAAAGGGAATGAAGCTGGTCCAGGCCCAAAAGATAAGGAGACCATAAGTTACAGTGAAGGACTAGAAGGGCAAAAGAGGGATTTAACAAGGCATAACTAACTCTAACAGGGTGAGGGGTTTTTAGGAGAATCGTTGGAGTGAGTGGGGAGGAGGAAAGCATTCAGAATTGTGAAGGAGAGAGTCTGACCTCCCGGAAGTCAGGCAAACCTTTTCTTTTTTTCTGATTACCTCTTTTCTGTTTTGGGATACAGCGCTATACTGGTGCGAGTGTATTTTTGCTACTGTTTACTGTTATATTTCCCCGGTAATCTCTGCTATTTTTGTCCTACTGCCTCTATGTTTTGGGGTACTGGAGAATATACTAGAGGGTCCTATCAGTCTCAAGATGCATACCTTTATTATTTACAACATTCCTCTCAATAACGGGATTAGCCTGCAAACAAAGACCAATTATTTAGAAATTTTTAAAGGAAGTCTCTAAGTGCAGAGCATGTCTCAAGCAGAAAGGAAGAAGGTCAGATAGATTATACCTTTCTTAGTTTTTTGAATTTTGTCTCCTCAGGGTGTTCAATGATGTTCCTGCAGTCAGTTAGCAAACAATTACCCATAAGTAACTACATACTATAAGGCACAACAACAACAACAACAAACCTTTTCTCACTAGTGGGGTAGGCTATGTGAATCAAGCGACAGTAACGTGTTCTATCTTTGTTTATTTCTAAAATTAGATTATTAATAGTTAAATTCATCCTAATAATTTTTTCTATTATTTTCTTTAGTCTTCCTCTACCTTTGGTTATTAGGCTATCTTCCATTTGGTCAACTCTTCATGCAAGAGCCTCTAATGGTCTCCTCTATACATGACCAAACTACGTTTTTACTAACTTTTCTATGATAGGTGTTACCTTAACTTTCTCTCTAATGCACTCATTCCTAATTCCATCTTTTCTAGTATGACCTATTCAACGCAATTCTCATTTCAGCAACATTAAAGTTTTGCTTATGTTAACATTTTATCGCCCTGCCTCTAGTTAAGGCACAATAACATAAGGAAGCATTTGCTGAAGTGCCTCATAACATGATGAACTCAATGCAACTAAAAAAGTTAACAATTATAACAAAATATTTTTCATACGTACCTAATAATTTTCAAGAGGATTTGGAGAACTGAAGCAGTTTGCGAGGGACCCACTTCAGCTCTTAGCACTTCCAGTGCCTTCTGCAGACGGTTACAAACAACAGTCACAGGGTCATTGATCCTCTGTAATTCTTGATCATCTGGGTCTGGCTCAACAGTTAGAATTGTGGATAATTCATGTGGGGGCACCATTTCATCATCGGGACCAGGTTCTGCCAAAGCAACTGCATTAGGCTTATCATGAGCAGATTCTTCTGAATCCCTGCTTTCAATAACTCGAAGTCCAACATCTATGGCCGTGACAGAACCAACTGAATCAGACAGCATACTGTTCTTGTGCATCAAATTGAATTTTTCTGCATCTAGTTCATTAGTATCAGTAATTCCAGAACAAACGTCAGACCTGAAAGCTTTAACATGGTGTGAATCATCTGGATCAGGCTCATGCTTTATTACATTGGTGAGATGATCATCAGGATCAGGCTCACTATTAGGTCCTTTCTCATCATGAATGGTCATATCAATATCTAAGATTTCTTTTGATTGGGAAATCATACGACCAGGTTCATCAGCATTAAAACTAGAATCACCGAGGTCAGGCTCTTCATTTGCTTCAGACCCTCCTGCATTGTTGGCAGAAGCATTAGTCATCCGGTTGTAAGCAGCAGCAATTGAAGAAGCACGAGCACTTATTAGCTGATCTGACCTATGGCCTCCAAGTTTCTGAGGAATATTACTACTCCCTCTTACAAAATCATCTTCAACATAGCCAGTACTTCTGACTCCACTTAAAGTGTGGCTAGCAGTTCTTGTCCAATCTAAACTAGCAGCTTCTTGATTTAACTGCCCAGAAAAGAAATTAAATTAAGGCAAGCCCACTCAATTTAGTATATACTGAACTAATGTCAAAACTTAAACTAAAGAAAAACCTGTTTATCCAATGCATAAAAATTTGCATCGTGTTCAGAGTATACCATGTGAGCCTGAAATAAGTACAAGAAAAGTCGGTTCAATGATTACCATGTGCCAACTGACAAATATACTTTAATTATTTACTTATTTGGAGATTAAGCATGAAACCTGACATTCTTCTAAGAAAATGAGATATGAACATATAACTAAAGAACAGTTATTTCTATATCTTACAAGTTCATGCAGGAGAGTTTTCTTGATGTTTTCATATTTCCTGAAACCCATGAGGTCATCAGTTCGAAGTCGCAAAGATATTTCCTCCCCATGGTTCTGCCAACAAGAACAAGAAGCACAAGAAATCGATAAGATAATGCTGGACAATTAAGAGATCAGGCTACCTCATTTAGGTGAAGCCACTACCTTGTTAAAACCAAGAATGCATTTTGGGCTCACACCAACATAACCAATAGGAGCCATCTCAGTCATAATTCCTACACGCCAATGATGCTATAAGATGCAAATTAAACATTAATCAGAAGTTGCAGCATAATATCATGATGGCGCAATCATATATTTTCTATTGGGAAATACATAGAAGTGTACCTTGTTCATGACAGCAACAATTCCAGGATCTGCAGCAAGCATATGCATTCTTTTTAATGCCTCAGAAGGGGGAGGATTTAGCTGCAAATAAACAATAACAATTTCCATTCATTATCAGTTCACCAACCTCCCTTGTGAATTTCATATCATAAGATGGAAGGCAAAGAGTGAGGTGGAAAGCCACATGCACCATCAACAAAACAAATTAACAAGCCACAATGTCATACATATGCTACATATTCCCAATCCACATTAGTGATGTGATTCCTTGTTCATATCCAGGGAATCTTTCTTTTCAGATGACCTTTTCCTGTTCAATTGGTTGGACGCATCCAGCAGCCTATGCCAGTAGAGATATTGAGCCACTAAGATAAGTTTAAGGCTACCCCATTGATGGCTAATGGTAACTGAAAATGAAAAGCCCAAACAAAGTTTCTGACCACAACTAAATCTTCTTTGTCAATTGCTGATATTGAGTTCCTAAAGTAAATTCTGAATCTGATTCCTTGTTTTCAATTTGGAAAACCTTGCTTCTTTTCTATCTGACCTGTCCTCCAAACATTTTATCGCTAGTAACAAGGTAAATGCTTAAGCATAAAGATAAAATTCAGAGATGCCACAACTTGAAAAGGCCTCATATTGGAATAATATTAGCGTCACACATAAAGGAGCAGCCAACCAGTATGCATGTGTCATGTCATTCTTTGCTTTAGCAAATATGATAAATATTAATAAAAATAGAATAAAACCATACCTTCAATCCTGGAATTCCAAGCGTTCGAAATTCACTAAAGATATAAGGTCCTTGTGGAAGTTCCAATGAAAAATGAGGTCCATATGAGCTCCGCTGTTTTAGTCTCTTTTCCTCATCCTGAAATCCAGCTATTCTTAAATTTGCCTTTGCGTCTTGCAGAACTTGTTCAACTTCATTTGTTGACACACCCATCATTTTAATTGACTTTTCCTAAAGAGGAAAAATGGGCAGTGAAGGGAACAAAAAGACAAATACTTAAGTCAGCAGAGCCACCATATTCAGAGGTCGTTTGGTTTTAAATACAAAAAGGAAATGAATGAACAAGCAGTCTTTCTTTTTGTTGAAGAAAAGAAAAAAAATCAATGAATGTTGAAGAAAATACAACTGGGAGTCCAGGATTGTCATCATAATCTCAAAATTCCTTTCAGAAGAGAAGGATTCATCAGTAGACTAGGTAACTATTTTTATCTATAATTCAAATAACCTAACACAATGCAAGGTATCATAGTCAACTGCCAAAGTTTTGGGGAAAAATGAGTCAATCTTTAAGTACTGCAGAATAGAGGTAAAACTAGTAGCATAACGGATTAAAAAGAACCACATGACTCCACTCAAGTCTTTGATGGTGATCTTGTGTCCATCAACTACTTGCATCCTACAGGAACAGATGGTGACTTTTAGACTTGTAATTAAACTTGTATTTAAGTTTAAATAGACCCGAGTCCATTCTTTGGATCCATTTGAAACTTACGCTGATCAACAATTGGCTTTTGAGAGGGCTAGAAATACTTTTAAAATTTTATTAGGTAGCACCAAATAACATAGTGCAAAATGTTAAAGAACAACAACATAGAAGATATATAAATAATATAGATAACATTAATTTCATATGCCAACACCTAATACAAGTGCTACAGGATTAGGTATACCTCAGTTATCGAGGCTTCTTCCAAACTTAAAAAAGCATGCTCTGTTGAAAAGGGAGACATCAATTTTGAGGTTTTGTTGGACACTTGTGGAATAATGAGTCGCATAGTATCTTCTTGGATATTAGTCAGCTTTTGCAATTCCTGTCCTAGCTCCTTGACAGTGGCACCTAAACTCATATCCACAACAAACTTCTTTCCCCTCCATGTAACAGAGATTTTGTGCAGGCTTGGAAGAGTTTGCATGTTTGAGCTGCAAAAATCAAACATATCCGATTATATTCTTATGACTATGTTGCCAAGGTTACATATAATTCCCTAACAGGAATATCATATAGACACATAGGTTAAATTAATAATTCTTTTACATAAATTAATCAATCAAAATCATTTCCCTTTGTTCCACTTCTGTTCTTGCATAGATTTTACACAATAAGACTAAAATTTTGGTCCATAGCCAGCATCAAGCATTTCCGCAATGCTTGAGTACCAATGTTTAGATTAAAAAAGAAAAAAAATTGAAAGTAAAAATAAAGCAGAAAATTTTTTCATGAGTATGTGCAAGAGTCTATAATAAGGCAATAGACGGAAGAAGTCACATAGTGGATGATAGGAGTCTCTGGAACCCATCGGATGAGAAGGAACTTGGCAAAGGAAAAAGGACCAAGAATAAACCCAAATGGGCATGTGATTACCATGTGGGATGAAGAGAGGAATCTGTTGTCGAGCTATGCAGCTATTATGCAGAAAACAACAAACCATTCTTTTAGAGAAAAGATGTAGCTTTTTGGTAGCATGGGAGGTTCCAGGGATCATTCATTCTGTCATCTGGGAAATTAGTGTGAGCGATCTGTACTCGAAATAGGATATCATTAATTCTACAATTTCATTTTCATTTTGTGCTCTGTTTTTTGGAATTCCTACTGCGAGTTTTGATGAATGTTATGATTTAATATATTGGAAGTCTTAGTGTAACATTTCTCCGATATGAGACATAAGGTATAGTGTATTATGAGCTATACTAACATCTATAACGACTTTTATTTTGACTAACTATTTTTGTTTCATATATAGATAAAAAAAAGCTTTGTAAGATATTTTTTGAAAAAAAATGTTATTATGATAATTGCTTTCAAGTGTATATGGTGCACACAACCTTCTAGATTCTTCCACATGATCAAGCGACAGCTATACGTCAGAACGCCCACCCCCGCTTAAGGTAGCTCCATCATACCATAAAATGCTAATCTACACCACTTCAAAGAAAGCTTGTTCATAAATTTTCAATTCTGCAATTCCCAAACACAGTCAGATTTTATGATTATTCACCTTGATTCCAAAGGCTACAAAATAAGGTGATATTCCTCTCCCATTTTAATTTACTTTCTTGCAAATTTAACCATTGACTTCTTTCACCTCCGTGGTTAAAGTAAGAATATTGTCAACTGCCTTTTCTATCCTCTTCACTGCTATTTTTTCTGATCTAATATTTGAGAAGAATTTTAGGTCTCAGGCTCTGACTACAAAATATAACTCAGCCCCACAAGATAGGTGAATACATTGTAAAGCTGTTTCTTTTCCTTCATTTGTTTCATATATGTATTTTCACATTAATATTATTGGATGCGACTTGTCTGTTTTCCTTGTTTCTTATCATTATCTAAAGTCATCCTCTTACCCAAGATAGGTGAAGGCTTGGTGTCTTGATCTAGGAGGTTGGTTAAAAGGAAATTTCTATGCATCCTCTAGCCCATCTATTCTGTTCTATTTTATGCATAATCATGATCTTTGTTGTTTGATATTGATTAGGTGATGCATATCATATTACTCAACCACCTAGTGATGGGAGAGGTGCCATTTTGGCCATGACAAGAGCTTTGAGACAGGTCTCCTTTACTATCCTATAATAAATTTTACTTGTTATCCATATTTCTATTTGTGTGTTAGCTGAGTAGTCAACTAGGTGAAGGTTCGGTGTCTTAATCTTGGAGGTTGGTTAAAAGGATATTTCTATGCATCCCCTAGCCCATCTATTCTGTTCTATTTTATGCATAATCATGATCTTTGTTGTTTGATATTGGTTAGGTGATGCATATCATATTACTCAACCACCTAGTGATGGGAGAGGTGCCATTTTGGCCATGACAAGAGCCTTGAGACAGGTCTCCTTTACTATCCTATAATAAATTTTACTTGTTATCCATATTTCTATTTGTGTGTTAGCTGAGTAGTCAACTTTTCATGGATACATGGGTTATCTGGTCGCCTCTCACTCTCTAGTAATGAGAAACACATTAACAAAAAACACAACCAACAAAAAAACCAAACTTTCCAATTTATTTTAAACTAAGTAGAGAATTAGTGCTATCCAAAACCATACTATGTTAACACCCATACAATCATGCGACCTTTACCGAGTTCCAAATCCAAAATCATTTTGATAACTTCCAATTTTTGTATGATGTCTTCGGTATGTGCATAGTGCATCCAACTAGACTAAATTGAACATTTTGTAAATCCAAAAAGAAACATGAGTCACCAATCTTTCTGGCTTGAAGCGAGATACCCATTTGTTGCCAGACTATGTTATAAAATCCCAGTACAATGCCACACATTTGTGAAAAGCCAACCTACTAAGTTGCCAGAAGTAAATAAACTAGACTTTAATATGATGCATCCAGCATTAATCGAATCAAAGCAGGGGAGAGATTAAACTAAAGGATACCACTATAACCAACTCATCCCTAGAATCAACAACTCTACAGTAATGAGCAGATTCACTCCATAAAAATGAGAACTACAAAGTGATTTAACATGGAATTCATAATGCATTTAACTCGTATCATTCTCAGCCAAGTAACTCATCAGTGCAGGGATTTCCTTTTACCAAACAGAGCTTATAAAAACTATATCACTAATTCAACCAAAAGAGAGTCTAAGAAATCAAACAATCCCATTTTCACACCATAACCACATGACAGATTCGAAGCCCAAATACAACACGTTACAGCTCCAAAAAATAGAGAATGAAACAAACCAAATGCATGAGCTCAATTAAGAATCAAAATCAAACAATCAGATTTCTACTAAACCAAATCTCCCATGATAGAATCAAGCACTCAGATGCAAATGGGGTTTAACATGTTACCTTGCTCGGATGATTGGTAGTGGCACGATACAGTGGCGGCCACAGGAAACGGCAGTAACGCGGACGACGGGATGAACCAGCGACGGAAGCCCCAATGCTCGATAGTGAAGATTCGCGAGACGTCGCTCAACGGCGACCGATCTTTGTGCGACGGGGTTCAGCGGCAACGGACGGGCGGTGGTGACTGTGGCGGCAGCAGACGTGAGACGACGGCGGGCAATCTTCTGGTCAATCCCTCCCTCACTCGCAACTCTCTATCTCTCAAACTCTCGGATCTCCCTTTTTTTCTCTGTCGTGAAGCTCTTTCTTTCTTTCTGAATTGTGTAGCATCTTCTTTAAGTAAGAAGGAATGGGTGGATTCAAAAGGAATGTGGGGATTAGTGGCAAGAATAATGGGATTGGGAATTAAAGATTGAAGGTGTTTTAGGAAGGAATTTGGGGATAAATGGGGATTTGGTTATTTTAGGGAAGAAGAGCAAATTTGGGAGATGAAGATGGTGGAAAGAATGTACAATCTGATTCTGAATGTTGATTGTATTCTACCCTCTTTTTTTTCTTGTTTTACGTGTTTGACCTTCTCTTCCTCTAATTTTTTTGGGCCATTCTATTTACGTCTGGGGGCACCTTTTACTAATTATGATTTGCTTGAACTTTTTATTTTAATTGGGCTATTACTTTTATTTTATTATTAAGATATATATATTCTTCTTTTTATTTATTTTAGTTTTAGTTTGTACTTCATATTTTTATTTTTTTTTTCTCCCTTTTCTTTATTTTTATCTTTTATTTCAAAACTTATTAAAAAATCTAAAATTGAAACTCTTTTCTCTTTTTTTAATTGTACATGTTCATTTTCTAGTTTCATTTCTTATTGAATGTTTGAAATTTTTCCAAAAAAATATATTGTTTGTGATTATACTTACCATGTAAGGGCATATTGTGAAATTGAAAAAGAAAAGGAATTTTATGTCATATGATTTTATCCTAATATATTTTTTATTTTAAAATATTTAGAATAGATAGCTATGGTTTGAGTAGGATGATCATAGTTTATCCTATAGAGGTGACTAATTCTAGGTAACATTGGCTTTAGTTGACGCATATCAGGAGAAAGGAATTTAATTGAACTATCCTAAAAGCCTTAGGGTAGCCTCCTTGCATTCCTACTCTTCTGTAATTCTTTCGTACATGCTAGGGAACACCTGGGATGATAGTGACCAAGGTTTTATGACCTATATGAATGCTCAGGGGTACTACAAATATCATATGAAGCAAGAAAAAAAAGAGGCCCTAAGAATACATGACAAGTAAGTATAACTAGACTATGAATGAACTAATGATTGATAAATTTACTTGAATATATTGTCTTATACTAATACATGTTAAGATGTTCTTATATATACTTGTGGTATGTATTATGCTTTATATAGACTTATATCAATCATAGATTCTCACTCCTACTAACATGTATATAGATGTTGTGCTACTAAGTAACCATGAAGGCATAAGTTATGGTGGTTAGGGTCCCAGGGTCGAGAACTATCACTATCATCTGAGGCTTAGCAAGGGTAATTAGAATGGAAGTATTATCTTCCCACCTTATAGGTGCTTAGGAAAGTACTCATGTGATAGATTAGTCCCTATTGTTGTAATAACTTGTATTGTAAAATGGTCAGTGAGTTATTTATTTACATGTAATTAATTATAAATAAAAAGGCTAAGAATGTTAAGCTCTTTATCATTCATTTCATTGTAATTCCAAATAAGGACCGACATTTATTTGCACAAGTTTCATTTTAACCAAAAAAGGGTAGTTCGCCTTATTTGAAAGTAACATACCAACATAGAAAAGAAATTTTGAAAAGCCACTGTACAAATTTTTAAATAAACCCCTAAACTAAGTTGGGATGTTAGTATGTGGATTGCCAAATTGTCTTCAAGATCAGGGATCTAAAGTTTTAGTTTGCTGAATCTTGAGAGAAAACTTTATAGGTTTTCTATCTTGTTCTACATGAGTCCAACTAGATAGTCGGTAGTCTTTTTTACACTTCTTGCTAGTGGTGAAGTGCTTCAAGAATTTATTGAAGAGTTCATCAAAGGTTTCGATTGGATTAACTGACAATTGTGAGTACCATTATAGGACCAGACCCATCAATATGATAGAAAATATACGGCATTGTTGCGCATTAGACATGCTTAAAAAGGATATTGCCGAGCTGAACATGTTTATATAGTCTCTTGGATCTTTCTCTCCATCATACAGATGGATATACTTCGACATCTTGAACCTAATCAAAATATGTTCTTCCATAACATGTGGGAGGAATGGATGTCAATCCTTCTTTTACAACCTTCCAAGGATGGCCTTTGTGTCTATGGTGACTACTTGGTTAACCGTTGAAGCTGTCATGGCAAGGCGGGGGCCTCGAGGAGGAAGGGTATCCATACCATCCATAATAGTATGGATGATATGGATTTTGGGGCCCAAATTTGGCTGATTTCAGCGATAGATACCGCTAGAAACATCGAGGATATTGGCATTACTTGTGTCTATAATGGTGTGTTAGGTGTAACAAGTGGTCAATACTAGTTAACCCTAGGGGTGGTGGTTCCACAAGCATTAGCACTGGCTATGAAACCAATAGTCTTAGCAGTGGCAAAATTACCAAGATTAGCTGCTGCATTGGTGCGAGCTTAGTTTGTGGCTATAGAGTCTTACATAATGCAAAAAGTTCTTAGCCTAGGGCCAAGACTTCATCTTGGAGGTCATTTATATTCATTCGATGCCTTGACTGTGGTAGAGAAAAATCGTTGTAATCACTCCTCTCCCTATGAGAACCACTCCTCAACGAAGGGGAGTTGTTGGATTATTAGCTCTATTAGGGTAGCATCTATAAAGTTGCTGATCACGAACTTCTGTTTTCCAGCATCTTCAGCACTATACTTGAGGATTAAGGACTCCTATATCTTGTTTGTTTCTTTGTAGATACTGTAAATATCAAAAAGATCATTAGACAGAGTGCTAATGAGAGTTTTTCTGCAAACCTTGTTAGCATATTTCCAGAATTCCTTATGGGCATTATCAACGTTTGGCAAAGGTTCAGATTCAGTGAGTGCATTGACCAATCTATGCATGTTTGCAAACCTTGTTAGCATATTTCCAAATTTTTGATGTGTCAGGGAAAGGTTAGGGAAGAGGCATGACTGTTGAGACATTCCTAGAAGAAACAATAGCGATAACAGTATCACTATTGGTTTAATTTGCAGCTATAGTGTAACGACCCCCTAATACGTCATACACGATGCTTATCTGATTAGCGGAAGCATATGGGGTATTCTAAACGATTATTCCCTATGTGGGAATGTCAGGGGATCGCTACTGGTTGAGCGTAACCCAAATAGACTTCCCATTGTCCATTCGGATTCCATTCAACCTTGATTCACACGCAGCTACTTAAATACATATGCATACATCCTCAATAGCTCTGGAATGAAATCTAAAATCCATACATACGGCATACAATCATTAAACTCAACATCCAAGACTCATGTACATATACTGTCAAGCATTCACATGCGTTCTAACTGAATTCCTCAAGTTTACAACGGTAAACCCTACCGAAAATTCGGCAGAGTTTCCTCTGTATTTTGATCATATCCCAAATACAAAATCACCTGTTTAAAAATCAACAGCCAGTCCAACAACAGTAATAAGCATAACCAACATAAATCCATACACAGCAACCTCAATTCATCACTAAAATCCATGCATACTATCTGAAACGTTATATGTACATTCAGTCTAATCCATACAGAATTTATAAGAAACAGAATCCAATGAATAACAGCGTCATCAAAGTATATATATACAAATGATTCAAGCCTAAGCTAATCATCCTCCGTCTATTCTCAAGTCAGCCTCGGCTATCGTCTGGGCTCCTGCCCCTGTCCCTGTTCATCTGAGTACACAACCTAATGAGATATAAATCCCAGTAGAATAATTTACAATTTAATTATCATTCAAAAATCAGTTGAATACTCAGCGGTGCGAACACCGAAATCGTCTTCCCGAAATCAGTTCGAAAATAGTGAAATACCTTATCTTTAAAATCGTTTAAACACATGGAAATTACGGCAATATATCACAATCAGGAAATCCATTTCTTTTAAAATCAGTCATCAAAATCAAGTAAAATTCCATGCCCTGTGTCTCTCAATCCTCGTTGGCTACAAGTCCTTTGTAACCTAATCTAAATCATCTTCTAATTGCACGTAGTCTAGAGAGAATACCTCTCTTATCGTTGGGTGTGATCCGTAACACCAATCACCCGAATCAAGCCTATATTGTGAGTGTGATCCGTAACACCAATCACTCACTGAAGGACCGGGTGAGAATCAACATCTAGGGCGTCCCCTAGCATGTGCACATACGCCAATTCTCATCCTCATACAGTCTATTCGAACTCACATGCACTCGGTCGGCTATTCCTCAGGGTTCTAGGGTATTACGCCTAAATCACAACGTGTCTCCGTGTAGGTTACCCACCCTTATACTCCCTAAACCTTTCTTAGGATCGTCCTGGTTTAACGCGTAATCCCTAACTCAGTACAGGCTAAGTATGATAAAAATAATCTCGTTTAAAAGTTTCCTGTACTCGGGATACTTAACGGCCGTCCCATACCGGCTATCAAGTACCCAACCCTAAGTAAATCCGTCCTAAAGGCATCTAAACTCGATAAACAAGGTGTCTAACATGCAATTAGGGTTTTCAGCACACAGGCATGCAATTTTTATCCCATCGAAAGCAGCACGCAAAACTATGCAAGTCATCTAAATCTTTTAGGTATTCACTAAATCAATTCTAGGGTTTGGGAAGTGTAAATTATCCTACCTGGTCTCCGGTCGCTCCAAATCAAGTCAGGGCTTCACGAAGTCTCAGTTTCTGAGCCCAATTAATTCCCTGGACATGAAATTAAATATTTAGATTCGTCACGTCATCCGTTTTTCGATCCTAAATCCGGTTACGCTAACACCTAGGTCAATTTATTGTCCATTTACGTTCGGCAGCCATTTCAGTCATATACCATTAGTTTTTGGGAAATCGAACCTTACCACTATGCTCGAATGATGGAATTCTACGTCACGGTGGTCTCGGTTTCTCGGGATGTACGTCCAGAAGCTCCGGCAAGGCGGCACACGATGGTGCACGGCGGAGAGGTGCGGTTTGCCTCGAAAATCACACCACGGTAAAGCCCGCAAGCTCAGGAGTCCGAATACGGTGGTGGCGCGGCGGTTCACGACCGTTTGGACGACGTTTTCCGGCCATGAAACTTCTCGCACAGCGGACGGCGTTCTTCCTCGATCCGGGCGCGTCCGGCCTCCTTCGGCGGCCGAGCCATCTTTGGAGGAAGTGGCGGCTCGAGCTACACGGTGGTGAAGCGGTGGCGGTCAGCGGCGGACGGACGGCGATTCTAGTCTGGAGAAGTTTCGCGCGATGAAGGGGAAAACAAAGATTTTTTCGGCTCCGTGATCGTTGGTGGCTGTGGTTGGTTGCTGGAGGTTATGGGCAGTGAGGGCTGTCGATTGGTACCCTTGGTGGCGACCCACGGTGGCTGTGGCGGCCGTTCACGATGGAGGAAGGTGGAGAGAGAAAAGAGAGAGGAGAGAGAGAGTGTGGTGAGGAGAGAGAGTGAAATGAGAGAAATAGAGGGAATTTGCGTAATTTAAAGCCTCCAGGGACGATTCCGACTTTTCCCAGGCCACCCGGGGATGTTTTAGGGTGTCGACATCCTTCCAGACGTTGGCACGCATTTCTATGCAAAAGTCTTGGCCTCCGTAAATGAAATTGACGCACGAAACTCCTTCCGTCAGTTTCTGATCGTCGGATTGCATTTCTTTCTGTTTGATCATGTTTCTGGCTTCGAACGACCTTCTGTGTCAAGTCATTATCCTCAAAATTCGTGTCAGGCTTCGTTTGATGGAAATTAGCTTCAAAAATCAGAATTTATCTTTTGAAATCCTTTAAAATTCTTTCAATTCTTTCCTGTTGTTACATATAGCTTAGGACTATCTCTTTAGATTGTAAAGTTAAGGATTGGAAGCACTTGACGATTTGAGTCATGTCAATAGGACACTGACCTAAAGAGATATTCCATAACCCATCGGTTAATCAGGAAGTGACACTCCCTAGGATAAAACGAATCCTTCTTGCATTTGTAAGGAATAGAACAGACAAAAAATAGAAAGTAAAGGAACCCAATTTTCAGGAACAGAGGTAATGTAACTTCTGATGTTGTATTTTTTTATATAAATAGGTAAGGCCTTCTGATGCGTCTGTAGCTTCTGTTTTAGCTAGACGCGTCCCTTTAGAGTTTTATTTTATTTAAAAATAATATAATTTAAAATATTATTAAATAAATAAAAGTATATTTCATAAAAGATGCCTAATACCACGTTTATTCCGTGCGTAGGGGGGAATCGTCAGTTTTCAACTGCGTTTCCCTTTCGGTGGCCCGTTATTGTGTCCACGAGGGCTACCTTCCCTTTGGCCCGTTTACTTCCCTATTGTCACATTCTATTATTTATACTCTTGTCCTTCTTCTTTCCCAAGCAATATCAGACTTATTTGATACACTATATATATTAAAATTCACAATAGAAACACAGTCTTTAATGTAGGAAACAATTTTTAAAAGAGTTATAAACTATGGATTGCAATAATTATGGATAAAATAATGTTAATGTGTCGAGATGTGTAACAATTTTGTTTTGACAAGTTGGGCTATTATGAAATGAGAGTTGAGTCTTAACTCTTAGAGATATAAGTGTAGGGGTTCTGATGCGTTGTCACTCAAGGGAAAGTGGAATTCAAAAGAAAAATAGGAGTAATTCAAGAAAATAATTGTAAAGAGCTTATAACAAGTAAGAGGTAAAATGTTGGGTTTAATCAAATGAAATAAATGAATTTCCTGTCACTTGTGTTAGGTGAGATTTATAAAGGAAAGGTAAAAACCCCTCTGCCTAAACCAAGAGAGTAGAAAAAGAAGAGCAAGGAATGAATTAATTATGAATATATGCATAAATTGGAATTTTAGGCTAAGATTTAGTGAAATCAAGGACTATAGCTAATATACATATTACCTTAATCAAAACTTTAGAAAAGGGGCACACAAATGGGGAAAGACCTTCATAAACATGGACACATACACATATACATACTTCTCATAACTAGGATTAAGTAATGAACTAAAAAATAATTGGAATGAGAATAATCATTAGAAAGACATGAAGAGAACCAAAAGGTGGGAACCTAAAAATAATTGAAGTGTTAAAATAAAGGGGATAAAAAATTAAATGAAACCATAAAGGAAGGACTTTAGAAATAAATGAATGATTGGTTAATTTAGAAAGAAGAAATACACATCCCTATAGGAAGAAGGGGTAGTAGTGTAATGAGCCAATAAAAAAATTGAATCCCTACTCAATTGGAACTCAAATATATTTGAAAATCATAACAAAGCAATTAAAGTGGAGATTGCATGCTATGTTAGGCTTATAGTACATGCTTTGTGTGGGATGCATTATATAAAGGATGAGGAACTGTACATATTCAAAGTAAACTTTCCATGAAAAGGATATTGTAAAATGTCACAATCTATGTCATATGAGTTTACTCTCATGTATTTTATAACATTGAAACATTTAGAATGGATAACTATGGTTAGTATGGGATGGCTATGGCTTATTATATACAGGTGACTAACATCTAGGGTAACACCAGTGTTAGTTGACGTGTATCGGGGGGAAAGGAATTTAAGTGAATTATCCTAAAGGCATTAGGGGTGACTCTCTTACATTCTCATTCCTCTGAGATTATAAATGAAATGAAGATTAATATACATAGAAGGTAATAATGGAGATAATAAAGGGCAGGGATCTGATGATCCCAATTTAAAGGATGGCAATAAAAGTGTACACACCGAGGGACGCCTTGGAAAGATAGTGATCAAGGTCTAATGACCTAGATGAATGCTCAGTGGATACGTAAGTAAGTATGACATATGAGAAATAGTTAAATGGTATGGCAAGTATTAGAATTATATTTGATGCATTATCTACATTCCATTATTACTATTATGATGCATGGTTGATTGAATATTGGTTACATAAATGAGGTAAAGTGATAATTGATAGGTGGAACCCTATTGAGGATTTAAATTCTCACCCATGTATTGACTTTACAGATGCCATACTACCACGTCATTCTGGAAATTGAGGTTGTGATGGTGACCTTACCTCTATTGAGGATGTTCATAGTGATTAGAGATATTATAATAGTATCAGTGATAGAGGTCCCACCTCCTGCCCCACTTGCTTATGTTCCGTAGAGATAGTGATATGGTGTTCTTTGTTTAGGCTTTTCCTTGTATCTTGCTCTATTACATTGACTATGTCAAAAGATGTTGTGTCCCTTTTTTTATGTTCTAATTATTTGTGTGTGTGTGTGTGTGTGTGTAAATAAGTATGGTGATCAGGGAAAAAGCCAATCGATATGTAAATTTGTTACTTGTGTGTATGCTCTAGAATGTTGTAACTCCCAGTTATGCTAATATTTTGAA
This sequence comes from Senna siamea, assembly GCA_031216115.1. Classification (NCBI taxonomy): domain Eukaryota; kingdom Viridiplantae; phylum Streptophyta; class Magnoliopsida; order Fabales; family Fabaceae; genus Senna; species Senna siamea. The sequence goes on along the minus strand of CM062361.1, from coordinate 20,860,482 downwards.
AAACCCAGAAATTCTAGTTTGTGGTGGCAAAACTATGAATGTGTTTTACACAAGACAAAATTTTAACATATGTATATAAATAAAAAAGAAATAAAATGGGCCGCCTAAGAAGAAGAAAATTGAAAACTTATTAAATACTACCAAAAATTAGGTTATAAATCAATAACCATCTCGTAGCGCTGAGTATAGAGTACTAGGGTGTTACAACAAGTGCCCAATTCAAACTTGTAGAATTAGTTGAGAAATCTGAAGTTCAAAATTTGGGGATTGAATGTAGGCTTAAGTTGGAGTCAAACCAAGATAAATCTTAGAGTTTGCTTATCTCTTTCCTTACACTCTTTATTTCAAATTTTTTATTAATGCTATGTTTTTATGTTAAGGTTTTGCATAATGTTTTTATCATATCTTGCTTGATAAATCTTCTTTAATCTATATTAAGTTATATAATTGTTGAAAATATTGTTGTTTACTTGAAATTGACTTTTAACATCAATAATACTTATATATTGTTGAGTGCTCTATTTTTAGGAATAAAAGTTGTGTTCATACTTTAAGCACTATCATAAAAGCTTGATAAGTTGTATATTTTGCACATATTATGCTTTGAATTAATCTCATTTCTAGCAATTTTGATGCAAGAATTTGACCGTTTAGGGATCATTTTGATTTGAGTATAGATGTGGTGTCATGATTCTATTTTCAATGTTTTTGTACAAAATTTCCTCTTCCAGTCTGTTTGCTAAGTTACGACTGCATCTTAAATTTTTGTCTTCTATTCTGAAGTAAATTAAAACATGATAGCTCATCTCATGGAAAAACTCTCTTGGGCATTGCTTATATGTGTGCAGTAGTGGAATTGAGGATTCTAAAAGATTTGCTATTACTTTTAGGATTTACTTTTTAGGGGAATGATAGATAGTTTGTTAGAGGAGAGAGAATAGGCTAGGGGTAATTTAGAGAATGCTAAGAGACGTGTAAGGGATTTTTCTTTTCATCTTTTGATATTCTGAACTATTCTGGCATCTTCTGGATCTCTGGATTGAACGTTCTGGGAAGAGAGGTGCAGAGGAAGAGACGCCATCTTTAGGGGATTTTCTTCTCTCTGGACTCATCTTTGTTATCTTGAATATACTACTTTATGATGTTCAGTAGCTAAACTCTATCTAATTAAGGAGTTTCTTTATTTAATGTCTATTTAGTTTTGAGATTGTTGTGTTCATCATTTGCCTCACTCTTCTTTATGGTATTTTTGTGTTTTAGATTATATATGTTGATTATCATTAAGTATATGGATAATAAGGCCTATTATTACTTTGCTTGATATTATTCTTTCCATTCGACCCTTCGAATCCTTTATTATTCGCATGGGTCGATCTAAGTGGTAATTAATTTGATGTCTTACTTTTTAAATGAAAAATGGAGTTGCCATCAAATTTTAAAGAAAAATTTGAAAAAACATAAATAAATTTATATTTGAAAACAATTTTTTAAAATACGATGGAAGCTTAAATTTTTAAAAAACTGGTTTCGAACCAAAGATTGGTTCGAGAGTCTAATTAATTTCTAAAGAAGATGTTAAGAACCCTAGAAAGCCCATCCAAAGGATGATTACCTTAAATTAAATTTGTAAAATAAAGTGGCCTAACAATGATTTAAACTACCCTAATAATTGCTTATTTTGTTTTTTCTTTATCATTTTAGGATTTCATAACATTTGAAATTCTAATTCAAACCCCAATTATTAAAATTGCCCAAAATCAATCCTTACTAAATTATAAAGTACATTAAAACTCCTACCATTAAATCATGAAAATAATTTCCTAAAGCATCAAAATAGAGTAACAATGACATAGAAAATGATTATACTTTTTTATTTTAATAAAAAATTGACTTAAAATTGTAATTATATTACATTATAAATTGTAAACATAATTAATTTTTCATTTTTCCTTTTTTTAAGAAAATGCCATAAATTATATTATATTATAAATTTTAAATATAATCTATTTTTTTTATTTTTCTTCAAAAATCTAATTCAAAGTTACATCACCTCATAGATTTATAATTTATTTTTATTAATGATGATGTGTAGTCCATGAGTCCAACAAGCATTTGATATTTTTACAGACAAAAAAAACGGGACTATCAGCACACATTTTGGAACTTCATAAGTGGAGTAACATCACGGTATTCGAACCATGCTCACGCTACACTATCATCAACAAGAGGAAAAAAAGAATTGTATTTCCAGTCTTCCATCATTTGGTTCAATAGCAAAGAAATTAATTTAGAGACATGTCTGTCAATTTATCAGGCAAACACGCATGCCATTATTTCATCACAAATTCAAACTTCCAAACAAAACAGGAAATCCCATGCAGATTCGAGACTCCATAGCAGATTCAAATGCTTAAATGTCAAAGTATTTAGTGCATTATAGATCCAAACTCAATTCCATTTCCAGCCTTCACTCATGGCAAATTGCATATCCGAAAACTAAAGAGATTCGACCCTGACCTTGCTCGGATGACTGGCGGTGATGGCGCTGTGACTGACGGCGACAGCAGACATAGCAGCAACGAATGATGGTTTCTCCCTCGGCCCTCTCTCTCAGCTCGATTTCGGGAAAGAAGATGAAGGTGATTGAAGAGGATGATGCGTGAAGATTGATGCTTTTTTTTCTGATTTTATTATTATTATTTTGTTCATTTATATTTTATTCATTTCGCTTTCTTTTTTTATTTTGGATTATTTATTTATTTATTCTTCAGGCAATTTATGGCTTTTGGGCCTTTTTGTTTTATTTTATCTGGGCTTCTAGTTTACTTTATTTTATGTTTTTTGTTTTTTTCTTAAAATATTTTTATTTTTATATTATTTTTAGTTTTATTGGACCCAGACAAGATAAGATATGATATTCACAATTATAACATGGAAAATTATTGCTGAAATGTCTTCTTTTTTTTTTTGTTTTAAGAAACTCAAAATCAGAATAGATGAGCCATTTGTGAGTCTTGATGTTTTGTGTCGGTATATCCTTCTAAACGTAAAGCTGTTGATTCATGCATTCTAGACGCTTGCTCAGGACGATTGATTGATTAGAGTAATATTATAAAGCATTTTTTTAATTATACTAAAATAGATAAAATGGTGGTAGTTGACGTAAAGTTACCTATCATGACTAATGTACTGTAATTTAAAGTAAATAATTATTTTGATGATCGACTATTGAAGATATTGAATAAGAATACTCCTTGGTTAGGTTCATTTCTCATTGAAACTCACTTTACATAATTTGGTTCTATTCTTACATGATTGCACTTGATATTTCTAGCATTACGTTATTTTTTTTCTTGCTAACTTTCATTTAAATCCTATTTTTGATGCATAAAAAAACCCCTATTTTTATTGTTAGTTTTTAACTTCTCTTTATTGTTGTTTTGGTCATTGGAAGTTTTGGAATTAGCCAATACTTGTGGGTTCGACCTTATTCACTCTATACTCAAGTTTAAATATAGTCAAGAGTAGGTATATAAATTAATGTTAGATTTGACACACAACAAATTTTGGTGCCATTGCTACGAATTGGCTTTTATTGATTTTTGTTTCTTTTGATGACTAGGACTGCATGTGGGGAAGAGCTTTTCTTTAAACTTGAAATGGAAAAGACAACTAAGAGATTGAAGAAGGTTACTGATTTGCGAAAACAAGCTAAAGCTTCATCTTTTACTGAACAACAAGAGACTTCGTTGAAATCATCCATTTCATCTACTAAAGCCAAAGAACTAAGGATAGAATCTACTGCAAATAACATGACTAATTTGCTAGTAGAAAACATGGTTGAGAGAAAGAATTTGCTAAAATTGGGAACCCTTCACATAAATCAAGCACCCTTGTGCATCGCAGCACCTACATTGGCTGCACCTCTGGAATTGAAATCAGGACTCATTCATTTATTGCCTATTTTTAGAGGCTTGCCCAATGAAGACCCTTATTTGCATCTCCAAGAGTTCCACATCGTTTGCTCTATTATGAAACCACAAGGAGTTAGTGAGGAGCAAATCAAGCTTCAAGCATTTTCATTTTCCTTGGAAGGTTTCGCAAAGAAGTGGTTGTTTTACTTGTCCTTAGGAACCATCATAGCTTGGGAAGATATGAAGTATTTCTTAAAGGAGTAATTCTTTGCTTTAAAGTCTATGACAATTAGGAGAGAGGTTTGTAGTGCTAAGCATAAGGAGTCTAAGATTCTTTATCAATACTGGGACTGCTTCAAGAGGCTTTGTATCAGCTGCCCACAACAGGACATCCCTGAAGAATCCTTTGTCCATTATTTTTATGAGGGGTTGTTACTCATAGAAAAGAAGATGTTAAATGTTGCTAGTTGTGGATATACAGTTAACAAGACCCATCACAAAGCTAGAGAGCTCATTAATATCATGGCTACAAACTCCACAAAAATTGCTCCCAAGTCAAAATCCATGAGAAGAGTCAATGAGGCCTACAGAAACACCTATGGAGTTCAAGTTGGGCCAATAGATAAGCCAGCTGACTGAGCTAATACAAAGTATGGTTGCTAACCAAAATCCTCAACCTAAATTGTGTGGAGTACGTGCAATGTAAGGCCATTCCATGGACATATGTCCAACCCTTCAAGAAGAAGACCAAGTATATGTTAATGTAGTAGGGGGATTTCAGCCCCAACAAAGGAGATATAATCTTTTCTCCAATATCTATAATCCAGGATTGAGAGATAATCTCAACTTTAGTTATGCAAGGCCACCTAATTTTTAAAATTTTTAGCCTAAGACTATGGTATTACCCCCTCAATGACTATTAGCTGCTTCTTCTTCTAAACCTAATGTGTCTCTAATGGAACTTGTTAAGCAGTTATCTTTGAGCAACCAATAATTTTAAAGCCAGCTAACTTTGAGCAACCAACAATGTTATAGCCAATTGACCATGAGCACTCAACAATTCCAACAAGAGACTCGTTCAAGCATTCAAAACTTAGAAAATCAAGTGAGTCACTTGGCAACTTATCTGAGTAATTTAGAATCCCAAGGCAAGCTCCCTTCTCAATCTGAAGTGAATCCTAAGAAAAATGCTAGTGCCATCACTTTAAGAAGTGGAAAGGAATTAGAAGAGCTTCCCAAAAAAATAACCCATGGTCGCAAATTAACTGCTAAGACAGAACCAAGGTGAGGTGACTGTGCATGAATCAGTTGAGGGTACTAGAAAAAAAGAAAAATCAAATCTTGATGATAGAATGGATATCAAACCTCTCTTTTGGCAAAGGTTTACAAAATTCAAAAATAAAAGGAAGAGAAAGAGATAATGGAGACTTTCAAGAAGGTGAAGGTGAATATATCACTCTTAGATGCTATTAAGCAAGTGCCAAGGTATGCTAAATTTCTTAAAAAGCTTTAAACCAATAAGAAGAAGCTGGTAGGTAATGAAAGAATCAGTGTTGGGGAAAATATTTCATTAGTAATTCAGAAGAAGTTACCTCCTAAGTGTAAAGATCGAGGGATGTTTGTCATTTCTTATAAGATTGGGAATGTTGGAATCCATAAGGCTATGTGTGATCTCGGGGCTTCTATGAATGTCATGTTGTTCTCTATCTACTCTGCCTTTAATGTTGGAAAACTCAAGAAATAAGGTGTTATCATTCAATTAGCAAATACATCCTTAGTTTATCTTGAAGGGGTACTTGAAGATATTTTGGTGCAAGTCAACAATTTGGTTTTTCTTATTGAATTTTACATTATTGACATGAAGGATCATAAATCTAAAACATAGTTAGATATTTTATTAGGAAAACCCTTTTTTAGCACAGTTAAGACCAAAATATATGTCCATGAAGGTATCTTCACCATGGAACTTCATGTGCCTTATTTTTACACATATTTGCTTGATATTATTTGTCCATTTTATAAGCATGTCGGGTGCTTTTATTCCAAGAATCACCTGACTTTGTATCCTTTTTCATTTCAAGAGTTTTATCAAGTCATCATCAGTAGTGGAGCAATTTTGGAGTCCCAACTGTAACATCCGCTCCTAAATTTTGAGAGATGTTTGTTAATTTTAATTAATTGCTTGTGTATGTTGCATTTATATTATGTTAGTTTGCATATAGTTGCATGAGTGCAAGAAGTGGACTAGAAATGAGTGAGAAATTTGACTAGAATGAAGAAAAGGACTAAACTGAAAAGTGAAAGAATTTGGGCATGACAATTGTAATTTTGGCTAAAAGATTTACTATAGCAACAGAATTTTGAAAGCTTCCCGCCAGTGAGCTAGGGACAAAATGGTAAATTAACATATAGTTGGAAGAATTATCATTTTGGAACGAATGGTCGAGAATTAAGAGCGAAATTACAAAGGGCCAGATCACCTATAAATAGGCCAATCCTTCAGACCCTTCAATTGTTTCCTGAAAGTATGAATTTTAGAGAGAGAGAGAGAGGGTGGACGAGCTAGAGAGAGAAAGAGAAGGAATTGTGAGCAAATAACCTTGTTGCTTGGGTTTAAGCATTCTAGGAGCTAGGAAATCACTCCAGGACACTTCCCAATCAACAACCACCGATTAAAAACTAGCAAAAAGGTAGCATAATAACCCAATCCCTTTATTTCGGAGTTTACTGTTCATAATCTTGAAATTTGTGAAATTAAATTGTTTGAAAGAAAAAGGGATTAAAAACTACATTCTTATTGTTTTTAATCACTATTGGGTGTTTTTAATCGATTGAAAATACTTGTGCATGCTTATAATTTCTTTTGAAAAATGGGTTTTTCAGTTTGAACGAAAATGAGTTTTTAATCTCAGATTTGGACAAGATTACATGATATTTTGGGCTGTTTTCTTGTGTTAAATGTTGCTAAGGAGGTTATCTTGAGTTCATCAATTTCAAAATGGATTTAGAAAGTTTTTGGATTGAAATTTTGGGTCAACGGTAATTTACAAAAAAGAGAAAGACGTAACAGCTGACTGTCCCGGTGCAGCTGTCGACTGTCATGCTCTTGAGATGCCTAGAATCGTATACAGAATGCTAGCAGTTGACTACTGGGCACCTAGAAGTCGACTTTCGTGTTCTTCATTTTTCCAAAAGATGCCCAAGAACAGAGCAGCTGAATGCCCCGACCCAAAGAATCGATTGTCGGCCGAAACGAAGCTAGCTTGATCATTCTGGCACCTAGCGACCGGCTCTGTTCGGACTTCTAAAAATTTAAACAGAATGCAATCAGTCGACTTGCAGCATAATACCAGTCGACTGCCACCTTTTGTGATGAAAAGATGAACTTAATGATGTATTTGAATGATATCTAGCCCAAAAACTAAATCCAAACTGAAGATTAAACTCAAATTATAAGCAAGGTAACATATACTTTGAATGTGAACAAGAAAGAGCAAGAAAGTGATGAAAGTTAAAAGGAAAGAGCAAGAATGCATAAGAGAAATGAAAATTGTATTCTTAATATATGTATTTGTGGTCGATAAATTCATATCTGAATGACTGATTGCTGGTATGGGACGGTGATCAGACATTCCGCGATTATCGTGATAGTTGTGAATTGTAAGTTAGTGACTTAATGACCAATGTACATAAAAAGTCACATACTTAGAATTTACAGAACTATAGTATGCACTAATTCACCCATATATATATATGTTTACGAATAGCGTTTTAAGGACCCCAGTATGTACTTAATGTGTGGGACCCAGAGTTGGGAACCTTATGGTACTTGGATCCATTGGAGGACGCTCTAGAATGTACGCAATGTTATATGCAGTCGAGGACTTACAGTCATAAGTTTCCAGAGTACATATTCAAAAGTATGGCGTGGAGCATATGTTGCCCCTCTAGATTTCTCTTATTATACAATCATATGATGATGATTATAATGATGATTGGCAGAGGCCAATGAGAAGTGCTCTTATTTCCTCATTGCTCTTTATTTTATGATGAAAGTTATATGAATGATGCTATGTTACCTATATGTTTTGATGAGTTTATGTGATGTATACTACGAGCTGAACATATAAAGTAAGAAATTCATGCAAGTATGAATGTTAAATGAAATGTTATACAGGATCAGCCAATAGATGTATTGTTTTGTGAAAAAGAATGTAGAATTTTTGTATGAGTTTACGATGGTACAAAGTGACTGTTTTGACAAAATGGTTATTAATGCTACTGGGATTTATTCTCATAAAAATACTGGTTTGTATCAGATGCCTAGGTTCCATATAGTACTAGAAGTGGAGGTGGAAGTGGTGGATATACCCTTCTTAGGGTATTTTCCAGTGATTCATGAAGTGTGGGTTGTGTATATATGGGAATTTCCTCCCAAACCTTGAGGATGTAATGTTCTAGGAAAGTTTTGGTATGCCCCATACCCTAAATCCTTGATATATTTTGGCAAAAGGATTAGGAGAATAGTTTCGATGTATAGGATAAGGGCATATATGTATTAGGATATGTGGGCTAGAAATCCACTAGCCATTTTTGTTAAATGGGTATGAGTGACAGGCTTGTTGTATCCTTACCCTAGCTAACACTCTCACATATCCATAGATATATGTCTAATGAATGATATGTATACACTATAAATGAATGTTTATGTATATAAATATATGTATGCACATGTATGTTATTTTAACTAATATGTTTTTCATTTCCGCTGCGTAATGTGTGAGATCCCGAGTGTAGTAGCCCAAACCAATAATACTAATTATGTCATTTGGTAAACAATTGAGAATTGACTCGGGTAAGGGAAGTAGTAATTCACCAATCTTATAGTATATATTTTATATTATTTAATTAACTTAAAAGGAACTGTAGGATTGGGGGTTACACCAACACAAGCTAAAGCACGCCCATGTTGAGAAAACTAGCCTAGAACACAGTCATTATGGAAGAACACGGCCTTGGAACGCTTGGCATGGCCTTGTTGACATTGGCACAACTGTGTTGAAGTTGGCATGGCTGTCTTGAAGAACACAACAATGAAAACGACAGTTTTGGCCATGAAAACGATTGTGTTGGCCATGAAAACAGCTGTGTTGGCCTTGAACATGGTCGTGTTGGCGTTGAGGTACAACCCTATTAGGAAGAGCACGACCATGTTGGAGTTTCTTATAAAAGGTGAAGCTGATGGAGAGAAAGAGGTTTCACAATTTTTGACCTTTCATCTTCCTTGAAGCTGTGGAGAGACATATTACAGAGACTAAATGGTGGCTATCAGGAGGCTATCTTTGACCTCAAACATCCAAATTGCAATCCTTGGAGTTCCATTGGAGATTGGAAAAGGAGTTTGGGAGTCCATCAAGAGGCAATCAGGATTTCGTTCACTTAGAGATTGAAGATTGAGGATGTTTATCTGTTATTTGAGAGAAGAAGAGTGTAAATGTTTTCTTTCCTTTCTTTCTTCTTTGTATTCAATTTTATGGTTGTTTTATTCATGAACATATATAGCTATATTTGTAAAACCCATTGGGATTCCTTACTATGTTGGCATTTTTGGTTTGAGTTGTATGGATATTGAATTTGATCTTGTAATCTTCTTTGCAATTATGAATGAATGTTTAGTTTTCTTTACAAGACATTGTGTGGAATGCTATTTAGATTTCTTTTAGCAATTGAGAAATTCTAATTGAAATTAGAAATCTAATTGCAAAGAACAGTTAATTCTCACTTAGAGATAAGATTAATTAATTGTTGAATTAAGAAGTACAACTCTTAATAGTGATGGATTAAAATGGTAATGTTGATATAAAATCAATCATTAGGAAGAGATTCCAGTGGCAGGTTTATAGGTTTAGAAGTTCAAATGTATCGAGAGTGAAGTTGATTTTAATTTAGAATCCATTCACAGGCATCAAAATCAGATTTAATAATTCATTATCCTTTGTGTGTTAGCCAACTAGTACAAGTCCCCTTTGGGTTTACTTTTCTTGTCTTGATTAATTCTTCTCTTGTTCATTAACATTAGTTATTTACTATCACATTTAATCATTTGTTCAATTAGAAATCAAGAACTTTTACTCTTAGGTTAAATAACAAAGAACAAGGAGTAGGTTTAGGCATTCCCATTCCCGAGGGATATGACCTTGATATTCACCATTGCACTAGGCTGCATCGATAGGTTCACTGGCTTAGGTATAGTTGCATTTGCAGCACATCAAGTTTTTGGCGTCGTTGTCGGGGACTTTTTGTGAGAAAACTAGACTAAATTTGCTATTTGTTACTTTAACCATTTTTATTTGTTTTATTTTACTTTTGTTTTTGGTTATTTGTTCTTTTATTCTACTGTAGGGTTGTTTTGTTTTGTTTTTTTTGGTTTTAGGTAGTACATGACCAAGAGTTCTAATCCTATACCCGTAGATCCTCTGTAACACCCCAACCTTATATTTCTTTCTAATAATTAGATAATATAAAGTTATATAACATAGGCTTGGTGAGTTACTACTACCTCTACCCGAGTATAATTTTTAAATTTTTCTAAGTTAAAAAGCTGAGTGCCACTGGTTTGGGTTACTACACTCGGGTTCACACGTTATGCAGCGGAAATAAGTAAAGTAATTTAAATGAAATATATAGATATAGAGATATTCACATTCACACTCAATTGTACATAATATTTATACATACATATATAATAGTGTGTGCCAGACATATATCTATAGATATGCGAGCGTGAGCAGGGTAAGGAGACAACAAGCCTGCCACTTATACCCTGTTTTAAGTAAAACTCTCCATCTCACATATCTTAATACATCTATGACTTCCTTATCTACACGACATGTCTAAATACTATAAACTCCTAATTATGTATGCAGTCAGGGGAAAGGTGATAACTTAAATACAAATAGGCTCTACTACTTCTATCTCTATCTCCATCAGCACCTGGTAACTAGGCATCTGATACAAATCAGCTTTAATGAGAAATATTTCTCAATAGCAATAATCACTTGTAACTTAAATACTGCTGACTTGTACTACCATATAGGTACGAAAATCCACTACATTCTTTTTCATAATAATTTAAACATTATGCTATTGGAATAATGTACATGAATTGTATAAAGGTCTCATTCATATACTCGTGAATTCACATGCACATGCACTTAAAAAATTATTCATCATATGAGATACACTCTCAAACTGTAATGGTAACGCATCATAATTTCATAAACAGAGTATAAACAAGGAACACATGCAATTTGATATGACCAAAATCAAAAGCATCATAAAAGAATTCTTAAAAACATTTGCATTCATAAATGAGTTTTCTCGTGGTCATGAGCCACCTGCAATCATTCTCGGGTTTCACCGTCAGCATTTATTCTCAGGTTAACCGTCAGCATTTATTCTCAGGTTATCCGTCAACAATTATTCTCAAGTTAACCATCTGTAAAACTTTTTCTAAATTAAAGCCAGTTGTAGCTATTCTCGCGGTATAACCAATTGCATCCCTTCTCGTGGATCAACCAATTGCAGTATTCTCATTTATGGTTTATGCTCAATAAAAATCTCTTATTTTTCTTCTATTTCTCATGATTTCTCAAATCTTCTCATTTCTCATGTTACCCATTACAATTCAAGATTAAATCCTACGTTTGAGCGAAGTATTGGGCTAATTGTGTATAAAAAGAAGTTATTGAGTCTAATTTTCCAAAACAGGGAGCTACAAGTCGACTTCCAGCCTCCTGGCAGTCGACTTCTAGCCTTCTACCCCAAAAATATTTTAAACAGTGAACAATCAGTCGACTTCCAGGACCCCGACAGTCGACTGCTCTGTTCTTGGCTAATTTCTAGAAAACAAGAACACGGCAGTCGACTTCCAGCCTTTGGTAGTCGACTGCTAGCATTCTGGATACGATTCTGGGCAACTCAGCAGCATAACAGTCGACTGGTAGGGCCTACAAGTCGACTGCTATGTTATGCTCTATTTTTCGAAAGCCCGTTAACCCAAATTTTTACACCAAGAACAAGTTTCTAAAATGGTTTTGATGATTTAAAACTTAATAACAACACAAGAGCTTCATTTACTAGAAGAAAACAGCCCACACCATCGATTATTCTTGCTCAAATATTGGATTGAAACTCTTTTTCAAAAACTATGAAAAACCCATTTTGCAGATTCACATTCGTGCATTCACAAGTATATTCAAGCAGTTTAAAACATCCAATAGCAATCAAAAACATTAAAAATGTAGGTTTTTAATCTCCCTTTAGTTTAAAATCATAAAACTCAAAATTTCTAGCATAAATAGTAATTTTTAAAATAAGGGAGATGGGTGATTTGCTACCTTTTTACTGATTTCCAATCAGTATTTGATGGTTGACAAATGTTCTAGTAAGTTTTCTTAACTCCATAAAGGCTTAAATCCGTCTAACAGCTTCCTTCACAATTCCCACTCTTTCTCTCTCTAGCTCGTCCTCTATCTCTCTCTAAAGTTTAGACTTCAAGAAGCAAATGAAGAGCTCTAGAGGCTTCACCTATTTATAGGTGATCCAGCTCTTTGCAATTCTGCTCCTAATTCCTGATCATTCGGCCTAAATTGGTAATTCTTCGAACTTTATGTTAAATGACCATTTCCTCCCTAACTGCCTGGTGGGAAATTTTTTAGAATTCTGTTGCTACAGTAAATCATTTGGCTAAAATTATGGCCTATTGCTATGAGGTTTTGGAATTTCACATCTCTGTCCTCACTTTATCTTTTTCCTTTAAATTTGGCCCCTATTCTTTTCTTTTCCTTAAATCTCTTATTCTAATGCAACTATATGCAGCCTAATGCAACAAACACAAGCATTTGGTTCATTAAAAATTAACAAACATCTCTTAATGCGTAGAAGGAGCGGATGTTACATCCTATGCCTAAACTAGAACGATCTCTCAGACTATTGAGGACTCGTTTACATTAGGAGGAGGAGCCAGTTGAGATCTCTGTTCGTACCCCACCAAAGATAGTGGCTGCAAATAATAATGGTGATGCCTACTAAATGATGTATGAGTTTGCTAGACCTTTATTAGAAGGGATGCAAATGTGCATTACTTGGCTTACAGCAGTAGCCAACAACTTTGAGATTAAGCCAAACGTAATCCACATGGTGCAACAGATTGTACAATTTGGAGTGATGCCCATTGAAGACCCTAATGCTCACATTGCCAATTTCTTGGAAATATGTGACACTTTCAAAATTAATGGAAGTATCGATAATGACATTTGGCTTAGGTTGTTTCCATTTTCTTTAAGAGATAGAGTAAAGAGATGGCTACAATCCCTACCACCTAATTCTATCACTACTTGGGATAATTTAGCTAAAAAATTTTTGTATAAGTATTTTCCTCTAGCTAAGTTTGCTAAAATGCGTAATGACATTTCTTCTTTTGTGCTGATGGAGGATGAGAGTATGTATGATGCTTGAGAGAGCTACAAAGACTTGCTGAGATGTTGCCCACATCATGGATTGCCTGTGTGGATGCAGGTGTAGACCTTTTATAGTAGTCTAAATACATCCACAAGGCATATGGTAGACGTGGTAACAAAGGGTGCACTGAATAATAAGACCCCTGATCAGGCCTAGCATCTGATAGAGGAGATGGCCATAAACAACTATCAGTGGTAATCCTCTAGGGATAAACTAGGATGACAGGGAGTGATTAACCAAGTAGACTCTACACCAGTCTTGGCCTCAGGTGGAGCTTTTGTCCAACAAGATTGACCAACTCTAGATGCTAGTGTAGGAAGCACAGCTTGGCTGCGAGTTCTATAGTGGCCCGCATTATGGTGCAAACTATAATGCAGGAGGTATGTTTAACATCCCTAATCCTATGGTTCCTTTTAGTTAATTAAATAATATAATGTAATATATAGGATTGGTGAGTTACTGCTATCTCTACTCGAGTAAATTTTTTTTTTAACTTTTACCAAGTTAAATAGTTACGTGCTATTAGTTTGGGAATCCAACACTCGGGATACTCACACGTAACGCAACGAGAATAACATAAATAAAATATACATATATATATATTCACATTCATAATTCATTTACATTAGTTATAGTTTTTGTGCAGCAGACATATACCTGTAGATATGTGAGTGTCAACTAGAGTAAGGAGACAACAAACCTGTTACTCATACCTATTTAACAAAAGACCATTAATGAATGCCTATCTCACATTTCTTAATACATATATGCCCTTACTTTATTTACCAAAAATTATCATCTTGATCCTTTTTAAAAATGATAATAAGGATTCAGCATATCAGATATGTCAAAAATACGATAGTCAAGGTGTAAAAGGAACTTCTACTACCAAAATAATCTATAATTCCTTCACAACTGGGAAATACCCTAAGAACGGTATTTCTACCATCTCTACCTCCATCTCTAGTAGAACTTGGCATTTAGGCATCTGATACATACTAGCATTTTATGTGAGAATGACTCTCAGTAGCAATAACAACCTTTTTTAAAGAAACTGCTGATATGTACCATCATACTTTTACGAAAATACTACATTCTTCTTATCATCAAATAAAAAATTATGCCTATTGGAATACAATGCATGAATTATACACTTATATCATATCATTTCATACTTATGGATGCAATTACAAATCATTACATATCCATCACATAGGATATATATATTATCAGATTATATTACATATCCACCAAGTAAGATATATCATACCACATATCCATCAAACATGATATATATATCACATTATAATGGTAACAAGGTCATAATCACATATAAACAAGAGTATAAACCAAGAAATCAGAGCATATTCTTATGGCCAATGCCAAATTATGATCATCACAAGATCATACCAAGAGAAATCTGGAGAGTCGCTAAGCGAACAACTCCTTATATGAAACCCTCACTCACAGGTGAGTCTCTCGTAGTCTATGACTACCTGCAGTTCTCAACTGCAATTTGTTTATAATCTGACATTCTTAACTGCAATTCATGTACATGTTGGAGCGTCCTCCAGTGGATCTAAGTGCATCCATCCATAACACCCCCACGAGGGTCATCATCCACCTCTTTGACAGATCATCCTTCACCTCAAAGAACCACAGAGTCCCTATTCTTCTCCTGGTAGTTCTTCCCTTGTATATTTGGGATTACTATCTTCCATAGATCATCTCCTAAAACACTATTCACAAGTCTATAGATTAGGGTGATTTGGCTCATATCCTGGTTACATCTAACTTTAAGTACGTGACTCCTTAATTAGCCATAAGAGATTTCACTAACTTAAAATTAATAACCATCACAATATTTTTTTGAAATCATTTAATTCAACTGAGGAATGTCTAATGGTCTTCCCATACCGACAATTGGTCACTCGACATGAGTCTATCTACCACTATCCATACACTAGGAATACTTTCTCATTTCTCTTATATTTCTCATGCTCATTCCTTTTCAGTCTCATATCTTTCTTGCTCTTTCTCTTTCATTCTCACCCTCATGTTACCCATTCCATCATTTTAAGTTTAGAGCCCTTAGTTGAGTGGATTCTTGGGCTACTATGCTTCAAACTAGGTCATTGAGTTCATTTTCCAAAATAAAGGCTAGCTAATCGACTTCCATCCACCTGAAAGTCAACTTGTAGCTCACTCTCCTAAAAAATTTCTAACCTAAGGGCTACTAGTCGAGTGCCCTAAATCTGACAATTGGCTACTTCATTCTTGGTAAATTTTTGAAAAATATGAGCACCGCAGTCGACTTTCAAGGGCTAACAATTGACTATTAGCACTTTGAATGCGTTTCTAGGCAACCGAAGAACAAGACTATCGACTGATAAACACTACAAGTCAACTGCTATGTTACAATCTGTTTTTCAAACTTGTCGTTGACCTAGATTTTTTCCCAAGAACTAGTTTGTAAAGCTTTTTTGATAATCAAATCTTGGATTAAACCCTATTCTCATTCAGTAGGTAAAAATACATTTCTCATAATCTGATTTCAGCGTGCATAAGTATATTCATGCAATTTAAAACACCAAATAGTATTCAAAAACATCAAGAATGTAGTTTTAACATCTTTTCTGACTTAATTACAAGAAAAATCACAAATTTAAGCATATGAATAGTAATTTCAAAATATAGAGGATTAGGTTGTTTGCTACCTTATTCTATGTAAAAGCTGGAGCAAAATTCTCATATGCACTCCTAGATTACTTAGTTGTAACTTTCTTACTTCAAATTACTTTAAAATTCCACTTTATTCTTAATTCTCCACTCTCTCTCTAGAACTTATCTTTCTCTCTCTAGGTTTTGAATTCTGGATAGCAAATGGAAGGTTCTGATACTTCTCATATTTATAAGTGGTCCGGCAATTGCAATTCTGATCCTAATTTTGGATCATTTAGCTCAAAATGATAATTTCTTTAGTCACATGTCAAATTACCATTTTGCCCTTGAACCATTGACGGGAAAATTCAAAAGTCTGGTAGCTACAGTAACTCTTTTAGCTAAAATTACGGTTTGCTACCCTAGACTATTGAAAGCCTACATAGCTTTCTCCAGTAAACTTTTTCCTTTCACTCAAGTCCCTACTCTTTTCTTTTCAATTTAGTCCTTCCTTCTAATGCAACTACATGCAATCTAATGCAATATACACAAGCATTCAACTTATTTAGAATTTAACATACATCTCTTAATGAATAGGAGGACCGAATGTTACAGTATGTTTGCAAACCCTTCCTTTTCTTCCTTTTCTTCTAACTTGGGTTCTGTAATGCCCTTATCCAATATTACCATTAACTTCGATGTAAATAGATAGGTTCGGTACATTATCCTTGTCTTTTATTTAACTAATTTCTGAGCAGTTACACTACTAAACTATACTAAGCAAATTAGGTTCGGGGTTCTCTTGCTCAGGTTAAAATTATATGCACAGTGAAATAAAATAAATACTATACTACATAGTGAAAATTTGCAAAAATTTTAAACTTCATATAATTCCAATAATACAAGTCCAATCCAGTACATTACATACTGATCAACATGTCCTCGGATATATGAAGTACCCGTCCATCGGAAGTCAGGAGACAATAGGTCTGTCACTTAGACTCCTTTACAAATTAGGAATAGACTGGTCCTTCACATATCCATTCCCTCCCATCGGGATGGCCATATACATCTCATGTATACAGTCCAAAATAATTGCCCTATTCTAAATCAATTCTAGCTATGACCCAAAATAGGGATTTCAAAATCTCACCTAAATAAAAAGAACTGCTACTCCTCGGCCCTACTACGTATCCAGATCAAATACGTATTAGCATGTGGATAAGAAACACAGGTTTCCTAGTAGCTTAACAATTCAAGGTTTTAAAACACAACTAATATGTATCAGGGTGCAAGCACCAAAACATTTGATCTATATTCTTGATTTTTAAACATAATATTACACATAAATGTAAACTAGCAAGCACTACATGATAAATTTAGAAGTCGACAGAAAATTAGATAACGCCTTTTTCAAGTGACACGTATTCTCATAAAATTACATGTGTTATTACGAAATTATTAGAGTGCTTATGCTTTTAATTCTTACTCTTACCGTTATGGATTAAATGAACGTTCTTGGGGTGTTACGTGAACACTAGGTCACAGGTAGGGAGCACCTTCGATCACACCTCACTAGGTCACTCATGTGGGGCACCTTCTACCACACCTAGTAATTCGTGGACACTCGGCCACATATATAAAATTATTGGAACACTAGATCACGGGTATAGAGCACCTTTGGCCACACCTCCCTAGGTCACTCGTGTGGAGCACCTTCGATCACACCTCGTAATTCATGGACACTCGGCCATGTATATAAAATTATCGAGACACTAGATCATGCGTATGGAGCACCTTCGGCCACACCTCCCTTGGTTGCTAGTGTGGAGTACCTTCGGCTACACCTCGTAATTTGTGAATAATTTCCAGGAAAGAATTTAGTATTTTATACTTTTCATTTTACACTTTTCTATTCTTTAACTCATATTATTGACATGGGAAATTTTCTCTTCCATAATAATAATGTTTGTTAGTATTAACCAGGATTTTTCCTTAACATCATTATTCCTCATTGATATTCATCATGAATTTAATCAATTATTTCCTATAATCACATACATTAATATTAACAATCGTAAATTTCCCATAATCACATGCATTATTATTAATCATCATAACTTTTCCCTTAATCACATGTATTATTATTAATCATCATAAATTTTTCCATAATCATATGTGTTATTATCAATAATCATACATTTTTCCATAATCACATGCATAATCATAAATTCTCCCATAATCACATGCATTATTATCAATAATCATAAATTTTCCCATGATTTTGGGTGATGCCTTCTTTCTTTACAAATGTTACATTTCTTAACATTAGTTCCATCATGGAATTCACAAATCCACTTCAATATTAAGAGTAGCAAGCCAAGCAATCCAAACCATTGAAATGATTTCTTAATATAAGTTTTCTTATGATCTTAAGGAAATAACAATTTAAGGTTAAGCATTAGCCACCTCCTATATTTATCATGCAAGCTCAATCAAATTTTACTCCTAACTCAAGAATGTAGACAAGGGTTCAAGTTCCATAGAAGCAAAATCATGAAACATGCATACTAGATCATGGAACTAGAATTTAATAAATTATTAACCTACCTTGATTCCTTTGCTCTCTCTCGTATGATTATGTTGCATGGAAAATAAACTCTCACTCCTTTACTTTTCCTTGCTTCACGTGCTCCTCTTCCTTTCCTTTTTCTCTTTCTCTCTTTTCTTTTCTACTTGTCGAGAGGGTAGGACATGTATATGCTCTAATGAGAGTCAAATTTCCCCTTTTCTTTATGTCTAGGTGGCGTGAGAATTCTTCCAAAATTGAAAATAAAATTATTATTATTATTATTATTATTATTTTCTTCCATTTCTTCCTTCTTTCCTTTAAGTCTTGTAGCCCCCACCCAAATTCTCTTCCAATTCTTTTATCTCTTGCATCTCTTTGCTTTACCTACGAAACACGTCATGGAGAAGGAAAGGGGAAATCCAATGCACCTGTCTTTTTCCCTCTCTTGTGCCATGTAGGTGTGTCCATGAAATAGGAATTTAAACATTTCAAAAGGTGTTTCCAAGTACAGTCCCTCCTTTCTCATTCCAAGCTCCCATTCGGTTAGTAGGACACGTCAATGTGAAGGGGAAGGGAAGCTTAACGTGTTGGTTTCCTTCCTTCACGCCATGCTCCATCTCCTTGCTTATAATTTTGGTGTTAGCCTCCCCCCACAAGTTTTCTTTTTGGCCTTAAAATTTCTGCACTCTTTTATATATATATATTTGCACGAAGTGTACTTACAAGTACACTTTGCCTTTGCTTGCACTCTTGATAATTCCCTTCCTTGCAAGTTTAGGTTATCTACTCTCACAAGCAACAAAAAAATTCTACACATTGTGTCTTCTTTTCCTAACCAATATTTCCTACCTCACATGTGTCATATGTGCAACAAGACAAAAAAAAAAAATGCTGCACCTTTGTTTAATTATTGCATACTTCACACCACCTTCCCTCACATGTGGCGTCCAAAAAGGAAAAGGGAAAATTGGGTTTATGCTAGCTATATTTCCCACGTTAGGCACACCCTTCACACAAGCTCCTTCCATCACTCTCCGTAATGCCATTTCATTTTATTTCACTTAAAAATTTGCATCAAATTATATAGGATAATTGGGAGGTGGCGTGTGGCTCACATGTACCCTTCCTTTCCCTCTTTGCCAAGTAGTACCACATGTATATTGTATTCCTTCCTTCTCTCTTTTATTCATGTGTGCACCCCTCTTTTCCTTTCTCAATTCTCATGAGCCATGCATGCATATTTATTCATAGAATTTATTTCCCATTTTCCTTTGCATTGTCCATTAGTCCCACACACACAAGATGCATGCAATTTCTTTCCTTCTTAGTTCACGTGTGATTTGGAGGCTTCATACTTGAAATTATAATTTCCATTCCTACTTTCACGTGGGATACATGCAAGGCACACACATGCATATATTTTGAATAGTTACATCCTATATTGCTTCTCTCTTGATACTTAGGCTAGGTAACTAAAAAGGAAAAAAAGAATTAATTTTAAGCACCAAATTTTCATGCAAGTTTACTTTTTAATATAACCATTTGGCCTATTAAATTATGCAAGCAAGAAATTCATGCTAATTCATTAATGACTCCATTAATTCCATCCATTTAATTGAAGACCATTAATTTAGGCTAATTAAATTATGGGGTGTTAAAGGTTCTGCTGAATGTGAACAAGTCAATTATATAGGAAATGCCCCAAGATAATAGGGTAACCCTTACAGCAATACCTAGGGCCAACCAGGTTTTCATTGGAACCATCCAAATTTTAGCTAGAGAAATAACAATACCCAAGGCTTACCAGGTTTTCAGTGGTTACACCAATAACAACCCTAATAACATGTTGCTCCCAATCAATTTCCTCAAAGACAGGAGAATAAGCCTAGTTTAGAGGATTTGATGATGAAGTTTGTGTCCACTTCAGAGAGCAGGTTTTAACAAATAGACACAGCCCTTAGAAATCATCAGGCCTCTATTCAAAACTTAGAGAATCAGATAGGCTAGATTTCTAAGATGTTGGTTGAGAGATAGTCAGGGACGCTACCTAACACCACAGAGCCTAATCTAAGGGAGCATTACAATTATATTACTCTGATATCAGGTAAGTAAGTATCTAGTCCTTTACCATTGACTAATGATCATGATACTATTGTGCAGGATATATTAGTCAATAAGAAGCCAAAGCCTGAGGTAAGTGAACTAGTGCCAGTTAAAGGCAAGAGTCTTGTGAGAGAGTAGCAGTCACCTATTCCATAACTTTCTAGATTGAAGCAGGAGAAGTTTGATCAGTAGTTCGGTACGTTTCTAGATCTATTCAAATAGTTGAGGATTAACCTTCCTTTTATTGAAGTTATTTCACAAATGCCTCGTATGCGAAGTTCTTGAAGGAGATATTAAGCAATAATAGGAAATTAGAGGATTTAGGGTAGGAGATGTTGAATGAGGAGTGCTCATCGATTCTACAAAACAAGCTACTTGTTAAAAGGCGTGATTCAGGGAGTTTTACTATACCTTGTGTAATTAGTGAACTACTTGTTATGAATGTTTTAGCTGATTTAGGAGCTAGCTTTAATTTGATGCCTACTAGCTTATTTGATAGACTAGGATTGAGTGAGCCCAAACCTACCAGGATGAATATATAATTGGCTGATAGAACTATTAAGTATCCTACAGGTATAGTTGAGGATGTACTTGTAAAGGTTGATAAGTTTATTTTTCCTGTTGATTTTATTGTAATGGATATAGAAGGTGAGAGTAGAGTACCCTTAATTCTAGGTAGGCCTTTCCTTGTAACATCTAGGGCTCTTGTAGATACTTGTGATGGAAAGTTGCAACTTAGAATGGGTAATGAGATTGTCACTTTTGACTCAAATACTTCTATGAGAAAATCCTTAAATCATGATGATGTTGCATATTCTGTGGATGTCTTGGATGATACTGTTGAGTCTCATTTGCAGCAAATGTTGCTTGATTACTCTTTTAAGGTGGCACTGTAAGAAGATAAGGACAAGTTGTTCAACAAGCAAGTGTTAGAGCAACTCGGCTTATTTACTAGCTAATGAGCCCAACAACTCTACTGGCTCTATTATTTCTCTTGACAAGTCAAAGGTACAAAAGGTGAGACCTTCGATTGATGACTCCCTAGTCTTGGAATTAAAGGAATTAACTAAACACTTAAGCTACACCCATCTGGATGAGGCGGAGGAACTGCTAGTAATTATAGCAGTTGACTTGACACCTGATGAGAGGGAGGCTAAAAAGCCTCTCTCAAGAAATAATCCATGGCCTATGCTTACATGATCCCTCCTCTTCCTTAGCCCAGCCAGATCAATGCAATACTTAAGCAATCCTTTTTCTTTTCTTCTTTTCTTTCACTTTTTTTTTTATGATGTACATTAAGACTATTGGATTTTTTTTATTTTTTTTTTCACTTTATATGCTTTGATTTTGTGATATCTCCTTTACTGTACATTGAAGATAGTGTGTTCTTAAAGTGTGGGGTGGATATCTATTATTGTGCTTTTCTTTCTTTTGTTCTCTTATTTTTGACTCTTTTTCTTTTGTTAGCTTCGGATGATTGTATATTAATACTACATTCTACTGATGCTATAATAATATCGATATTAGATATATGATATGATACTTGATTCTATTAATTTGAGCTTTTTTTTGTCTTTTGAGCACTTATAATTTAGTTTGTTGAGCAGGTAGTGATTTTTTTCTCTTAGTGTATGTTGGAAAGAAGTTAGTGATGTCTAATGCATCATCTATGCTAGGTCATACTGGCGTTGCCTAATTGTTTGTCCAATTGCTCAATTTTGATTTAAGATGTTGATAATGCGAATTGTATGCACTACTTGATTTATAATTCAAATGGAAATTTTTAAGAACTATACACAAATCTGCCATACTTTAAAAGTGAGATTTGAGCATATTTTGAGCATTCATTACAATTATACTCTTAATATTCTTTTGTGATTGTGTATTTTACTTAGTTCTGCTTCTAGAACTTGCTCTGTAATGCTTGTTTAGGTTACATGAATTTTTGAATAACAAGAGATGATTTGTTTAACTTAGGATACACTACATTTGACGAAAAAGCTTTCCCTCTGTGTTTTCCTTAGTTGGCCACTATTGAATCTTGACATTTTCTTCACTATTTACACCTTTACACCTCATATTTCCTTTCCTTACATTGTTTTCTTTTTCACCCTATGCGCTGGAATTTGTGTGATCTGCTTTTCATATTTGGATTAAAGTGCATTATTTTGATTGATGATAGTTCACTAAGTCTTTTTTTCATTTTAATGCTCCCTTCAATCCAAAGTTATATTTTAGGAAAATTGCAATTATGAAATAATAATAATAATAATAATAATAATAATAATAATAAAAA
The DNA here is from genome assembly GCA_031216115.1 of Senna siamea. NCBI lineage: Eukaryota > Viridiplantae > Streptophyta > Magnoliopsida > Fabales > Fabaceae > Senna > Senna siamea. The sequence continues at coordinate 20,837,414 of CM062361.1, read as the reverse complement.
GAAATCTTTATTCTCTTTCTCTTTGGATATGACTCTTTAAGCATCCCGTATTTCATTAAAAACTTAGTGGAAATTGTTGTGTTCAGCACTCTATTGCATTTAATCCTCCAAACTTTCATAATGTTGAGATTTTATGATTTTCCAGTATATATATATCCCTTTTATCCAATTTTGTCCTTCCCTTACCTTAACCACATTACAACCTTTGTTAAGACCCTTTGATCTTGATATTTAATTGTTCACAGTGACGGAGATAAGATTTATTGGCAAGCATATGGTAGGCATATTCTTGTGAAATTGCTTAAGGGACACATACATTACCTTGATACACTTTGACTGATTTGAGTGATTCCTGCAAAGCATTGTTTCTTAAATAATTGATATTGAGTTGCTGGTTAACTTGTGTATGCATTGTTATTTTCTTCATTCTGTGTTAGGATTTTGCAATTTGATTTATAGTTTAAGCTTCACTTGAGATGTGTTGGGTATTGTTAACTGTGGACTGGATATAGATTCTTGAGGGACTATTATTGTTTGTTTGATGATTAAGTAGTTGTTTTCTTGAGGACAAGAAAAGGCTTAAGTGTGGGGTGATTTGATGTGCCTTATCTTTACACATATTTGCTTGATGTTATTTGTCCATTTTATAAGCATGTTGTATGTTTTTATTCCAAGAATCACCTGAGTTTGTATCCTTTTTCATTTCAGGAGTTTTATCAAGCCATCATTAATAGTAGAGTAATTCTAGAGTCTCAACACAGGCTGGAACACGCCCATGTTGAGAAAACTAGTCTAGAACATGACAATATGGAAGAACATGGCCTTGGCATGGTCATGTTGAAGTTGGCATGCTTGGAATAGCCCTGTTGACATTGGCACGATCGTGTTAATGTTGGCACGACCATGTTAAAGAACAGGCAATGAAAACAGTAGTGTTGGCCATGAAAATGATCGTGTTAGCCATAAAAACGGTCGTGTTAGCCATGAAAATGGTCGTGTTGGCCTCAAATACAACCATGTTAGCCTTGAACATAGTCATGTTATTGTTGAAGCATAACCCTGTTAGGAAGAGCATGGCTATGTTAGAGTTTCTTATAAAAGATGAAGTTGATGAAGAAAAAGAGGTCTCGCGATTTTTGACCTTTCATCTTCCTTGGAGCTGTAGAGAGACACATTCCAGAGACTAAGGGGCGACTATCAAGAGATTGTCTTTGACCTTGAACATTCGAACTGCAATCCTTAGAGTTCCATTAGAGATTGGAAGAGGAGTTTGGGAGTCCATCAAGAGGCAATTAGGATTTTGTTCACTTGGAGATTGAAGATTGAGGCTGTTCATCCGTTATTCGAGAGAAGAAGGGTGTACATGTTTTCTTTTCTTTCTTTCTTCTTTGGATTTGATTTCATGGTTGTTTTATTCATGAACATGTGTAGCTAGATTTGTAAAACCCATGAGGGTTCCTTACTATGTTGGCATTTTCTGTTTGAGTTGTATGGATATTGAATTTGATCTTGTAATCTTCTTTGCAATTATGAATGAATGTTTATTTTTCTTTACAAGACATTATGTGGAAAATGCTATTTAGATTTATTTTCGTAATTGAGAAATTCTAACTGAAATTGGAAATGTAATTGCAAAGACAGTTACTTCTCACTTAGATATAAGATTAATTAATTACTGAATTAAGAAATAATGACTCTTAATAGTGATGGATTAAAACGGTAATGTCGATATAAAATCAATCATTAGGAAGAGATTCCAGTGGTAGGTTTTTAGGTTTAGAAGTTAAGTTGTATCGAGAGAGAAGTTGAATTTAATTTAGAATCCATTCACAAGTATCAAAATTAGATTCAATAATTCATTATCCTTTATGTGTTTGCCAACTAGTATAGGTCCCTTTTGGGTCTGCTTTTCTTGTCTTGATTAATTCTTCTCTTGTTCATTATCGTTGGTTATTTACTATTGCATTTAATCATTAGTTCAATTAGAAATCAATCACTTTTACTCTTAAGCTAAATAACAAAGAACAAGGAGTAGGTCTAGGCTTTCCCATTCCTAAGGGATACAACCTTGATATTCACCATTGCACTAGGCTACATCGATAGGTTCATTGCCTTAGGTGTAGTTGCATTGGCAGTGCATTAGAACTTGATGGAGAATTAATGAAATTTAATATGTATGAGGCCATAAAGTATCCCAGTGAGGTTTCTACACTTTTTCAAATTGATTTTATTGACCCTTTGGTGTAAGAAATATTTGAACTTCATGAACAACATAAATTGAGTGTTGTGCTAAGTGAGAATATTGACTAAAATTGCCTCAAGAAGCTCAAAAAAGTTTTTTATATTGACAAGGATCTAGAAGAAGTGGTTTATGAGCTAGAAATCCCAAAATCCAAGTTTAATGACCAATCCACTCTTGATTTATCATCATCTCATACTTACATTCTGTCTTTTGTGGTGGAAGCTCCAAAATTATAGTTCAAGCAACTTCTTGAACGCCTCAAATATGCATACTTGGGAGCTCAAGAAACTTTACCAATGATCATCTCAAACAAATTAAGTCCAATTGACGAAGAAAAGTTAATTTGAGTGCTCAGAAAGTATAAAGAAGCAAATGGGTAAACTATAACAGATATCAAAGGCCTTAGCCTATACACTTGCACATATAGAATCCTCATAGAGGAAAATCATAAGCCCTCCTAAGAAGCACAAAGATAACTTAACCCACCTATGATGGAGGTAGTGAAGAAAGAAATCTTGACCTATTGGATGCAGGGATGATCTATCCCATTTTGTATAGAAATTGGGTAAGCCAAGTTTAGGTGGTGACCAAGAAGATTGGTATAATAGTGGTAGAAATTTCAAATGGAGAGAAAGAATGCACCCCTGTGAAAATTAGGTGGAGGTTTTGTATTGATTACCAAAAGTTGAATTCATCCACTAGAAAAGATCATTTTCCTTTTGCTTTTATTGATCAAATGCTTGAATGCTTAACAGGAAAAACTCACTATTGTTGTCTTGATGGTTACTTAAGTTTTTATCAAATATTAGTGGCAACGAAAGACCAAGAAAATACAACGTTCACATACTCTTTTGGAATCTTTGCTTATAGAAGGATGTTGTTTAGTTTTTGCAATGCTCCAGCTGCATTTCAAAGGTGTATGGTGAGTATTTTTTTTTCTGAATATGTGGAGGAAATCATAAAGGTTTTCATGGATGACTTCATAGTGTATGATAAGTACTTTGATGAATGTCTTGATAATCTCAGCAAGATCCTAGAGTGATTTTAGGCTCAAACCTTGTCCTAGATTATGAGAAGTGTCACTTTATGGTAGAATAAGGATTGATCTTATGACATTTTGTTTCTAAAAAAGGAATAGAGGTAGATAACTGAAAATTTGATTTAATTAAATCTTTCTCTTACCCTACCACGGTGCGAGAAGTGCACTCTTTTTTGGGTAATAAAGGTTTCTATAGGAGGTCTATAAAGGATTTTTCCAAGATTGCTCAACCTTTTTGTAAGCTGCATAAAAAAGATATGGAGTTCAAGTTTGATGATGATTACTAAAATGACTTCAACTTCTTGAAGGATAGACTCACTTTGTAACACCCATAATTTAAGTAGCTTAAATTAATGATTTTAATGGATAAAATTTATGGTGTTAGTTAATTTATTTCTTGTTGCTAATGAATTTAAGGAATTGGCCTAAGGAAGGAAAACTTCACTTGCATAATTTAATGGCTCAAATTTTTTAGATTAAAATGACAAGTTACATAAGAATTTGATGCTTAATTTAAACCCTTATTCCCTTTTGTTATCTAGCCTAAGTACCAAAGGAAGGAGCATTAAATTTTATGCATGGAAATCTCAATGCCACACGTGAAGTTAAGAGGGCTAAAGGCATTCAATTTTTATATGTGCATGAGTTTCACGTGAAGAAGAGAAGGAGAAGTAAGATGAAAAAAAAAAATAAAAATAAGTGAAGCCACATAAAAGGAAAAGAGAAAAGGTAATGCATGAATCTCATGCAAGACTCACATAAAGTGGGAAGGGAAAGAATGAGTGCGACACATAAGAAGAAAAATATATAATATCATATATGTATGCATATTCAACTGCTCGGACAAGGAGACGTGTACAATTAGTAACCACCCTTGACTTTCCTTCTAAGCAACAAATGATGTAGAATTCTAAAATATATGTGTGTACAAACACAGCAGCCAAGGGATCCTTTTTTTCACCGTGAGTTAATGGAGATAAATGAGAGAGAAGGGGGTCTCATTTATCATGCATATGGTGGAGTGAGCAAAGGTGAGGGAATGGAAATAACCAATAAAAAAATAAAATATATAAGAGAAGAACCATATGCACACACGTGACCACCTAGATGCCACCGAGTGAAGGGAGTGTAGGAACTAAATTAAAAAGGGTGGGACGTGCAGCTGCTGATCGTACAAAATGTAGGGGTTAGAGTGTGTAATTTGCATTACTTCTCTTCTTCCTCTTTCGTGGCGTGGCAGCAAGGATGGTGTGGAATTCCAAGGAAAGAAAGGGGCCACACCTAAGCTACACGAAAGGCTGCCAATGAGCAGAATAACAATAAAAAAAATTGAAATGGGGGAAGAATAGCACACACGCTCGGCTAGGCAATATAGAGAGAGAATAGAAAAAAATTGAGAGTGGGTAATGCAGACATATGCGCACGCGACAGGAGGGAAGAAAGGAGCATTTCACAGCTTGGGGAAAAACCACACACGGGTAGGACACCTCACGAAAGAGTTAGGGTGTGAATGCTAAGTGGAAAAAATCACAAAATTTGTGAGAAGGGAAGAATTAATAGACCAAGAAAAGAAGGAGACCAAAGGGAATTCAAGAGGAAGCCAAGAGTATTCTCTCTAGCACACCCTCAAGGTAGTTTAGCAATTTCTTTATTTTAGTTCCATAAGTTAGCATATATGTTTCGAAATGTTGCTTCCATGGGACTAGAGTAATTGTCTTCATTCTTGATTTTAGGATGAAACTTGATATAGTATGCATGATAAGTTTAGGAGTTGGCTAAGTTGAATGAAATTAGTAATGCATGAGAATATGGGAAAATTCATGGCTATCCACAATGATGCATATGATTAATGAAAATAATTGACTAGGATAGCAATGAATTTTATTATTATGATCATCTAAGAAGCTAATCAATGATGAATACCACCATGAGAAATTTGAGTGTGAGGGTTCAAGATTAAAATGGTTATGGATAGGAGGAACACTATTATGGAAACTATTAAGCTTTTTATAAGAAAATTATCTAAGATTTAATTTCCAAGCAAAGTAGAATTTTTATGGCTATTATTGGTATTTTTGGAAGGAAATTACATGAGATTTAATTTCCAAGAAAAGTAGAATTTTATGGTTATTACTACTATGTTGGAAAGAAATTATTTTAAAAATAAATTTTCAAATAAAAAGGGAAGTTTTAAGGCTATTACTAGTACTCCTAGAAAGAAATTATAGTGGATCTAATTTTGTAAAATAAAAAGGAGAATATTATGAGAAAATGTACCTTAAAAACTATTCAAAATAAATAAATAAAATAATAATAATAATAAATAAAAGTAATAATAGAAAAAAATTCCTCAAATATTGAATTTCCCATAAGACATGTATAATTATATTAAACTACAAGAAAGAGAAACCTTCTCAGGGATAGTTAAAGAAATGGTAAAGGTGGCCCACCGCCCACATAGCACCTCGAGTATGCACCATTGACCTAGTGAGGTGTGGCCGAAGGTACTCGATACCTGTGACCTAGTGATCACGATGGTTTTATGTGCATGGCTGAGTGTCAACAATTTATGAGGTATGGCCAAAGGTGCTCCACACGGGCAGTCTAGTGAGGCGTGGCCAAAGGTACTCCATGCCCATGACCTAGTGCTCGCGATTACGCTATATACGTGGTTGAGTGTCCATGGATTATGAGGTGTAGTCGAAGGTGCTCCACACGAGTGACCTAGTGAGGTGTGGCTGAAGGTGCTCCATACTTGTGATCTAGTGTCCCAATGACTTTATGTATATAGCCGAGTGCCCACGATTTACAAGGTGTGGCCAAAGGTGCTCTACATGGGTGACCTAGCGAGGCATGGCTAAAGGTGCTCCACGCCCATGATCTAGTGCTACTGACTATGCTATATACGTGGCTGAGTGATCACAAACTACAAGGTATGGCTGAAGGTGCTTCACATGGGTGACCTAGGTAGGTGTGGCCGAAGGTGTTCCACACCCATGACCTAGTGTTCACGTATCACGTATGTGCGCTCTAACAATTCTGTAATAACACCAGTATGCTTATAATAATACGTATCATTTGGAAATGAATTATCTAATTTTTATTGACTTCTAAGTTTATCATGCCGTGTTTGTCACTTTATAGTTATGTGTAATAATATGCCTAATATTAAGAATGTAGATTAAATGTTTTGGTGCTTGCACCCTGGTACATATTAGTTGATTTTAAAACTCTGAATTGCTAAGCTACTGGGAAACTTGTGTTTCTCACCTATGTACTAATATGTATCAGATCCAGATGCATAGTAGGGCCGCGGAGTAGTAGTCTTTTTGATTGAGTATGATTTTTTGTAATCCCTTATTTTGGGTCCTAGCTAAATTTGATTTAGAATAGGACATTATTTTGACTACATACATGAATTGTAATTGGGGTATACAGGGGAAACGGATATGCGAAGGACTAGTCCATCACTATTTTGTACAGGAGTCTGAGTGGCAGGCCTATTGTCTCCTGAATTCTGAGGGACGGGTACTTTATATATCTAGGGACATTTACATCAATATGTAAGGAATGTTATCAGACTTATATTATTTGAATCATATGAAAGTTTGTATTTTCACCGCGTAGTATAGAATTTTATTATTCCACTTTGCATGTAAGTTTTTATCTAAGCAAAAGATCCCGAACCTAATCTGATTAACATAAATTGAATGGTATAATTGCTCAGACAATAATTGAACATAGAGGATAAGAATAATGTACCGAACCCATCTACTGATATCGGAATTAACAATAAGACTAGATAGGGGCATTACATTAAGTTGGTATTAGAGCATAACTACCTAGGTTAGGAACGGGGTAGAATTCCTCAAGTAAGGGACTAGTTCAGGATAGTCAACTGTACCTAGGCGGTTGGCTAGCTTGTATTGTGTTTTAAGCTTGGGGAATGAAGCATTAGGTTTGGGAAGATGGAAGCTCCTGTTGACATTATATGCTATCTGCTTAATAATCTATTATTGAGCTTGATCACCTCGGTAATACTTGTTTTGCAAATTGGCAGTATGACATCAGCATGGAGAGGTAAACCACAGACCCGAGATGCTAGAGTATATGTGAATGAGATGATGCAAACCATGCGAGATATAGCAGATGCTATGAGAGCCCAAGCTGTAATTACATCTGAGGTGCTCTGTTAGGCCTAAACAGACTAAAGCGAAGAAACCCAGACAGGGGTAGAACAGGTGAGGACCCAAGCAGGTAGAGGCTGGTCGGACTTCTAAAGAGTCAGGCCTCTAATTTTCAATGGATTGGTGAGTTCAAAGAAGGCTAAAGAGTGGGTTTAGAAGATGGAGGAATTATTTGAAGTACTGGGAACCACCGAGCTGCAAAAAGTCACATTCGCCGCCTACCAGTTGAAGGGGGAGGCAAAGCATTGGTGGAAAGGTATGAAGCAACTGATGGAAGCTCAGGGGACCCCGATCACCTGGGAGAGCCTTAGAGATGCATTCCTCGAGAAGTATTTCCCCTAGAGTGAGAGGAATGTCAAGGAAGGTGAGTTTATGCAAATCAAACAAGGTGGCAGGTCATTTGAGGAACACCTAGCCAGGTTCGAAGAGCTATCAAAGTTCTCTTCCTACCTGAAGTGGAGACCGGACGGGGTATGGAAAGCTTTTCACTTGGAGAATAGTCTGAACCTGGAACTGTACCATGAAGTGACAGCCCAAGAGATCTGAGACTACCCGACTCTAGTCAACAGGTGCAGAATTGCCTCCCAGACCCAAACAGTCCTATAAAAGCAGAAATAGGAAGCTAGTTTCCATAAGAAGAAGGGCTTAACCAGTTTCAGCAAGGGCCGTGATAGGAAGTTTTAGAAGAGCCAGATTGAGAAGAAGCCAGTGGGCACTCCGACACCCTAGTGCAACTATTCAAAGTGTGGAAAGTATCATAGAGATAGGCCATGTTTAATGGGGCAGAGTGTATGCTACAAATGTGGGAAGCCAGGACACATTGCCCAGAATTGCTCCACCTTGAGGAAGCCAGAGGAGCCCGCCAAACCTCTTACCAAGGGAAGCGTATATACCCTAAAGGGGAAGGAGGTGGCCTAGTCTGAAGATTTGATGAAAGGTACGTGCTTTATTAATGATATTCCTTTAATTGTGTTGTATGATTCTAGCACCACCCATTCCTTTATTTCTATAGACTGTGTTCACAACTTGAAATTACCCACAACCACCTTACCTTATAAACTTTCCATAGCTATACTCACTAATGAACACATATCTACGTCCTTGATTTGTTTAAACTGTTTCATTGTGATTGCAAACAGAACCTTTATGGTAGACCTTATCTGTTTACCCATGGTGGAACTAGATGTCATCCTTGGTATAGACTAGCTCTCTTTAAACAATGTTATCTTGGACTGCTTAGCTAAGTCTGTGACCTTCATAGACACTAGGCCAATAAATGTAGGGATAAAGATGAAAAACCAGAGGATGGGTTTCTTATGTTCCTCAAAGGTAGAAAGTCAGCAGAAGTTAGAAACCATACCTGTAGCCAATGAATTCCCGGACATGTTTCCAGAAGACATTACTAGTCTTCCACCGGAGAGAGAAATAGAGTTTTCTATAGATCTAATCCCTGGGGCCAGGCCAATTTCCATAGCACCCTATAGGATGTCCCCTATAGAGTTAAAGGAGTTGAAGGAGCAGATAGAGGACCTCTTAGCAAAACAATTCATTAGACCCAGTGTGTCATCGTGGGGAGCTCCTGTGTTGTTTGTTAAGAAGAAGGACAAAAGTATGAGGATGTGCATAGACTATAGACAACTGAATAAGGTAACAATAAAGAACAAGTATCCTCTCCCTAGGATTGATGACCTATTAGACCAATTGAGAGGGGCCACTATCTTTTCCAAGATTAATCTGAGGTCGGGGTATCATCAGATCAGGGTTAGAAAAGAGGACATACCTAAGACCGCCTTTAGGACTAGGTATAGGCACTATGAATTCCTTATAATGCCCTTTGGACTGACAAATGCCCCAACTATTTTCATGGATTACATGAACTGCATCTTTAGACCCTACCTCTATCAGTTTGTAGTGGTGTTTATCGATGACATATTAGTGTATTCCAGGGATAGACGGGAGCACGAGCAGCACCTCAGGACAGTGCTGCTGTAACATCCGCTCCTTCTACACATTAAGAGATGTTTGTTAATTTTTAATGAATCAAATGCTTGTGTTTGTTGCATTAGGTTGCATGTAGTTGCATTAGAATAAGAGATTTAAGGAAAAGGAAAGGATAGGGGCCAAATTGAAAGGAAAAAGATAAAGTGAGGACAGAGATGTGAAATTCCAAAACCTCAAGTAATAGGCCATAATTTTAGCCAAATGATTTACTGTAGCAACAAAATTCTGAAAAATTTCCCGCTAGGCAGTTAGAGACGAAATGGTCATTTAACATAAAGTTAGAAGAATTACCAATTTAGGCCGAATGATCAGGAATTAGGAGCAAAATTGCAAAGAGCCGGATCACCTATAAATAGGTGAAGCCTCCAAAGCTCTTCATTTGCATCCTGAAGTCTGAACTTTAGAGAGAGAGAGAGGACGAGCTAGAGAGAGAAAGAGTGGGAATTGTGAAGGAAGTAAGCTGTTAAACGGATTTAAGCCTTTCTGGAGTTAAGAAAACTTACTAGAACATTTGTCAACCATCAAATACTGATTGGAAATCAGCAAAAAGGTAGCAAATCACCTATATCCCTTATTTTCAAAATTACTGTTTATGCTAGAAATTCTGAGTTTTATGATTTTAAACTAAAGGGAGATTAAAAACCTACATTCTTAATGTTTTTGATTGCTATTGGATGTTTCAAACTGCTTGAATATACTTGTGAATGCACGAATGCGAATCTGAAAAATGGGTTTTTCATAGTTTTTGAAAAAGATTTTAAATCCAAGATTTGAGCAAGAATAATCAGTGGTGTGGGCTGTTTTCTTCTGGTAAATGAAGCTCTTGTGCTGTTATTGAGTTTTAAATCATCAAAGCCATTTTAAAAACTTGTTCTTGGTGTAAAAATTTGAGTCAACGGGCTTTCAAAAAATAGAGCATAACGTAGCAGTCGAATTGTAAGCCTTACCAGTCGACTGTCGTGCTCCTGAGTTACCCAGAATCGTATCCAAAATGCTAGCAGTCGACTGCCAAGGGCTGGAAGTCGACTGATGTGTTTTTGTTTTCCAGAAATTAGCCAAGAACAGAGTAGTCGACTGTCGAGGTCCTGGAAGTCGACTGATTACTCACTATTTGAAATTTTTTGGGATAGTAAGTTGGAAGTCAACTGCCAGAAGGCTGGAAGTTGTTTTGTAGCTCCTTTTTTCAGAAAATTGGACTCAATAACTTCTTTTTATACACAATTAGCCCAATACTTTGCTCAAACATAGGATTTAATCTTGAATTGTAATAGTTAACATGAGAAATGAGAAGATTTGGGAAATCATGAGAAATAGAAGAAAAATAAGAGATTTTGATTGAGCATAAACCATAAATGAGAATACTGCAATTGGTCGATCCGCGACAAGGGATGCATTTTGTTATACCGCGACAAGGGATGCATTTGGTTATTCCGCGAGAATATATGCAATTGGTTATACCGCGAGAATAGCTGCAACTGGCTTTAATCCAGGAAAAGTTTTGCAGATGGTTAACCTGAGAATAAATGCTGATGGTGAAACCCGAGAATGATTGCAGGTGGCTCATGACCACGAGAAAACTCATTTATGAATGTAAATGTTTTTAAGAATTCTTTTATGATGCTTTTGATTTTGGCCATATCAAATTGCATGTGTTCCTTGTTTATGCTCTGTATATGAAATTATGATGCGTTACCATTACAGTCTGAGAGTGTATCTTATATGATGAATAATTGTTGAAGTGCATGTGCATGTGAATTCACGAGTATATGAATGAGACCTTTATACAATTCATGTACATTATTCCAATAGCATAATGTTTGAATTATTATGAAAAAGAATGTAGTGGATTTCCGTACCTGTATGGTGGTACAAGTCAGCAGTATTTAAGTTACAGGTGATTATTGCTACTGAGAAATATTTCTCATTAAAGCTTATTTGTATTAGATGCCTAGGTACCAAGTGCTGATGGAGATAGAGATAGAAGTAATAGAGCCTATTTGTATTTAAGTTATCACCTTTCCCCTGACTGCATACATAACTAGGAGTTTATAGTATTTAGACATGCCGTGTAGATAAGGAAGGCATAGATGTATTAAGATATGTGAGATGGAGAGTTTTACTTAAAACAGGGTATAAGTGGCAGGCTTGTTGTCTCCTTACCCTGCTTAGGCTCGCATATCTATAGATATATGTCTGGCACACACTATTATATATGTATGTATAAATATTATGTACAATTGAGTGTGAATGTGAATATCTCTATATCTATCTATTTCATTTAAATTACTTATTTTCGTTGCGTAACGTGTGAACCTTAGTGTAGTAACCCAAACTAGTGGCACTCAACTTTTTAACTTAGAAAAAGTTAAAAATTATACTCGGGTAGAGATAGTAGTAACTCACCAATCCTATGTTATATAACTTTATATTATCTAATTATTAGAAGAAATATAGGGTTGGGGTGTTACAGCTGCAAATACTCAGGGAGAAGTAGTTGTATGCTAAGCTTGAAGAGTGTGAGTTTTGGTTGAAAGAAGTCAAGTTCCTAGGGCATGTGATCTCTGATAAGAGAGTGTCAGTGGATCCCAGTAAGACCAAAGCCGTGGTGAACTGGGAAAGACCTACAACAGTGATTGAAATCAGGAGTTTTCTAGGATTAGAAGGGTACTATAGGAGACTAATTCAGGGGTTTTCGCAAATAGCGATGCCAATGACCAAGTTGACCCAAAAGGATGTTCTATTTGTGTGGGACACAAAGTGTGAACAAAGCTTTCAAACCCTAAAGGAGAAGTTGACCACTGCACTTGTACTAGTTATCCTTAACCCTTTAGAGAAGTTTGAGTTGTATTGTGATGCATCGAAGAAAGGGTTGGGATGTGTACTGATGTAAGGAGGACGAGTAGTGACTTATGCTTCTAGGTAGCTAAGGCCGCATGAGAGAAACTACCCTACCCATGACTTAGAGTTAGCGACTATAGTGTTTGCCTTAAAGATTTGGAGACACTACCTCTATGGGTTTAGATTCGAGGTATTTAGTGACCATAAAAGTCTCAAATACCTCTTCGACCAAAAAGAATTGAATATGAGACAAAGGAGGTGGATGGAATTCATTAAGGACTATGATTTTGAGTTAAAATACCATCTGGGCAAGGCAAACGTTGTGGCTTACGCACTAAGTAGGAAGTCTCTCCACATAGCTCATCTAATGGTAAGCGAGATGGACTTAATAGAGAAATTTAGGAACATGAGGTTGTCCACCTTGGTGTTACCGAATAAGATCTGTCTGAGTGAGTTGAGGATTGAGAACACCCTTAGAGTCGAAATCTTAGAAACCCAGAAGGAGGACGAATTCCTAGGATCCCTAAAGGATTCAAAGGAGTTCATAAGGGAGGCCGACGGGATGGTAACCTTCCAGGGTAGGATTTATATCCCTAAGACAGGAGGACTCAGGGATAAGATTTTAGAGGAAGCTCACCAAAGTAAGTACACTGTCCATCCTAGGGCCACCAAGATGTATAAGGACTTAAAGGGTAGGTTTTGGTGGCCAGGAATGAAGAAGAATATAGCGGAGTATATAGCTAGGTGCCTAGTATGTCAACAGGTCAAGATTGAACGTCAGAAGCCTGTTAGGTTATTACAGCCCATAGATATTCCTGAGTGGAAGTGGGACAAAATTTTTATGGACTTCGTGGTAGGACTGCTTAGAACCCAATCAGGGAATGATGCTATCTGGGTTATAGTGGATAGGTTAACCAAGTCCGCTTACTTTCTCCCCATTAGGATTAACTACTCCTTGGATAGACTGGCATAGTTATATATTTAGGAGATAGTGAGACTTTATGGGATACCCATTAGCATTGTCTCAGATAGGGATCCCAGGTTCACCTATAGGTTTTGGAGAGCCCTACAAGAAGCCTTTGGAACCGGGCTGAATTTTAGTACAGCGTATCATCCTTAAACAGATGGGTAAATGGAGAGAACCATTCAAACCCTAGAGGATATGCTTAGGGCTTGTGTTTTAGAATACCGAGGGAACTGGGAAAAGAGTTTGCCACTAATTGAGTTCTCTTCCAATAATAGTTTCCACTCTAGTATAAGCATGGCTCCTTATGAGGCCCTGTATGGGAGGAAATGTAGGTCGCCAATATGTTGGTATGAAGTGGGGGAGAGGCAGTTGTTAGGTCCCGAATTAGTATAATAGACCACAGATCAGATTAAGATTATCAGAGAAAAGATGGCAAAAGCTTAGGACAGGCAAAAGAGCTATGCTGATAGGAGGAGAAGGCCCCTAGAATTCGAAGAAAGGAGCCATGTTTTTCCAAAAGTGTCCTCGACTACTGGGATTGGTAGAGCTAGAAAGTCTAGAAAGCTAAGTCCTAAATACATTGGACCTTTCCAAATGTTGAAAAGAGTGGATCCATCAATATACCAAATAGCCTTACCCTCATAACTGTCTAACCTTCACAATGATTTCTATGTCTCCCAGCTCTGAAAGTATATACCCGCCCCTCCCATACCCTTAACGCCAGTACTCTACAATTAAAGGAAAATCTGACTTATCAGCCGAGACCTATTAAAATCATCGGTAATGGGGTCAAGACCCTGCAGTATAAGGCCATTCCTATGGTAAAGGTCTTGTGGGACCCGATGGCACCAAGGAGGCTACCTGGGAGAGGGAGGAGGACATGCGCAAAGCTTATCTAGAGCTATTCTCATGAGGTATGTATGAATTTTGATGACAAAATTATCTTAAGGAGGGGAAAAATGTAACACCTATAATTTAAGTAACATAAATAATTATGATGCTAGTTAATTCATTTCTTGTTGCTAATAAAATTAAGGAATTGGCTTAAGGAAGGAAAACTTCACTTGCATAATTTAATGGCCAATATTGTTTAGATTAAAAAGACAAGTTACATAAGATTATGATTGTAAAACTATATCTTAGGAGATTTGAAGAGCATGTAAACTCAAACAAAATAATTTGAGTCACAATTGGCCTTGCAATAAGATTTAACAAGCCATTAAGAGTTAGAAAGGTCATGGAAGGAGATTTAAAACAATATAAATCACAGTTGAAAAGAGTTATGAAAGTAAAACCACATCTTAGGAGATTTATAGAGCATGTAAACGAAAACAAAATAACTTAAGTCATAATTGGCCTTGTAATAAGATTTAACAAGCCATTAAGAGTTAGAAAGGTAATGGAAGGAGATTTAAAATAATACGCATCACAGTTGAAAAGAATTATGAATGTAAAATCACATCTTAAGACATTTGAAGAGCATGTAAACTCAAACAAAATAATTTGAGTCACCATTGGTCTTGGAATAAGATTTAACGAGCCATTTTCATTTAGAAAGGTTATAGAAAGAGATTTAAAATAATTTGAATCACAGTTGAAAAGAGAGAGGAATCTAAAATCACATCTTAAGAGATTTAGTGTGCTTGGAAACTAAAACAACACAATTTAAGTCACAATTAGTCTTCTAATGAGATTTAACAGGCCATTAAGAGTTAGAAAGGTCGTGAAAGGAGATTTGAAATAATTTGCATCACAGTTGAGAAGAGTTATGAATGTAAAACCACATCATAGGAGATTTGAAGAGCATGTAAACTCAAGAAAAATAATTTGTGTCACCATTGGTCTTGAAATAAGATTTGACAAGCCATTTTCATTTAGAAAGGTCGTAGAAGGAGATTTAAAACAATTTGTATCACAGTTGAAAAGAGAGAGGAATTTGAAATCACATCTTAAGAGATTTAGAGTGCTTGGAAACTAAAACAAAACAATTTAAGTCACAATTGGTCTTGTAATAAGATTTAACAGGCCATTAAGAGTTAGAAAGGTCATGGAAGGAGATTTAAAACAATTTGCATAACAGTTGAAAAGAGTTATGAATGTAAAACCATATCTTAGGAGATTTGAAGAGCATGTAAACTAAAACAAAATAATTTGAGTCACCATTGGCCTTGGAATAAGATTTAACAAGCCATTTTGATTTTGAAAGGTCATAGAAGGAAATTTAAAATAATTTGTATCACAGTTGAAAAGAGAGAGGAATCTAACATCACATCTTAAGGGAATTAGAGAGCATGGAAACTAAAAAAAAACAATGTGTCACAATTAGCTTTGCAATGAGATTTAACAGGCCATTAAGAGTAAGAAAGGTCATGGAAGGAGATTTAAAACAATTTGCATGACTGTTGAAACGAGTGAATGTAAAACCACATTTTAGGAGATTTCAAGAGCAAGTAAACTCAAACAAAATAATTTGAATCACCATTGGCCTTGGAATAAGATTTAACAAGCCATTTTGATTTTGAAAGGTCATAGAAGGAGATTTAAAACAATGTACCACAGTTGAAAAGAGAGAAAAATCTACAATCACATCTTAAGAGATTTAGAGAGCTTGGAAACTCAAACAAAACAATTTGAGACACAATTAGCCTTTCAATAAGATTTAACAAGCCATTAAGAGTTAGAAAGGCCATGGAAGGAGATTTAAAACAATTTGCATCACGATTGAAAAGATTTATGAATGTAAAATGATAACTTGTGAGATTTTTAGAGCATGGAAACTTAAACAAAACAAATTGAGTCACAATTGGCCTTGCAATAAGATTTAACACGCCATTAAGAGCTAGAAAGGTCATGGAAGGAGATTTAAAACAATATGCATCACAGTTGAAAAGAGTTATAAATGTAAAACCACATCTTAGGAGATTTGAAGAGCATGTAAACTCAAAAAAAATAATTTGAGTCACCATTAGCCTTGGAATATGATTTAAAAAGCCATTTTGATTTAGAAAGGTCATAGAAGTATATTTAAAACAATTTGTATCAGAATTAAAAAAGAAGAGGAATCTAAAATCACATCTTAAGAGATTTAGAGAGCTTGGAAACTAAAAAAAAACAATTTGAGTCACAATTAGCCTTGCAATGAGATTTAATAGGCCATTGAGAGTTACAAATGTCGTGGAAGGAGATTTAAAACAATTTAAATCACAGTTGAAATGAGTTATGAATGTAAAATCACACCTTAGGAGATTTGAAGAGCATGTAAACTCAAGCAAAATAATTTGGTCACCATTGGTATTGGAATATGTTTTAACAAGCCATTTTCATTTTGGAAAGGTCATAGAAGGAGATTTAAAACAATTTGTAACACAATTGAAAAGAGAGTGGATTCTAAAATCACATCTTAAGAGATTTAGAGTGCTTGGAAACTAAAACAAAACAATTTAAGTCACAATTGGCCTTGCAATAAGATTTAACAAGCCATTAAAGTTAGAAAGGCCATGAAAGGAGATTTAAAACAATTTTCATGACAGTTGAAAAGAGTTATGAATGTAAACACATATTATAAGAGATTTGAAGAGCATGTAAACTCAAACAAAATAATTTGAGGCACAATTGGCCTTGCAATAAGATTTAACAAGCCATTAAGAGTGAGAAAGGTCATGAAAGGAGATTGAAAATGATTTGCATCACTGTTGAAAAGATTTATGAATGTAAAAGCACATCTTATGTGATTTGAATACCACATAAACTCAAACAAAATAATTTGAGTCACCTTTGGCCTTATAATAAAGATTTTACAGGCCATTTAGTGTTAGAAAGGTCATAGAAGGAGATGTAAAATAATTTTCATCACAGTTAAAATGAGTTATGATTGTAAAACCACATCTCAGGAGATTTGAAGAGTATAGAAACTCAAAAAAAACAAATTGAGTCACAATTGGCCTTGCAATAAAATTTAACAAGCCATTAAGAGTTATAAAGGTCATTGAAGTACATTTAAAACAATTTACATCACGATTGAAAAGAGTTATGAATGTAAAACCACATCTTATGAGATTTGAAGAGCATATAAACTCAAAAAAAATAATTTCAGTCACCATTGGCCTTTGAATAAGATGAAACAAGCCATTTTCATTTTGAAAGGTCATCGAAGGATATTTAAAACAATTTGTATCATAGTTGAACAGAGATATGATTCTAAAATCACATCTTAAGAGATTTATAGAGCATCAAAACTCAAAAAAAAAAATTTGTGTCATAATTGGCTTTGCAATGAGATTTAAGAGGCCATTAAGAGTAAGAAAGGTCAGAGAAGGAGATTTAAAACAATTTACATCAATGCTGAAATGAGTGACTGTAAAATCACATCTTAGCAGATTTGAAGAGCATAAAAACTCAAAAAAAACAAATAGAGTCACAATTGGCCTTGCAATAAAATTTAACAAGCCATTAAGAGTTAGAAAGTTCATGGAAGGAGATTTAAAACAATTTGCATCACAGTTGAAAAGAGTTATGAACGTAAAACCATATCTTAGGAGATTTGAAGAGCATGTAAACTTAAACAAAATAATTTGAGTCACCATTGGCCTTACAATAAAGATTTAACAACTCATTTAGAATTAGAAAGGTCATGGAAGGAGATTTAAAACAATTTGCATCATAGTTAAAATGAGTTATGATTGTAAAACTACATCTTAGGAGATTTGAAAAGCATGTAAACTCAAAAAAAATAATTTGAGTCACAATTGGCATTGCAATAAGATTTAACAAGATATTAAGAGTTAAAAAGGTCATGAAAGGAGATTTAAAACAATATGTGTCACAGTTGAAAAGAGTTATGAATGTAAAGCCACATCCTAGGAGATTTATAAAGCACGAAACCTCAAACAAAATTATTTGAGTCACAATTGGCATTGCAATAAGATTTAACAAGCTATTAAGAGTTAAAAAGGTCATGAAAGGAGATTTAAAACAATATGCGTCACAGTTGAAAAGAGTTATGAATGTAAAGCCACATCCTAGGAGATTTATAAAGCACGAAACCTCAAACAAAATTATTTGAGTCACAATTGTCCTTGCAATAAGATTTAACAAGCCATTAAGAGTTAGAAAGGTCATGGAAGGAGAATTAAAACAATATGCATCACGGTTGAAAAGAGTTATGAATGTAAAATCACATCTTAGGAGAGTTGAAGAGCATGTAAACTCAATCAATATAATTTGAGTCACCATTGGCCTTGGAATAAGATTTAACAATCCATTTTAATTTATAAAGGTCATAGAAGGAGATTTACAACAATTTGTATCACAGTTGAAAAGAGAGAGGAATCTAAAATCACATCTCAAGATATTTTGAGTGCTTGGAAACTCAAAAAAAACCATTTGAGTCACATTTGGACTTGCAATAAGATTTAACAAGCCATTAAAGTTCAAAAGGTCATAGAAGGAGATTTAAAACAATTTTTGTCATACTTGAAAAAGATAGAGGAATTTAAAATCACATCTCAAGAGATTTAAAGTGGTTGGAAAGTCAAATATAACAATTTGAGTCACAATTGGCCTTGCAATAAAATTTAACAAGCCATTAGGAGTTAGAAAGGACATGAAAGGAGATTTAAAACAATTTGCGTCACATTTGAAAAGAGTGATGAATGTAAAACCACATCTTAGTTTATTTGAAGAACATGAAACTCAAACAAAATAATTTGAGTTACTATTGTCCTTACAATAAAGATTTACCATGCCATTTAGGGTTAGAAAGGTCATAGAAGGAGATTTATAACAATATGCATCACAGTTGAAATGAGTTATGAATGTAAAACCACATCCTAGGAGAGTTGAAGAGCATATAAACTAAAGTAACATAATTGGAGTTACCATGGCCTTAGACTAAGATTTAACAAGCCATTTTGATTTAGAAAGGTCATTGAAGGAGATTTAAAACAATTTGTATCACAGTTGAAAAGAGAGAGTAATCTAAAATCATATCTGAAGAGATTTAGAGTGCTTGGAAACTCAAACAAAACAATTTGAGTCATAATCAGCCTTCCAATAAGATTTAACATGCCATTAAAGTTAGAAAGGTAATAGAAGGAGATTTAAAACAATTTGCATCACAGTTGAAAAGAGTTATGAATGTAAAACCACATCATTGGAGATTTGAAGACATGTAAACTCAAACAAAATAATTTGAGTCACCATTGGCCTTAGAATATGATTTTGCAAGCCATTTTGATTTAGAAAGGTCATAGAATGAGATTTAAAATAATTTGTATCACAATTGAAAAGAGAGAGGAATCTAAAATTATATCTTAAGAGATTTAGAGAGCTTGAAAAGTCAAAAAAAAACAATTTGAGTCACAATTGGTCTTGTAATGAGATTTAATAGGCCATTAAGAGTTAGAAAGGTTGTGGAAGGAGATTTAAAACAATTTGTATGACTGTTGAAAAGAGAGAGGAATTGAAAATCACATCTTAAGAGATTTAAAGAGCTTGCAAAACTCAAACAAAAGAATTTGTGTCACAATTGGCCTTGCAATGAGATTTAACAAGCCATTAAGAGTTAGAAAGGTCGTGGAAGGAGATTTAAAACAATTTACACCACAGTTGAAAAGATTTATGAATTTAAAATCACATCTTAGGAGATTTAAAGAGCATGTAAACTCAAGCAACATAATTTGAGTCACCATTGGCCTTGGAATAATATTTAACAAGCCATTTCAATTTTGAAAGGTCATAGAAGAATATTTAAATCAATTTGTATCACAGTTGGAAAGAGAGAGGAATCTAAAATCATATCTTAAGAGATTTAGAGTGCTTAGAAACTCAAACAAAATAATTTGAGTCACCATTGAAAAGCTTCTTTGTAGGGAATGATTTGGTGTAAACTCCCAAGGAATTAAATGAGGAGGAATGATCTGGTAAATACCTCCTGAGACTAAAAGCCTGTGAAGGAATGATCTGATGTATACTATAACAACGGGAAAGACCTAAAAGAGTTTTAAAAGGATTTTTAAAAGCTAAAACTTGATTTTTAACCCTAATCCCAATCAAACGAAGCCTGACACGTATTTCGAGGATAATGACTTGTCCAGAAGGTCGTTTGAAGCCAGAAACACGATCAAACAGAAAGAAATGCAATCCGGCGATCAGAAACTGACGGAAGGAGTTTCGTGCGTCAATTTCATTGACGGAGGCTAAGACTTTTGCATAGAAATGTGTGCCAACGTCTGGAAGGGTGCCGACACCCTAAAACATCCTCGGGTGGCCTGGGAAAAGTCAGAATCGCCCCTGGAGGCTTTAAATTACGCAAACTCCCGCCATTTCTCTCATTTCACTCTCTCTCCTCACCACACACTCTCTCTCTTCTCTCTTTTCTCTCTCCACCTTCCTCCACCGTGAACGGCCACCACAGCCACCGTGGGCCGCCACCAAGGGTACCAACCGACAGCCCTCACTGCCCACAACCACCAGCAACCAACCACGGCAACCAACGGCCGCCGGAGCCGCCGGAAAAACGCCGTTTTTCCCCTCCATCGCGCTAAATTTCCCCAGCTCGAATCACCACCGTCTGACGCCGTTGACCCTCACCGCCCCCACCACTGTGTAGCCTGAGCTGCCAGCTTCCTCCAGTAGCTCGGCGCCGTCGAAAGGAGGCCGGACGCGCCCAGATCGAGGCAGAACGCCGTCCGCCATGCAAGAAGCTTTGTGGCTGGAAAACACCGCCCAAACGGCCGTGAACCGCCGTGCCACCACCGTATTCAGACTCCTGGGCTTGCGGGCTTCACCGTGGTGTGATTTTCGAGGCAAATCGCACCTCCTCGCCGCGTCGCGCCATCGCGGCGCTTCGCGCGGTGCCGCCATGCCGGAGTTTCTGGACGTGCATCCCGAGAAACCGAGACCACCGGGACGTAGAATTCCATCATCCGAGCACAGTGGTAAGGTCCATTTTCCCAAAAACTAATGGTATATGACTGAAATGGCTGCCGAACATAATTAGGCAACTAATTAACCTAGGTAACTGTATAACCAGGTTTAGAATCAAAAAACGGATGACTTGACGAATCTAAATATTTAATTTCATGTCTAGGGAATTAATTGGGCTCAGAAACCGAGATTTCACAGAGTCCTGACTCGATTTGGAGCGACCGGAGACCAGGTAGGATAATTTACACTTCCCGAACCCTAGAATTGATTTAGTGAATACCTGACTGATTTAGACGACTTGTATGGATTTGCGTGCTACTTTCGATGGGATAAAATTGCATGCCTGTGTGCTGAAAACCCTAATTGAATGTTAGACACCTTGTTTATCAAGTTTAGATGCCTTTAGGGCGGATTTACTTAGGGTTAGGTACTTGATAGCCGGTATGGGACAGCCGTTAAGTATCCTAAATGACAGAAGCTTTTAAACGAAACTATTTTTATCGATTTAGCTTTGCATCGAGTTAGGGATTGCGCGTTAAACCAGGATGACCCTAAGAAAGGTTTAGGGAGTATAAGGGTGGATAACCTACACGGGGAAACGTTGTGATTTAGGCGTGATACCCTAGAACCCTGAGGAATAGCCGACCGAGTGCATGTGAGTTCGAATAGACTGTATGAGGATGAGAATTGGCGTATGTGCACATGCTAGGGGACGCCCTAGATGTTGATTCTCACCCGGTCCTTGAGTGAGTGATTGGTGTTACGGATCACACTCACAATATAGGCTTGATTCGGGTGATTGGTGTTATGGATCACACCCAACGATAAGAGAGGTATTCTCTAGACTACGTGCAATTAGAAGATGATTTAGATTTGGTTACAGTGGATTTGTAGCCAACGTGGATTGAGATACACAGGGCATGGGATTTCACTTGATTTTGATAACTGATTTTAAAAGAAATGGATTTTATGATTGTGATATATTGCCGCAATTTCCATGTGTTTAAACGATTTTAAAGAAAAGGTATTTCCTTGTTGAACTGATTTCGGGAAGACGATTTCGGTGTTCACACCGCTGAGTATTCAACTGGTTTTCGAATAATAATTAAATTGTAAATTATTCTACTGGGATTCATATCTCATTAGGTTGTGTACTCAGATGAACAGGGACAAAAGGTGAGCCTGCACGATAGCGATAAGCTGACTTGAGGATAGACCGGAAGATGATTAGCTTAGGCTTGAATCATTTGTATATATACTTTGATGACGCTGTTATTTATCGGATTCTGTTTCTTATAAATTTTGTATGGACTAGACTGAATGTATATATAACGTTTCAGATAGTATGTATAGATTGTAGCGATGAATTGATGTTGCTGTGTATGGATTTATATTAGTATGTTTACTACTGTTGTTGGACTGGCTGTTGAGTTTTAAACAGGTGATTCTGTATTTGGGATATGATCAAATTACAGAGGAAACTCTGCCGAATTTTCGGTAGAATTTACCGCTGTAAACTTATAGATTTGAATTGAAATGTGTATGAACGTATGACGTGATATGTATGAGTTTTAGATTTCATTCCAGAGTTATTATTGATGATGTATGTATGTGTATTTAGTTAGCTGCGTGTGAATCAGGGTTGAACGGAATCCAAATGGATAACGGAGAATCTATTTGGCTTACGCTCAACCAGTAGCGATCCCCTGACGTTCCCACATAGGGAATAAACATTCAGAATACCCCATATGCTTCCGCTAATCAGATAAGCATCGCATAGGATGTATTAGGGGGTCGTTACATATACCTTCCAGGGAAGTTACCTTGAGGGGAATGATCTGGTGTAAACCCCCAAGGAATTGAAATGTAGGAGGAATGATCTGGTGTATACCTCCAAAGAGCACAGTTAAGTAGGAGGGAATGACCTTAGGTATTCCTTCCCATAATTAAGTATTTATGAAATGTTATGTTATGTATGGCGTGAACATGATTTATGTGATTATGATTATGACATGTAAGCATTGAATGCTTGTAGTTCATTCCATGAATGACTTAATTGACTGTGTATTTCATTTCTATAGCTGTATCCACATATGTTTTCATGATAAGTTGCATCCAAGTATCTATATGAAAAGATTTTTGAAATTAAACCGCATGTAGAGTGTTTTCTGTATGATTACAGTGGTACATGTCAGTTGTCTTAAAATAAACTGGTTGTTTATCTACTGGGAATGTATTTCTCATTACTAAACTGATATATATCAGATGACTAGATATTGCGTGATAATCGAGGTGGAGTTGGACACAGTAGAAATCCCTTTTTGAGAACTTTCACTATTATCAAGAATGTTTACGTTATCATTGTTTTTAAGTTTCCTATGGAATAGATAAGTACATAAATATATAGCTATAGCCCAACCTTTTGGAGTCCTAATTCTACATGTTTTTTTTGGGTTGGAATTAGGGTTGACATTTTTGGCTATATATAGAAAGAAAAAGGGCATATGTATAGGGATATGTGAAGGACCTATTCACCCATGATATTTTGTAAAAGGAGTATGAGCAGCATGCTTGTTGTCTCCTTACTCCTTATGGATGGGTACTTCATCTATCCCAGTGTAAGTATACAAATGATGTACTAAACAATTATCATAATGTGTATATATATATATATCAGAAAAGTTTTTATATATTCTATTGTAATGTTTAGTATTTTATATTCCGTTGTGCCAAAGCATTTTACCTAAGCATGAGAACCCAAACCTAATTGAAAAATAAATCTATAATGGATTGGATGCTCAGGAGATTTAAATAAAATTAAAGACTCAAATTAATGTAACCACTTATCTGAAGAAGCAATATGACGTTGTTAAAATAAGATAAGGGGTGTTACATAACAAGCCATTTTAAGTTATAAAAGTCAAGGAAGGAGATTTGAAACAATTTGTATCATTGTTGAAAACAGATACGAATGTAAAACTACATCTTAGGAGATTTGAAGAGCACATAAACTCAAACAAAATAATTTGAGTCACCATTGGCCTTGGAATAAGATTTAACCAGCCATTTTGATTTACAAAGGTCATAGAAGGTGATTTAGAACAATTTATATCATAGTGGAAAAGAGAGAGGAATCGAAAATCACATCTTAAGAGATTTAGACAGCTTGGAAACTCAAACAAAACAATTTATGTCATAATTGGCCTTGCAATAAGATTTAACAAGCCATTAACAATTAGAAAAGTCATGAAAGGAGATTTAAAACAATTTACACCACAGTTGAAAAGATTTATGAATGTGAAACCACATCTTAGGAGATTTGAAGAGCATGTACACTCAAGCAACATAATTTGAGTCACCATTGGCCTTGGAATAAGATTTAACAAGCCATTTCAATTTTGAAAGGTCATATAAGAAGATTAAAAACAATTTGTATCATAGATGAAAAGAGAGAGGAATCTAAAATCACATCTTAAGAGATTTAGAGTGCTTAGAAACTCAAAAAAAAATAATTTGAGTCACCACTGGCCTTACAATGAAGATTTAACAAGCCATTTAGAGTTAGAAAGGTCATGCACGGAGATATAAAAGAATTTTCATCATATTTGAAAAGAGTTATGAATGTAAAACCACATCTTAAGAGATTTGAAGTGCATGTAAACTCAAAAGAAATAATTTGGGCCACCATTCGCCTTGCAATAAGATTTAACAAGCCATTTAAAGTTAGAAAAGTCATGCAAGGAGATTTGAAACAATTTGTATCAATGTTGAAAACAGTAACAAATGCAAAACTACATCTTAGGAGATTTGAACAGCACATAAACTCAAAAAAAATAATTTGAGTCACCATTGGCCAAGGAATAAGATTTAACCGGCCATTTTGATTTAGAAAGGTCATAGAGGGCAATTTATCATAAGTTGTATCACTGTGGAAAAGAGAGAGGAATCTAAAATAAAATCTTAACAAATTTAATTAGAGCTTGGAAAATCAAACAAAACAATTTGTGTCACAATTGGCCTTCCAATGAGATTTAATAGGCCATTAAGAGTTAGAAAGGTTGTGGAAGGAGATTTAAAACAATTTTCACCACAGCTAAGAAGAGTTATGAATGTAAAACCACATCTTAGGAGATTTATAGAGCATGTAAACGAAAACAAAATAACATAAGTCATAATTGGCCTTGCAAAAAGATTTAACAAGCCATTAAGAGTTAGAAAGGTAATGGAAGGAGATTTAAAATAATACGCATCACAGTTGAAAAGAATTATGAATGTAAAATCACATCTTAAGACATTTGAAGAGCATGTAAACTCAAACAAAATAATTTGAGTCACCATTGGTCTTGGAATAAGATTTAACCTATCATTTTGATTTACAAAGGTCATAGAAGGAGATTCAAAGAATTTGTATCACAATAGAAAAGAGAGAGGAATCTAAAATCACATCTTAAGAGTTTAGAGAGCTTGGAAACTCAAAAAAAATAATTTGAGTCATAATTGGCCTCACAAAAAGATTTAAGAAGCCATGAAGAGTTAGAAAGGTTATGGAAGGAGATTTAAAACAATTTGCATCACAGTTGAGAAGAGTTATAAATGTAAAACCACATTTTAGGAGATTTGAAGTGCATGTTAACTCAAACAAAATAATTTGAGCAACCGTTCACCTTACAATAAGATTTAACAAGCCATTTAAAGTTAGAAAGGTCATGGAAGGAGATTTGAAACAATTTGTATCATTGTTGAAAATAGTTACGAATGTAAAACTATGTCTTAGCAGATTTGAAGAGCACGTGAACTCAAACACAATAAT
Source organism: Senna siamea (assembly GCA_031216115.1). Classification (NCBI taxonomy): domain Eukaryota; kingdom Viridiplantae; phylum Streptophyta; class Magnoliopsida; order Fabales; family Fabaceae; genus Senna; species Senna siamea. The sequence continues at coordinate 20,811,404 of CM062361.1, read as the reverse complement.
TTGAGTCATTATTGGCCTTGCTTTAAGATTTAACCAGCCATTTTGATTTTGAAAGGTCATAGAAGGCGATTTAGCACTTGTTGAATAACTGTGGAAAAAAAGAGGAGTCTAAAATCACATCTTCAGAGATTTAGAGAGCTTGGAAACTCAAAAAAAACAATTTGTTTCACAATTGGCCTTGCAATAAGATTTAAGAAGCCATTGAGAGTTAGAAAGGTTACGGAAGGAGATTTAAAACAATATGCATTATAGCTCAAAAGAGTTATTAATGTCAAACCACATCTTAAGAGATTTAAAGAGCTTGTAAACTCAAACAAAATAATTTGAATCACCATTGGCCTTGTAGTTAGATTTAAGAAGCCATTTTGATTTATAAAGGTCATAGAATGAGATTTAAAATAACTTGTGTCACAGTTGAAAAGAGACAGGAATCTAAAATCACACCTTAAGAGATTTAGAGATCTTGGAAAGTAAAAGAAAAAACAATTTGAGTCACAATTGGCCTTGCAATAAGATTTAACAAGCCATAAAGAGTTAGAAAGGATATGGAAGGAGATTTGAAATAATTTAAATCACAGTTGAAACAAGTTATGAATTTAAAACCAGATTTTAGGAGATTTGAAGTGCATGTAAACTCAAACAAAATAATTTGAGCCACCATTCGCCTTATAATAAGATTTAACAAGACATTTAAAGCTAGAAAGGTCATGGAAGGAGATTTAAAATAATATACGTCACAGTTGAAATGAGTTATGAATGTAAAACCATATCTTAGGAGATTTGAAAAGCATGTAAACTCAAAGAAAATAATTTGAGTCACCATTGGCCTTGGAATCAGATTTAACCCGCCATTTTGATTTAGAAAGGTCATAGAGGGAGATTTCAAAGAATTTGTATCACAGTAGAAAAGAGAGAGGAATATAAAATCACATCTTAAGAGATTTAGAGAGCTTGGAAACTCAAACAAAAAAATTTGTGTCACAATTAGCCTCGCAATAAGATTTTAACAAGCCAGTTAAAGTTAGAAAAGTCATAAAAGGAGATTTGAACAATTTGTATCAAAGTTGAAAATAGTTACGAATCTAAAACTACATCTTAAGAGATTTGAAGAGCATTAAACTCAATCAAAATAATTTGAGCCACCATTTACCTTGCAAAAAGATTTAACAAGCCAGTTAAAGTTAGAAAACTCATGGAAAGAGATTTGAACAATTTTTAACAAAGCAGAAAATAGTTACGAATATAAAACTACAATTTCAAAGATTTGAAGAGCATGTAATCTCAAACAAAATAATTTGAGCCACCATTTACCTTGCAAAAAGATTTAACAAGCCAATTACAGTTAGAAAACTCATGGAAGGAGATTTGAACAATTTTTATCAAAGCAGAAAATAGTTACGAATGCAAAACTACAATTTCAGAGATTTGAAGAGCATGTAATCTCAAACAAAATAATTTGAGTCACCATTGGCCTTGAAATAAGATTTAACCAGCCATTCCCATTTAGAAAACTCATGGAAGGAGATTTGAACAATTTTTAACAAAGCAGAAAATAGTTACGAATGTAAAACTACAATTTCAAAGATTTGAAGAGCATGTAATCTCAAACAAAATAATTTGAGCCACCATTTACCTTGCAAAAAGATTTAACAAGCCAATTACAGTTAGAAAACTCATGGAAGGAGATTTGAACAATTTTTATCAAAGCAGAAAATAGTTACGAATGCAAAACTACAATTTCAGAGATTTGAAGAGCATGTAATCTCAAACAAAATAATTTGAGTCACCATTGGCCTTGAAATAAGATTTAACCAGACATTTCCACTTAGAAAGGTCACTTGATGGAGATTCAAAAGTATTTGTATCACAATGAAAAAGAGAAAGGAATCTGAAATCACATTTTAAGAGATTTAGAGAGCTTGGAAACTTAAACAAAACAATTTGAGTCACAAATGGCCTTTCAATAAGACTTAACCAGCCATTAACAGTTAGAAAGGTTATGGAAGGAGATTTAAAACAATTTGCATCACAGTTGAAAAGAGCTACAAATGTAAAACCACATCTTAGGAGATTTGAAAAGCATGGAAACTCAAACAAAATAATTTGAGTCACAATTGGCCTCGAAATAAGATTTTAACAAGCCAGTTAAAGTTAGAAAAGTCATAAAAGGAGATTTGAACAATTTGTATCAAAGTTGAAAATAGTTACGAATCTAAAACTACATCTTAAGAGATTTGAAGAGCATTAAACTCAATCAAAATAATTTGAGTCACCATTTACCTTGCAAAAAGATTTAACAAGCCAGTTACAGTTAGAAAACTCATGGAAGGAGATTTGAACAATTTTTATCAAAGCAGAAAATAGTTACGAATGTAAAACTACAATTTCAGAGATTTGAAGAGCATGTAATCTCAAACAAAATAATTTGAGTCACCATTGGCCTTGGAATCAGATTTAACCCGCCATTTTGATTTAGAAAGGTAATAGAAGGCGATTAAGAACAATTTGTATCACAGTGGAAAAGAGAAAGGAATCTAAAATCACATCTTAAGAGATTTAGAGAGCTTGGAAACTAAAAAAAAAAACAATTTGTGTCACAATTGGCCTTGCAATAAGACTTAACAAGCCATTAAAAGTTAGAAAGGTCATGGAAGGAGATTTAACAAAATATGCATCACAGTTGAAAGGAGTTATGAATGTAAAAAAACATCTTAGGAGATTTGAAGAGAATTTAAACTCAAACAAAATAATTTGAGTCACCATTGGCCTTGGAATAAGATTTAACCAGCCATTTTCACTTAGAAAGGTCATTGATGGAGATTCAAAAGTATTTGTATCACAATGGAAAAGAGAAAGGAATCTCAAATCACATTTTAAGAGATTTAGAGAGCTTGGAAACTTAAACAAAACAATTTGAGTCACAAATGGCCTTTCAATAAGACTTAACCAGCCATTAAGAGTTAGAAAGGTTATGGAAGGAGATTTAAAACAATTTGCATCACAGTTGAAAAGAGCTACAAATGTAAAACCACATCTTAGGAGATTTGAAAAGCATGGAAACTCAAACAAAATAATTTGAGTCACAATTGGACTCGCAATAAGATTTTAACAAGCCAGTTAAAGTTAGAAAAGTTATAAAAGGAGATTTGAACAATTTGTATCAAAGTTGAAAATAGTTACGAATCTAAAACTACATCTTAAGAGATTTGAGGAGCATTAAGCTCAATCAAAATAATTTGAGCCACCATTTACCTTGCAAAAAGATTTAACAAGCCAGTTACAGTTAGAAAACTCATGGAAGGAGATTTGAACAATTTTTATCAAAGCAGAAAATAGTTACGAATGTAAAACTACAATTTCAGAGATTTGAAGAGCATGTAATCTCAAACAAAATAATTTGAGTCACCATTGGCCTTGGAATCAGATTTAACCCGCCATTTTGATTTAGAAAGGTAATAGAAGGCGATTAAGAACAATTTGTATCACAGTGGAAAAGAGAAAGGAATCTAAAATCACATCTTAAGAGATTTAGAGAGCTTGGAAACTAAAAAAAAAAACAATTTGTGTCACAATTGGCCTTGCAATAAGACTTAACAAGCCATTAAAAGTTAGAAAGGTCATGGAAGGAGATTTAACAAAATATGCATCACAGTTGAAAGGAGTTATGAATGTAAAAAAACATCTTAGGAGATTTGAAGAGAATTTAAACTCAAACAAAATAATTTGAGTCACCATTGGCCTTGGAATAAGATTTAACCAGCCATTTTCACTTAGAAAGGTCATTGATGGAGATTCAAAAGTATTTGTATCACAATGGAAAAGAGAAAGGAATCTCAAATCACATTTTAAGAGATTTAGAGAGCTTGGAAACTTAAACAAAACAATTTGAGTCACAAATGGCCTTTCAATAAGACTTAACCAGCCATTAAGAGTTAGAAAGGTTATGGAAGGAGATTTAAAACAATTTGCATCACAGTTGAAAAGAGCTACAAATGTAAAACCACATCTTAGGAGATTTGAAAAGCATGGAAACTCAAACAAAATAATTTGAGTCACTATTGGCCTTGGAATAAGATTTAACAAGCCATTTTGATTTAGAAAGGTCATAGAAGGAGATTTAAAAGAATTTGTATCACAGTAGAAAAGAGAAAGGAGATTAAAATCACATCTTAAGTGATTTAGAAAGCTTAGAAACTCCAAAAAAATAATTTGTGTCACAATTGGCCTTGCAATAAGATTTAACAAGCCATTCAAAGTTATAAAGGTCATGGAAGGAGATTTAAAACAATATACGTCCTGAGTTGAAAAGAGTTATGGATGTAAAACCATATCTTAGGAGATTTGAAAAGCATGTAAACTCAAACAAAATAATTTGAGTCACCATTGGCCTTGGAATAAGATTTAACCAGCCATTTTCACTTAGAAAGGTCATTGATGGAGATTCAAAAGTATTTGTATCACAATGGAAAAGAGAAAGGAATCTCAAATCACATTTTAAGAGATTTAGAGAGCTTGGAAACTTAAACAAAACAATTTGAGTCACAAATGGCCTTTCAATAAGACTTAACCAGCCATTAAGAGTTAGAAAGGTTATGGAAGGAGATTTAAAACAATTTGCATCACAGTTGAAAAGAGCTACAAATGTAAAACCACATCTTAGGAGATTTGAAAAGCATGGAAACTCAAACAAAATAATTTGAGTCACTATTGGCCTTGGAATAAGATTTAACAAGCCATTTTGATTTAGAAAGGTCATAGAAGGAGATTTAAAAGAATTTGTATCACAGTAGAAAAGAGAAAGGAGATTAAAATCACATCTTAAGTGATTTAGAAAGCTTAGAAACTCCAAAAAAATAATTTGTGTCACAATTGGCCTTGCAATAAGATTTAACAAGCCATTCAAAGTTATAAAGGTCATGGAAGGAGATTTAAAACAATATACGTCACAGTTGAAAAGAGTTATGGATGTAAAACCATATCTTAGGAGATTTGAAAAGCATGTAAACTCAAACAAAATAATTTGAGTCACCATTGGCCTTGGAATAAGATTTAACCAGCCATTTTCACTTAGAAAGGTCATTGATGGAGATTCAAAAGTATTTGTATCACAATGGAAAAGAGAAAGGAATCTCAAATCACATTTTAAGAGATTTAGAGAGCTTGGAAACTTAAACAAAACAATTTGAGTCACAAATGGCCTTTCAATAAGACTTAACCAGCCATTAAGAGTTAGAAAGGTTATGGAAGGAGATTTAAAACAATTTGCATCACAGTTGAAAAGAGCTACAAATGTAAAACCACATCTTAGGAGATTTGAAAAGCATGGAAACTCAAACAAAATAATTTGAGTCACTATTGGCCTTGGAATAAGATTTAACAAGCCATTTTGATTTAGAAAGGTCATAGAAGGAGATTTAAAAGAATTTGTATCACAGTAGAAAAGAGAAAGGAGATTAAAATCACATCTTAAGTGATTTAGAAAGCTTAGAAACTCCAAAAAATAATTTGTGTCACAATTGGCCTTGCAATAAGATTTAACAAGCCATTCAAAGTTATAAAGGTCATGGAAGGAGATTTAAAACAATATACGTCCATGATTGAAAAGAGTTATGGATGTAAAACCATATCTTAGGAGATTTGAAAAGCATGTAAACTCAAACAAAATAATTTGAGTCACCATTGGCCTTGGAATAAGATTTAACCAGCCATTTTCACTTAGAAAGGTCATTGATGGAGATTCAAAAGTATTTGTATCACAATGGAAAAGAGAAAGGAATCTCAAATCACATTTTAAGAGATTTAGAGAGCTTGGAAACTTAAACAAAACAATTTGAGTCACAAATGGCCTTTCAATAAGACTTAACCAGCCATTAAGAGTTAGAAAGGTTATGGAAGGAGATTTAAAACAATTTGCATCACAGTTGAAAAGAGCTACAAATGTAAAACCACATCTTAGGAGATTTGAAAAGCATGGAAACTCAAACAAAATAATTTGAGTCACTATTGGCCTTGGAATAAGATTTAACAAGCCATTTTGATTTAGAAAGGTCATAGAAGGAGATTTAAAAGAATTTGTATCACAGTAGAAAAGAGAAAGGAGATTAAAATCACATCTTAAGTGATTTAGAAAGCTTAGAAACTCCAAAAATAATTTGTGTCACAATTGGCCTTGCAATAAGATTTAACAAGCCATTCAAAGTTATAAAGGTCATGGAAGGAGATTTAAAACAATATAAATCACAGTTGAAAAGAGTTATGGATGTAAAACCATATCTTAGGAGATTTGAAAAGCATGTAAACTCAAACAAAATAATTTGAGTCACCATTGGCCTTGGAATAAGATTTAACCAGCCATTTTCACTTAGAAAGGTCATTGATGGAGATTCAAAAGTATTTGTATCACAATGGAAAAGAGAAAGGAATCTCAAATCACATTTTAAGAGATTTAGAGAGCTTGGAAACTTAAACAAAACAATTTGAGTCACAAATGGCCTTTCAATAAGACTTAACCAGCCATTAAGAGTTAGAAAGGTTATGGAAGGAGATTTAAAACAATTTGCATCACAGTTGAAAAGAGCTACAAATGTAAAACCACATCTTAGGAGATTTGAAAAGCATGGAAACTCAAACAAAATAATTTGAGTCACTATTGGCCTTGGAATAAGATTTAACAAGCCATTTTGATTTAGAAAGGTCATAGAAGGAGATTTAAAAGAATTTGTATCACAGTAGAAAAGAGAAAGGAGATTAAAATCACATCTTAAGTGATTTAGAAAGCTTAGAAACTCCAAAAAATAATTTGTGTCACAATTGGCCTTGCAATAAGATTTAACAAGCCATTCAAAGTTATAAAGGTCATGGAAGGAGATTTAAAACAATATACGTCATGCTTGAAAAGAGTTATGGATGTAAAACCATATCTTAGGAGATTTGAAAAGCATGTAAACTCAAACAAAATAATTTGAGTCACCATTGGCCTTGGAATAAGATTTAACCAGCCATTTTGACTTAGAAAGGTCATTGATGGAGATTCAAAAGTATTTGTATCACAATGGAAAAGAGAAAGGAATCTCAAATCACATTTTAAGAGATTTAGAGAGCTTGAAACTTAAACAAAACAATTTGAGTCACAAATGGCCTTTCAATAAGACTTAACCAGCCATTAAGAGTTAGAAAGGTTATGGAAGGAGATTTAAAACAATTTGCATCACAGTTGAAAAGAGCTACAAATGTAAAACCACATCTTAGGAGATTTGAAAAGCATGGAAACTCAAACAAAATAATTTGAGTCACTATTGGCCTTGCAATAAGATTTAACAAGCCATTTTGATTTAGAAAGGTCATAGAAGGAGATTTAAAAGAATTTGTATCACAGTAGAAAAGAGAAAGGAGATTAAAATCACATCTTAAGTGATTTAGAAAGCTTAGAAACTCCAAAAAAATAATTTGTGTCACAATTGGCCTTGCAATAAGATTTAACAAGCCATTCAAAGTTATAAAGGTCATGGAAGGAGATTTAAAACAATATACGTCACAGTTGAAAAGAGTTATGAATGTAAAACCATATCTTAGGAGATTTGAAAAGCATGTAAACTCAAAAAAAATAATTTGAGTCACCATTGGCCTTAGAATAAGATTTAACAAGCCATTTTGATTTAGAAAGGTCATAGAAGAAGATTTAAAAGATTTTGTATCATAGTGGAAAAGAGAGAGGAATCTAAAATCACATCTAAAGAGATTTAGAGAGCTTAGAAACTCAAACAAAACAATTTGAGTCACAATTGGCATTTCAATATGATTTAACAAGCCATTAAGAGTTAGAAAGGTTATGGAAGTAGATTTTAAAAATTTGCATTACAGTTGAAAAGAGTTTTGAATGTAAAACCACATCTTAGGAGAGTTGAATAGAATGGAAACTCAAACAAAACAATTTTAGTCACCATTGGCCAATGAATAAAATTTAACAATCCATTTTGATTTTGAAAGGTCATAGAAAGAGATTTAAAAGAATTTGTATCACAGTAGAAAAGAGAAAAAAATCTAAAATCACATCTTAAGCGATTTAGAGAGCTTGGAAACTCAAATAAAACAATTTGTGTCACAATTGGCCTTCCAATAGGACTTAACAAGCCATTAAGAGTTAGAAAGGTCATGGAAGGAGATTTAAAACAATATGCATCACAGTTGAAAAGAGTTATGAAAGTAAAACTACATCTTAGGAGATTTGATGAGCATGTAAACTCAAACAAAATAATTTGAGTTACCATTGGCCTTGGAATAAGATTTAACCAGCCATTTTCACTTAGAAAGGTCATTGATGGAGATTCAAAAGTATTTGTATCACAATGGAAAAGAGAAAGGAATCTCAAATCACATTTTAAGAGATTTAGAGAGCTTGGAAACTTAAACAAAACAATTTGAGTCACAAATGGCCTTTCAATAAGACTTAACCAGCCATTAAGAGTTAGAAAGGTTATGGAAGGAGATTTAAAACAATTTGCATCACAGTTGAAAAGAGCTACAAATGTAAAACCACATCTTAGGAGATTTGAAAAGCATGGAAACTCAAACAAAACAATTTGAGTCACCATTGGCCTTAGAATAAGATTTAACCAAATATTTTGATTTAGAAAGTTCATTGATGGAGATTTAAAAGAATTTGTATCACAATGGAAAAGAGAAAGGAATCTAAAATCACATTTTAAGAGATTTGGATAGCTTGGAAACTAAAACAAAATAATTTGAGTCACAATTGGCCTTTCAATAAGATTTAACCAGCCATTAAGAGTTAGAAAGGTTATGAAAGGAGATTTAAAACAATTTGCATCACTGTTGAAAAGAGTTATGAGTGTAAAACCACATTTTTGGAGATTTGAAGAGCATGTAATCTCAAACAAAATAATTTGAGTCACCATTGGCCTTGGAATAAGATTTAACCCGCCATTTTGATTTAGAAAGGTAATAGAAGGCGATTAAGAACAATTTGTATCACAGTGGAAAAGAGAGAGGAATCTAAAATCGCATTTTAAGACATTTAAAGAGCTTAGAAACTTAAACAAAGCAATTTGTCTCACAATTGGCCTTGCAACAAGATTTATGAAGCCATTAAAAGTTACAAAAGGTCATGGAAGGAGATTTAAAACAATATGCATCACAGTTTAAAAGAGTTATTAATGTAAAATTACATCATAGGAGATTTGATGAGAATATAAACTCAAACAAAATAATTTGAGTCACCATTGGCCTTGGAATAAGATTTAACCAGCCATTTTGATTTAGAAAGGTCATAAATGGAGATTTAAAAGAATTTGTATCGCAATGAAAAAGAGAAAGGAATCTAAAATCACATCTTAAGAGATTTAGAGAGCTTGGAAACTCAAACAAAACAATTTGTGTCACAATTGGCCTTGCAATACGACTTAACAAGCCATTAAAAGTTAGAAAGGTCATGGAAGGAGATTTAACACAATATGCATCACAGTTGAAAGGAGTTATGAATGTAAAACAACATCTTAGGAGATTTGAAGAGAATGTAAACTCAAACAAAATAATTTGAGTCACTATTGGCCTTGGAATAAGATTTAACCAGCCATTTTCACTTAGAAAGGTCATTGATGGAGATTTAAAAGATTTTGTATCACAGTGGAAAAGAGAAAGGAATCTAAAATCACATCTAAATAGATTTAGAGAGCTTGGAAACTCAAAGAAAAAAATTTGAGTCACAATTGGCATTTCAATATGATTTAACAAGCCATTAAGATTTAGAAGGGTTATGGAAGGAGATTTAAAAAATTTGCATTACAGTTGAAAAGAGTGTTGAATGTAAAACTACATCTTAGGTGAGTTGAATAGCATGGAAACTCAAACAAAATAATTTGAGTCACCATTGGCCAATGAATAAGATTTAAAAATCCATTTTGATTTTGAAAGGTCATTGATCGAGATTTAAAAGAATTTGTATCACAATGGAAAAGAGAAAGGAATATAAAATCACATTTTAAGAGATTTAGATAGCTTGGAAACTAAAACAAAACAATTTGAGTCACAATTTGCCTTTCAATAAGATTTAACCAGCCATTAAGAGTTAGAAAGGTTATGAAAGGAGATTTAAAATAATTTGCATCACTGTTGAAAAGAGTTATAAGCATAAAACCACATTTTTGGAGATTTGAAGTGCATGTAAACTCAAACAAAATAATTTGAGCCACCTTTCGTCATGCAATAAGATTTAACAAGCCATTTAAAGTTAGAAAAGTCATGGAAGGAGATTTGAAACAATTTGTATCAAGGTTGAAAATAGTTACGAATGTAAAACTACATCTTAAGGATTTGAAGAGCATTTAAACACAAATGAAGTAATTTGAGTCACCATTGGACTTGGAATAAGATTTAACAAGCCATTTTGATTTAGAAAGGTCATAGAAGGAGATTTAAAAGAATTTGTATCACAGTGGAAAAGTGAGAGGAATCCAAAATCACATCTTAAGAGATTTAAAGATCTTGAAAACTCAAACAAAAAAATTTGAGTCACAATTGGCCTTTCAATAAAATTTAACAAGCCATTAAGAGTTAGAAAGGTTATGGAAGGATATTTAAAAAATTTTCATCATAGTTGAAAAGAGTTTCGAATGTAAAACCACATCTTAAAAGATTTGAAGAGCATAGAAACTCAAAAAAAATTATTTGAGTCACAATTGGCCTTGAAATAAGGTTTAACAAGCTATTTAAAGTTAGAAAAGTCATAGAAGGAGATTTGAAACAATTTGTATTAAAGTTGAAAACAGTTACAAATTTAAAACTACATCTTAGGAGATTTTAAGAGCATGTAAACTCAAACTAAATAATTTGAGTCACCATTGGCCTTGGAATAAGATTTAACCAACCGTTTTGATTTTGGAAGGTCATAGAAGGCGATTTAGAACAATTTGTATCACAGTGGAAAAGAGAGAGGAATCTAAAATCATATCTTAAGAGATTTGAAAGCTTGGAAACTCAAACAAAACAATTTGTGTCACAATTGGCCTTGCAATAAGATTTAACAAGCCATTAAGAATTAGAAAGGTTATGGAAGGAGATTTAAAACAATATGCATCACAATTGAAAAGAGTTATGAATGTAAAACCACATCTTAGAAGATTTGAAGAGCATGTAAACTCAAACAAAATAATTTGAGTCACCATTAACCTTGGAATATGATTTAACAAGCCATTTTGATTTAGAAAGGTCATAGAAGGAGATTTAAAAGAAATTGTATCACAGTAAAAAAGAGAGAGGAATCTAAAATCACATCTTACGAGATTTAGAGAGCTTGGAAACTTAAAAAAAACAATTTGAGTCACAATTGGCCATTCAAAAAGATTTAACAAGCCATTAGGAGTTAGAAATGTTATGGAAGGAGATTTAAAACAATTTGCATCACAGTTGAAAAGAGTTATGAATGTAAAACCACATTTGAGGTGATTTGAAGTGTCTGTAAACTCAAACAAAATAATTTGAGCCACCATTCGCCTTGCAATAAGATTTAACAAGCCATTGAAAGTTAGGAAAGTTATGGAAGGGGATTTGAAACAATTTATATCAAATTCGAAAACAGTTACGAATGTAAAACTATATCTTAAGATATTTGAAGAGCATGTAAACTCAAACAAAATAATTTGAGCCACCATTAGCCTTGGAATAAGATTTAACCAACCATTTTGATTTAGAAAGGTAATTGAAGGTGATTTAGAACAATTTGTATCACAATGGAAATGATAGAGGAATCTAAAATCACATCTTAAGAGATTTATAGAGCTTGGAAACTTAAGAAAAACAAATTGTGTCATAATTGGCCTTGCAATAAGATTTAACAAGCCATTATGAATTAGAAAGGTCATAGAAGGAGATTTAAAACAATTTACATCACTGTTGAAACGAGTTATGAATGTAAAAGCCCATCTTGGGAGAGTTGAAGAGTATGTAAACTCAAGCAAAATAATTTGATTTACCAATGGACTTGGAATAAGAATTAACAAGCCATTTTGATTTAGAAAGGTCATAGATGGAGATTTAAAAGAATTTGTATCACAGTTGAAAAGAGAGAGGAATCTAAAATCACATCTTAAGAGATTTAGAGTGCTTGGAAACTCAAACAAAACAATTTGAGTCGCAATTGGCCTTGCATTCAGATTTAACAAGCCATTAAAGTTAGAGAGGTCATGGATGGAGATTTAAAAAATTTGCATCATAATTGAAAAGAGTTTCGAATGTAAAACCATATCTTAGGAGATTTGAAGAGCATGGAAACTCAAACCATACGAGTGACATAGTTAGGTGTGGTCGAAGGTGACATAACCGTGACCTAGTGTTCACGATGATTTCATAAACGTGTCTTAGTGTCTATGTAACACCTAGGATGTTCAATTAATCTATAGTGGTAAGTGTAAGAATTGGATGCATAAGCAATTTGTTTAATTCCGCAATAACACATATAATTTTATGAGAATATGTTTTACTTGAAAAAGGGATATCTGATTTTCACATTAACATCTAACTTTAGCATGCAATGCTTGCATGTTTGTATTTATGAATAATGTTATGTTTTTATTATCATGAATGTAGAAGAAAACGTTTTGGTGCTTGCACCTTGATACATATTAGTTGATTTCTAAACCCTGAATTGTCAAGCTATTGGGAAACATGTGTTTCTCATTTATATGCTAATATATATCAAATTTGAATGCATAGCAGGGCTAGGGAAGTCAGCAGTTCTTTTTTGTTAAAAGCAAAATTTTTGTAACCCCTATTTTGGGTCTTAGTCTAGATAGATTTTGGGTTTAGAATTAAGATTATTCTTTTGTCTGTGTATATGAGATGTACATGGGATACCACTGGGAAAGTATATCTAAAGGACCGGTCTATCCTTAGCAATTTGTAAGGGAGTTTAAGTGACAAACCTGTTGTCTTCTGACTTCCTATGAATAAGTACTTCATATATCTAGGTACATGTTTACCAAACTGTAATGGATATTATTGGATATGTATTATTTGAATTATATGAAAGTTTAAATTTTCATTGTGTTGTATAATATCTTATTTCTGCTGTGCATATGAGAATTGATCTAAGCAAAAGAGCCTGAACTTAATTCGCAATAACAAAACTTAATGGTACAAACACTCAGACATTAATTAAATAAAGGATAAGACTAATGTACCAAACTTATTTGTTTACATCGGAGGAGTTGTATTACTAGATAAGGGCATTACATTAAGTTGATATCAGAGCACAGCTACCTAGGTTAGAAATAGGGTAAAATTCCTCAAGTAAGGGACTAGTTCAGGTTAGTCGGTTGTACCTAGGCAGTTGGCTAGCTTGTATTTTGTTTCAAACTTGAGGAATGGAGCATTAGGTTTAGGAAGATAGAAGCTCCTGTTGGTGTTATATGTTACTTGCATAATCATTTGTTATTGAGCCTGATCACCACGGTAATGCTTGTTTTGTAGAGTGACGATATGGCATTGACACGGAGACGCAGATCACAGGCCCAAAATGCAGAAGTGGATGTGAATGAGGTTATTCATACCATAAGGGATATGGCCGAAGCTATGAGAGCGTAGGCTGCAATTACAACTGAGGCACTCTGACAAGCCCAGACAAATCAGAGCGAAGATACTCAGATAAGGGCAAAACAGATAAGGACCCAAGTTGGTGGGGGCTGGTCTAACTTTCAGAGGGCCAGGCCTCCTACATTTACTGGGGTAGTAAACTCGAAGAAGGCTAAGGAATGGATACAAAAGATGAAGGAGATATTCGAGGTACTAGGAAACACGAAACCGTAGAAGCTCTCCTTCATCACTTACCAGTTGAAGGGAGAGGCAAAATATTGGTAGAGGGGAATGAAGCAACTGATAGAGGCCCAGGGGACTCAGATCACTTGGGAGAGTTTCAAGGATGCATTCCTAGAGAAGTATTTTCCCCAGAGTGAGAGGAATGCTAAGGAAGGTGAGTTTATGCAAATAAAACAGGGTGGTAGGTCGTTTGAAAAGCATCTAGCCAAGTTAGAAAAGTTGTCAAAATTCTCTTCTTACCTGAAGTGGAGACTTGATGGGGCATGGAAAGCCATGCACTTGGACAACAGCTTGGACCCAGAGCTATATCAAGAGGTGGCTGTACAAGAGATCAGGGATTATCCGATGCTGGTAAACAAGTGCAGAATAGCCTCTCGGTCCTTAGCCGCATTGAAGAAGGGGAGGTAAGAAGTAGGGTTCCTTAAGAGAAAACAAGATTCAACCAGGGCTTAGACAAAAAGTTCCTAAGGAACTAGACCAGGAAGAGGCCATTGAACATTCTAACACCCTAGATCAGCTGTTCAAGATGTGGAAAGAATCATGGGGATAGGTTATGCCTAATGGGGCAGAGTGTGTGCTACAGATGTGGAAAGCCAGGACACATTGCCCAAAATTTCCCTACCCTGAGGAAGCCGAAAGAAAGGGTCTCACTAAGGGAAGGGTGTATACCCTAAAGGGTAAAGAGGTATCCCAGTCCGAAGATTTGATGAAAGGTACATGCTTTATTAATGATATTCCTTTAATTGTGTTGTATGATTCTAGCACCACCCATTCCTTTATTTCAATAGAATGTGTTCAAAAATTGAAGCTACCAACAACCACCCTGCCTTATGAGCTTTCCATAGTAGTACCTACTAATGAACATGTGTCTACATCCTTGATTTGTTTGAATTATTTTGATGTGTCTTATTCTATACAAAATTGCTTGATGTGAATTGTCCATTTTGTGTAATTTTATTCTAAAAATCACCTAATTTGCGTTATTTTTCATTTTCGGATTTTATCAAGTCATCATTAGTAAACGGAGCAATTTTTAACCTGGATAGCCTTTAGAGCACTTAAAATAGTCCATTTGGGCTAATTTTACTTATTGGGACTTGGATTGGTCTTATTAGGCCTTAGACCGAGCAAGTTAAGCCTTAGACCAGACCAATTGGAGGGAAAAAGTAAGGACCCGTGTAGCAGCCCATGTGAGGCTCGGGTGCAGCGCGTGGGGGGAGAAATTGAAGCTTGGAATAGTGAAACTTAAAGCATTGAACAGTACAAAAAAAGAACATACCCAAGAGCCATCGTGAAGGAGATACCCGAGGGAGAGAAGCGTGAATGGAGGCGGTTCTAGGCGGACTTCAACTCGACGCGACCTCACCCTGGCAATAGGTGACGACGGGCGAGCCACCACCACCGCCCGCCATTGCACCCTGCAGCTTCAGGCAACTCTTCTGGCACCTTCCCGTAGCTCACCGGTCATTGAATAGCCTAGATCGGAGAGATCCAAGAAGGATTCGAATCGTGACCCATTCGCATTTTGGAGCTGGTTCTGCTGTCGTCCATCTAAGCCACCACCAGAAAGTGACCATCTATCACTTGACGCCTCCCCTACGACCTTCTGCCTCAGCTCCGGTCGCTGATCTAGGCATTTTCTGGCAAGTACCTGAGACACCAAGGATCTGACCCTTTTTGACCCGATTTGGCGACCCATTTTTGGACAACTTGGAATTTAAATTTTTTGGTGAATTTCTGGCATTCTTTCGGTGATATTTTGGTGGTTTTCTGGTGACTATTCTGTACAGATACCATTGGACAATTGAAAAGACAGGATTGCATAAATTTTTACTATTTTTATTTGCTATTTAATTGATTATCTGATGGGTTATCTGCTATTGGATTGTGTTTTGTCTGTAAATATGTGTGGCTAAAATTGTAAACTCCAATGGGGTTCCTGATTGTGTTGGATCACTGTTTTAATTGCATGGATAATTGAATGCTGGTTATATGATCTCCGTTATTTTAATGAATGAATACTTATGTTTTTGTTGACAAGACGTTACAATGAAAGCTATTTACATTTCTTTTAGAGATCGAGAGATGATAATTGAAATCGGACACCTGATTGTAACAGACAATTTATTATCACTTAGAACTAAGGTTAATAAATTGTTGGATTAAGAAGTAACGACTCTTAATAGTAGTGAATTAGATCGATAATGCTGATTTAAAATTTACAATTAGGAAGAACCAGCCAGTGGTAGATTTTAAGTTTAAGAAATTCATTGAAACTGATAGAGAATTTGAATTTGAATTAAAATTCACTCACAGGTAGCATAATCAAATTTAGTAATCCATTATCCTTTGTGTGCTTGCCAACCAGTATAGGTTCCCTGATGGATTTGCATTTCTTACCTCTATATATTTTCTTCTGTTCCTTATTGCTATTAGTTTATTATTGCTTGTAGTTAGACGTTAGTTTAGACAAAAATTAATCACTTTAATTGCTAGGCTAGATAACAGAGAACAAGTAGTAACTCTGGGCTTTCCCGTTGCCGAGGAATACGGCCTTGATACTCACCATTGCACTAGGCTACATCGATAGGTTCACTGCCTTAGGTGTAGTTGCTTAGGTAGCATTGGCAACACAAGCAAGCATCATGTTTCATTATAGTTGAAAACAGAACCTTCATTGTAGACCTTATCTATTTACCCATGGTTGAATAAGATGTTATCCTTGGTATAGATTGGCTCTCTTCAAATAATGTTTTCTTGGATTATTTAGCTGAGTCTGTGACTTTCATAGACACTAAGCCAGTAAATATGGGGATAGAAAGGACAAACCAAAGGATGGGTTTCTTATGTTCCTCAGAGGTAGAAAGTCAGTAGAAGTTAAAAACCATATTATAGTCAATGAATTCCCAGATGTGTTTCTGGAAGAGATTACTAGTCTCCCACCTGAGAGAGAGATAGAGTTTTCCATAGACCTAGTCCCTGGGGTAGGACCGATTTCCATAGCACCCGATAGGATGTCCTCGATGGAATTAAAGGAGTTGAAGGAGCAGATAGAGGACCTCTTAGCAAAACAATTCATTAGACCTAGTGTGTCATCGTGGGGAGCTCCTATGTTGTTTGTCAAGAAGAAATATGGGAGTATGAGGATGTGCATAGACTATAGACAGCTGAATAAGGTGATGATAAAGAATAAGTATCCTCTCCCTAGGATCGATGACCTATTAGACCAACTGAGAGGGGCCACTATCTTTTCTAAGATTGATTTAAGATCAAGGTATCATCAAATCAGGGTTAGGAAAGAGGACATACCTAAGACTGCCTTTAGGACTAGGTATGGGCACTATGAATTTCTCGTGATGCCTTTTGGACTGATGAATGCTCCAGATGTTTTCATGGACTACATGAACCATATCTTTAGACCCTACCTCGATCAGTTCGTAGTAGTGTTTATCAACGACATGTTAGTGTATTCCAAGAATAAATGGGAGCATGAGGAGCACCTCAAGACAGTGCTGCAAATACTCAGGGAGAAGCAATTATATGCTAAGTTAGAGAAGTACAAGTTTTGGTTGGAAGAAGTCAAGTTCCTAGGGCATGTGATTTTTGATTAGGGAGTGTCAGTAGATCCCAATAAGACTGAAGCTATAGTAAACTGGGGGAGGCCTACTACAGTGACTGAAATAAGGAGTTTTCTAGGTTTAGCAAGATACTATAGACGATTTATTCAGGGGTTTTAGCAAATAGCAATGCCTATGACCAAGCTAACCCGAAAGGATGTTCCATTTGTGTGGGACACAAAGTGTGAACAAAGCTTCCAAACCCTAAAGTAGAAATTGACCACTGCACCCATCCTAGTTATCCTAAACCCTCTGAAAAAATTTAAGTTATATTGTGATGCATCCAAGAAGGGATTAAGGTATGTCCTAATGCAAGGAGGAAGAGTAGTAGCTTATGCTTCTAGGCAGCTAAGGCCGCATGAGAGGAACTATCCTACCCATGACCTAGAGTTAGTAGCCATAGTATTTTCCTTGAAGATTTGAAGATATTACCTATATGGGTCTAGGTTTGAGGTATTTAGTGACCATAAAAGTCTCAAATACCTCTTTGACTAAAAAGAGTTGAACATGAGGCAAAGGAGGTAGATGGAATTCATTAAGGATTACGATTTTGAATTGAAGTACCATCCAGTCAAGGCAAACTTGTGGCTGATGCACTAAGTATGAAGCCTCTCTATGTAGCTCCTTGATGGTGAGCGAGATGGACTTAATAGAGAAATTTAAGAACATGAGGTTGTCCACTCTGGTGTTACCTAACAAGATCTGCTTGAGTGAGGTAAGGATTCAGAATACCCTTATGGCCCAGATCTTAGAAGCCCAGAAGGAAGATGAATTCCTAGAGTCCCTAAAGGATTCAAAGGAGTTTATAAGGTAAGCTGACGGAATGGTAACTTTCCAGAATAGGATGTGTGTTCCTAAGACTGGTGAACTAAGAGCTAAGATTTTAGAGGAAACTTACTAAAGAAAGTACACCATCTATCTTGGAGCCACCAAGATGTATCAGGACTTGAAGGAGAAGTTCTGGTGGTCAGGAATAAAGAGGCATATAGTGAAGCATGTAGCTAGGTGTCTAGTGTGTCAGAAGGTCAAGATTGAGCATCAAAAACCTGTTGGATTGTTACAACCCTTAAAAATTCCTGAGTGAAAGTGGGACAAGATTTCTATAGACTTCATGGTAGGACTACCAAGAATCCAATCAGGGATGATGCTATCTAGGTCATAGTGGATAGGTTAACCAAGTATGCTCATTTCCTACCCATTAAGATTAACTACTCCTTAGATAAACTAGCCTTGTAACATCAGCTCTTTTCGTATTCAAGAGATTTTGTTTATTTTAAATGAATTGAATGTTTGTGTTTGTTGCATTAAATTACATATAGATGCATTAGAATGAGAGTTTTTGGTGAAGAGAAAGGAAAATGACCAACTTGAAAGGAAAAAGATAAAGTAAGGATAGATGTGAGAATTTTTGAAAATTTAGGGCAATAGGTCATAATTTTAGCCAAAAGATTTACTATAGCAATAGAAATTTGAAAGTTTCCCGCCAGTGAGTTAGGGACAAAATGGTAATTTAACATATAGTTGGAAGAATTATCATTTTAGGCCGAATGGTCAGGAATTAGGAGTAGAATTGCAAAGGGCCGGATTACCTATAAATAGGTGAACACCTCAAAACCCTTCCATTTCATCTTGAATCTTGAGTTTCTAGAGAGAGAGAGTGTGGCAGAGTAGAGAGAGAAAATAAAAGAGAAAGGTAGTGAATTTCAATTCTAGCAAGATTTGAAGTCAAAAAAGTGATTAGGAAGGCATCTGTAGCATTAATCAGCATCCAAACATCAGTTAAACACAAATTAAGGTAGCATAATAACCCAATCCCATTATTTCAAATTTTACTGTTCACATGACTGAAATTTGTGAAATTAAACTTGTTTGAAAGAAAAAGGGATTAAAAACTATATTCTTATTGTTTTTAAATTACTATTGGGTATTTTAACCGATTTAAGATACTTGTGCATGCTTAAAATTGGTTTTGAAAAATGGGTTTTTTAGCTTGAGTGAAAATGAGTTTAAATCTCGGAGTTGGACAAGATTGTATAATGTTTTGAGTTGTTTTCTTGTCTTAAATGTTTCTGAGAAGTTTATCTTAAGTTCATCAATTTCAAAAATAGGTTTAGAAATAAGTTTTTGGATTGAAAATTTGGATTAATGGCAATTTATAAAATTGAGCAAGACGCAACAGCTGACTGCCACAGTGCAGCAGTTGACTGTTGTGCTCTTGATGTGCTTAGAAACTTATACAGAATGCTAGTAGTCAACTGTGGTTGCCTGGAAGTCGACTACCCTGACTTATTAGTCAACTGTCAAGCCCCACAGTAAGCTAGCATCTGACAGCCATACACCTAGCAGTCAACTGGTAGTTCTTTGTTTGGAATTTCAAAGATTTGGACAGAATGCAATCAGTCGACTTGTAGCGTGGTACCAGTCGACTACTACCTTTGTAATGAAAATATGAATGTTTGAATGATATCTAGCCCAAAAACATAATCTAAACTAGAGATTAAACTCAAATTATAAGCATGGTAACATATACTTTGAATGTAAATGAGAAAGAGCATGAAAGTGATGAAAGTAAAAAGGAAAGAGCAAGAATGTATAAGAGAAATAAAAATTGTATTCTTAATATATGTATTTGTGGTAGATATGTTCATATCTGAATGACTAATTGCTGGTATGGGACGGTGATTAGACATTCCACAATTTTCATGATAGTTGTAAATTGTAAGTTAGTGACTTTAATGGCCAATGTAAATCAAAAGTCACATATTTAGAATTTACAAAACTATAGTATGCACCGATTCACCCATATATATATTTATGAATACTATTTTTAGGACCCCAGTATGTACTTAATGTGTGGGACCTAGAGGTAGGGACCTTATTGTACTTGGATCTACTAGAGGACGCTCCAGAATATACACAAATGTGATATGCAGTTAAGGATTGCAAGGCATAGTTGCCAGAGTACATATTTGAAAGTATGGAGTGGTGCACATGTTACCCCTCCAGATTTCTCTTATTATGCAATTATATGATGATGATTGGTAAAGGCCAACGAGAAGTGCTCTTATTTCCTTATTGCTCTTTATTTTATAATGAAAGTTATATGAATGATGCTATGTTACCAATATGTTTTGATGAGTTCGTGTGAAATATACTACGAGCTGAACATATATAGTAAGCAATGCATGCAAGTATGAATGTTGAATGAAATGTTATATAAGATAACCCAATGGATGTATGATTTTATGAAAAAGAATGTAGAATTTTTGTATGAGTTTACAGTGGTACAAACTAGCTATTTTGAAAATTGGTTATTTATGATATTGAGATTTATTCTCATTAAAAATACTAATTGTATTAGATGCCTAGGTTCCAGATAGTGCTAGAAGTGGAGGTGGAAGTAGTGGAGATGCCCTTCATAGGGTATTTTCCTATTATTCACAAAGTGTGGGTTGTGTATATATGAGAAGTCCCTCCCACATCTTGAGTACGTAAAGTTTTAGGAAAGTTTTTAGTATGCCCAATACCCTAAATCCTTATGATATTTTGGTAAAAGGATCAGGAGAATGGTTTTGATGTATAGGATAAGGGCATATGTGTATTAGGATATGTGAGCTAAGAATCCACTAGCTATCTTTGTTAAATGGGTATGAGTGACAGGTTTGTTGTCTCCTTATCCTAGCTAACACTCTCACATATCCATAGATATATGTCTCATGAATGATATGTATACACTGTAAATGAATGTGGATGTATATAGATATATATATGTATGTTTTATGTCAAGTAATTCAGTTTATTTTCCGCTACGTAACATGTGAGATCTCGAGTGTAGTAGCCCAAACTAATAATACTAATTATATCATTTGACAAATATTTAAAATTTAAATCAGGTAAAGAAAGTAGTAATTCACCAATCTTATAGTATATTGTTTATATTATTTAAATCACTTAAAAGGAACTATAGGATTGGGGGGGATACACTTAGTTGGTATCAGAGCACTACTACCACGGCTAGTTAAAACTGGCTCGATAGTGAAAGGGTAGATTCCTTAGGATAGAAACTAATACAGGATAGTTAGTTGAGTCATGGCAATTGACTGGCTTGTATTATGTTTTGACTTGAGGAATGAAGTATTAGGTTTGGGTAGATGATATTTTTTATTGGTGCCATATGATCTCTTATAAATAGTATGTTATTGAGAGTGATCACCTCAGTAAGTTTGTTTTATAGAGTGAATTATGGCTCTACCTATGAGAAAAACTGGGAAGGAAAAGGAAGGTGAAACTAATATGGAAAGAGTTATGCAAGTAATGATGGGAGTGGCAGAGGCTATGAGAGAATAGGCTGCTGCCGCCGCTCAATAAGCTATTGTTGTAGCTCAACAGGCTGCTGCTGCCACCCAACAGGCTACTGCCGATACTCAATAAGCTACAGCTACAGCTGAATCGCTTAGACAATTTCAAGAGAATAGACCTGGGAATCCCAATCCAACCCCTGAAGTTGGGCAAGTGGGAAACCAAATTTATAATGGTTGGCATAAATTCTAGAGAAACAACCCTCCTTCCTTTAGGGGTGAGTTTAACCTACAGGCAGTAGAAGAATGGCTTCGAAAAATGGAAAAGTTGTTTGAGGTCCTAGGGCCTACTGATGAACAAAAAGTATTATTCGCTACTTATATGCTTACTGAGGAAGCAAAACATTGGTAAAGAGGAGCAAGACAACTATTGGAAGCTCAAGAAGTCCCAATTTCTTGGGAAGTATTTAAGAGGTTATATCTAGAAAAATATTTCCCTGAGAATATGAGGAATCAGAAGGAAATTGAATTCAGACAGTTGAAATAGGGTACTATGACTTTTGAGGATTACTTAGCTAAATTTAAAGAGTTGTCTAAGTTCTCTCCTTATTTGGCACTCCATCCAAATAAGGCATGGAAAGCTATGCATCTGGAAGCTGGGTTACGGTCGGAGATAAAGAATGATGTTGCCCTATTTGAAATTAGAAACTTTGCTATGTTAGTGAACAAATGTCGCATTATTTCTCAAAACCTGGCTGACATAGAGAAAGAAAGACAGAAGGCCAATTTCTTTAAAAGGAAACAACCTGGATCCTTTAGAGGAAGGGATATTAGAAATGAAGGAAACCAAAAGGGGAAGAGACCTATAGTGAGACAAGCAATACCTAATGCTTGTCTAAAGTGTGGAAAAAGTCATGGCAGACCTTGTAGATTCTAGTAGGGTGTGTGTTATAACTGTAGAAAGCCGGGTCATTTCATTAAAGATTGCCCTTAGTAGAAGAAGTTAATTGAGCCCACAAGACCTCCTATTATAGGAAGAGTCTATATTCTCAAAGGTAAAGAAATGGTCTAGTCCGATGATCTGATGAAAGGTAAATATTTGATAAATGGTATATCTTTAATTGTGTTGTATGATTCTGGCGCCACTCATTCTTTCATTTCTTGTGAATGTGTGGAAAGATTGAGTTTACCTTTATTTAAATTACCCCATGAGTTATCTATTTCTACTACTATAGGAGAGCGGGTATTAACTTCTTTAGCCTGCTTAAATTATTCCCTTATTGTTGAAAATAAGCCCTTCATTGTTGACCTTATTTGTTTACCTTTGATGGGATTGGATATTATTTTTGGGATGCATTAGTTGTCTGCAAACAATGTAGTCTTGGATTGTTCTAAGAAATCTATAAATTTTATAGATGCCATACTGGTAGTTAGGAAAATTGAGGAAGAGATCCAAGGAAATACTTTCCTGTGTTCTTCTAAAGTTGAACTTCAACATAAACTTAGTGCTATTCCTGTAGTTTGTGAATTTCCAGATGTTTTTCCCAACGAAATTTCAAGCCTTCCACTTGAGAGAGAGATCGATTTTCTATAGAATTGATTCCTGATACGAGAATAATTTCTATAATGCCTTATCGAATGTCTCCCTTAGAGTTAACAGAATTGAATGTGCAAATAAAGGATTTTTTGGGGAAATAGCTTATTAGACCCAGTGTTTGTAAAGAAAAAGGATGGAAGTATGAGGTTATGTATAGACTATAGGCAACTGAACAAGGTGACTATCAAGAATAAATACCCACTTCTTAGGATAAATGATTTGTTAGATCAATTGAGAAGAGCTACTATGTTTTCTAAAATTGATTTGAGGTTAGGGTACCATCAAATCATAGTAAGAACAAAATATATACCTAAGACAGCCTTTAGAACCAGATATGGGCATTATGAATTTCTTGTGATGCCATTTGGATTGACGAATACTCCAACTATTTTTATGGATTACATGAATCGTATCTTTAGACCCTACCTTGATCAATTTGTGGTAGTGTTTATTAATGACATTCTTATATATTCTAAGAGTAGTGAAGAGCATGAACATTATCTCAGAATTGTATTGCAGTTGCTTCGGGAGAAGAAATTATATGGAAAATTAGAAAAATGTGAATTTTATTTGAAAGAGGTGAAATTCTTAGGTCATGTAATCACTAGAGATGGAGTAACAGTAGATCCCAGTAAGATAGAAGCTGTAATTAGTTGGAAGAGACCCACAACAGTAACCGAAATTCAGAGTTTTCTTGGATTAGCAGGGTATTATAGGAGATTCATTCAAGGGTTTTCGCAAATCGTGTTGCCTTTGGCCAGACTAACTAGGAAAGATATTCCTTTTGTGTGGGATCATAAATGTGAAGATAGTTTTCAAATTTTAAAAGAAAAGTTAACCACAACACCTATCTTAATAATCCCTAATCCCTTAGGAAATTTTGAATTGTATTGTGATGCATCCAAGAAGGGCCTAGGATGTGTCTTGATGCAAAATGGGAGAGTTATTGCATATACCTCTAGACAATTAAGGCCTCATGAAGAAAATTACCCTATCCATGATCTAGAATTAGCAGCCATAGTGTTTGTTTTAAAAATCTAGCGACACTATTTGTATGGGTTGAGGTTTAAGGTATTTAGTGACCACAAAAGTCTCAAATATCTCTTTGACCAAAAAGAATTAAACATGAGGCAGAGAAGATGGATGAAATTCTTAAAAGATTATGACTTTGAATTAAAGTACCATCCAGGAAAAGCTAATGTAGTAGCAGATGCACTAAGTCAAAAATCTCTCCACATGGCTTAACTAATGATAAATGAAATGAGCCTGATAGAGAAATTTAGAAATATAAACCTATCCACACTGGTGTTACCAGATAAGATATGTCTGAGTGAGTTAAAAATCGAGAATAACCTTAGAACCTAAATATTATAAGCTCAAAGAGAGGATGAATTCTTAAAGTCCCTAAAGGACCCAAAAGAATTCAAAAGAGGTGTCAATAAGGTAGTAACTTTCCAAGATAGGATTTATATCCCAGATTCATGAGGGCTAAAGGATATAATTCTAGAAGAAGCCCATAAGAACAACTATATTATTCATCCTAGCACTACCAAGATGTATCAAGATTTGAAAAAGGAATTTTGGTGGCTAAGTATGAAGAAGCAAATAGTTGAGTACGTTGCTAGATGCCTAGTATGCTAGTAGGTGAAAATTGAACATCAGAAACCAGCAAGACTACTACAACCTCTTAAGATTCATGAATGGAAATGGGATAAGATTTCTATGGATTTCATAGTAGGTTTACGAAAAACTCAATTAGGGAATAATGTAATATGGGTGATTGTAGACAGATTAACTAAATCTGTGTATTCCTATCCATCAAAATAAATTTCTCATTGGATAAGTTGGCCCAATTGCATATACTAGAAATAGTAAGACTCCATGGAGTTCCTACTACTATAGTATCTAATAGAGACCCTAGGTTTACTTCTAGATTCTAGAGAACCTTGCAAGAGGCTTTTGGTACTAAACTTAGTTTCAGTACTGCTTATTATCCACAAACTGATAGGCATACTGAAAGAACTATTTAGACTCTAGAAGATATGCTTAAAGAATGTGCTTTAGAACAAAAGGGCAATTAGGATAGAAATTTACCTTTGGTAGAATTTGCTTACAATAATAGTTTCCACTCTAGCATAGGGATAGCTCCTTATGAAGCCTTATATGGAAGAAGATGTAGGTCACCCTTGTGTTGGTTTGATGTGGGGGAGAGACAACTATTAGGGCCAGACTTAGTTCAATAAACCACAGACCAAATTAAGATGATTAAAGAAAAGATGGCCAAGGCCCAAGATAGGCAAAAAAGTTATACTGATAAAAGGAGAAGACCACTAGAATTTGATGAAGGAGATCACGTTTTCCTTAAAGTTTCTCCTATTACTGGTATTGACAGGGCTATTAGGTCCAGAAAGTTAAACCCAAAATACATTAGACCTTTCCAGATTCTGAAAAAGGTTAGCCAATCTTCTTATCAAATTGCTTTACCCCCATTTTTATCCAATCTTCATTATGTGTTTCATATTTCTCAACTTCGAAAATATCTTCCCGATCCTTCACATATTCTCGATGCCAGAACAGTACAATTAAAAGATAATTTGACTTATATGCCAAGACCTTTAAAGATTATTGGTACTAAGGCTAAATAATTGAGGAATAGAACTATTCCTTCAGTAAAAATTCTGTGGGATCAAACGTCGCCACAAGAGGTAACCTGGGAGAAAGAGGAAGAGATGAGAAGAAATTTCCTAGAGTTATTTGTATAGGTACGTATAAATTTCGTGGATGAAATTTTTTGAAAGGAGGGGAGAAATGTAACATCCACTTTTTTCATATTCAAGAGATGTTTGTTTATTTTAATGAATTGAATGTTTGTGTTTGTTGCATTAAATTACATATAGATGCATTAGAATGAGAGTTTTTGGTGAAGAGAAAGAAAAAGGACCAAATTGAAAGGAAAAAGATAAAGCAAGGATAAATGTGAGAATTTTTGAAACTTCAGGGTAATAGGCCGTAATTTTAGCCAAAAGATTTATCGTAGCAATAGAAATTTGAAAGTTTCCCGCCAGTGAGTTAGGGACAAAATGGTAATTTAACATATAGTTGGAAGAATTATTATTTTAGGCCAAATGGTTGGGAATTAGGAGTAGAATTGCAAAGGGCTGGATCACCTATAAATAGGTGAACACCTCAGAACCCTTCCATTTCATCTTGAATCCTGAGTTTCTAGAGAGAGAGAGAGTTTGGTCGAGTAGAAAGAGAAACTAAAGGAGAAAGGCACACTAATTTCAATTCTAGCAAGATTTGAAGTCAAAAAAGTGATTAGGAAGGCATCTGTAGCATTAATTAGCATCCAAACATCAGTTAAACACGGATTAAGGTAGCATAATAACTTAATCCCTTTATTTCAAATTTTACTGTTCACATGACTAAAATTTGTGAAATTGAACTTGTTTGAAAGAAAAAGGGATTAAAAACTACATTCTTATTATTTTTAAATTACTATTGGGTATTTTAACCGATTGAAGATACTTGTGCATGCTTAAAATTGCTTCTGAAAAATGGGTTTTTTAGCTTAAACGAGAATGAGTATAAATATCATATTTGGACAAGATTATATGATGTTTTGGGCTGTTTTCTTGTCTTAAATGTTTTTGAGAAGTTTATCTTAAGTTCATCAATTTCAAAATGGGTTTAGAAACAAGTTTTTGGATTGAAAATTTGGGTCAATGACAATTTATAAAATATAGCAAGACACAGTAACTGATTGCCACGGTGCAGCAGTCGAATGTCGGAGTTTTGATGTGCCCAAAAACTTATACAAAATACTAGCAGTCGACTGCCGGTCACCTAGAAGTTGACTGCTATGTTCTTCCATTTTCCATAAAGTGCCCAAGAACGGAGCAACTAACTAGCCTAACCCAGCAGTCGACTATTGGGCCTCACAGTAAGCTAGCAGCCAACTGCCAAGCACCTAACAGTCGATTGGTAGCTCTCTATTTGGAATTTCAAAGATTTGGACAGAATGCAATCAGTCGACTTGTAGCGTGGTACCAGTTGGCTACTACCTTTGTGATGAAAAGATGAACTTAATTACATGTTTGAATGATATCTAGCCTAAAAACATAATCTAAACTAGAGATTAAACTCAAATTATAAGCATGGTAACATATACTTTGAATGTAAATAAGAAAGAGCATGAAAGTGATGAAAGTAAAAGGGAAAGAGCAAGAATGCATAAGAGAAATGAAATTGTATTCTTAATATATGTATTTGTGGTAGATAGGTTCATATCTGAATAACTGATTGCTAGTATGGCATAGTGATCAGACATTCCACAATTTTCGTGATAGTTGTAAATTGTAAGTTAGTGACTTTAATGGCCAATGTAAATGAAAAGTCACATACTTAAAATTTACAGAACTATAGTATGCACTGATTCGCCCATATATATATTTACGAATAGCATTTTCATGACCCTAGTATGTACTTAATGTGTAGGACCCAAAGGTGGGGACTTTATTGTACTTAGATCCACTCGAGGACACTCCAAAATGTGCACAAATGTGATATGCAGTCGAGGATTGCTAAGCATAGTTGCCAAATTACATATTTGAAAGTATGGAGTGATGCACATCTTGTCCCTCCAGATTTCTCTTATTATGCAATTATATGATGATGATTGGCAAAGGCCAACGAGAAGTGCTCTTATTTCCTTATTACTCTTTATTTTATAATGAAATTTATATGAATGCTATGTTACTGGTATGTTTTGATGAGTTTATATGAAATATACTACGGGCTGAACATATATAGTAAGTAATGCATGCAAGTGTGAATGTTGAATGAAATGTTATATAAAATAACCCAAGGGATGTATGATTTTATGAAAAAGAATGTAGAATTTTCGTATGAGTTTACGATGGTACAAACTAGCTAATTTGAAAACTGGTTATTTATGCTACTGAGATTTATTCCCATTAAAAATATTAGTTTGTATCAGATGCCTAGGTTCCAGATAGTGCTAGAATTGGAGGTGGAAGTGGGGGAGATACCCTTTATAGGGTATTTTCCTGTTATTCACAAAGTGTGGGTTGTGTATATATAGGAATTCCCTCCCACATATTGAGTATGTAAAATTTTAGGAAAGTTTTTAGTATGCCCAAAACCCTAAATCCTTATGATATTTTGGTAAAAGGATCAGGAGAATGGTTTTGATGTATAGGATAAGGGCATATATGTATTAGGATATGTGAGCTAAGAATCCACTAGCTATCTTTGTTAAATGGGTATGAATGACAGGCTTGTTGTCTCCTTACCCTAGCTAACACTCTCACATATCCATAGATATATGTCTCATGAATGATATGTATACATTGTAAATGAATGTGGATGTATATAGATATATATATGTATGTTTTATGTCAATTAATTTAGTTTATTTTTTGCTGCGTAACGTGTGAGATCCTGAGTGTAGTAGCCCAAACCAATAATACTAATTATGTCATTTGATAAATATTTAAAATTTGACTCGAGTAAAGGAAGTAGTAATTTACCAATCTTATAGTATATTGTTTATATTATTTAAATCACTTAAAAGGAACTATAGGATTGGGGGGAGTTACACTTAGTTGGTATCAAAGCACTACTACCACGGCTAGTTAGAACTGGCTCGGTAGTGAAAGAGTAGATTCCTCGAATAGAAACTAATACAGGATAGTTAGTTGAGCCATGGCAGTTGACTGGCTTGTATTATGTTTTGACTTGAGGAATGAAGTATTAGGTTTGGGTAGATGATATTTCAGATTGGTGCCATATGATCTCTTATAAATAGTATGTTATTGAGACTGATCACCTCGGTAATGTTTATTTTATAGAGTGAATTATGGATCCACCTAGGAGAAATACTAGGAAGGAAAAGGAAGGTGAAACTAATATGGAAAGAGTTATGCAAGTAATGATGAGAGTGGCAGAGGCTATGAGAGAACAGGCTACTCGCTCAACAAGCTGTTACTGCCACCCAACAGGCTACTGTCGCTACTCAACAAGCTATAGCTATGGCTGAAGCACTTAGACAATTTCAAGAGAATAGACCTGGGAATCCTAATCCAAACCCTAAAGTTGGGCAAGTGGGAAACCAAATTTATAATGGTTGGCCTGAATTCCAAAGAAATAACCCTCCTTCCTTTAAGGGTGATTTTAACCCACAGGAAGTAGAAGAATGGCTTCGAAAAATGAAAAAGTTTTTGAGGTCCTAGGGACTATTGATGAACAAAAAGTATTGTATATTGTATATTTTTTATATTATTTAAATCACTTAAAAGGAACTATAAGATTGGGGGGGTTACAAGCCCAATTATATATTCAAGAGATAGTGAGGCTTCATAGTGTACCCATTAGCATCGTCTCAGATAGGGATCCCAGATTCACCTCTAGGTTTTGGAAAGCCCTACAGGAAACCTTTGGAACCAAGCTAAGTTTCAGTACAGCATATCATCCTCAAACTGATGGACAAAAGGAGAGAACCATTTAGACCTTAGAGGATATGCTTAGGGCTTGTGTCTTAGAGTACCAAGGAAATTGGGAAAGGAGTTTACCACTGATTAAGTTTTCTTACAATCATAGTTTCCACTCTAGCATAGGTATGACACCGTATGAAGCCTTATATGGGAGGAAATGTAAGTCACCATTGTGCTGGTATGAAGTGGGTGAGAGGCAATTGTTAGGTCCTGAGTTAGTACAATAGACAACTGATCAAATTAAGATGATCAAAGAGAAAATGGCAAGGCTCAGGATAGACAAAAGAGTTATGCTGATAAAGGTATCCCTGACTACGGAGATTGATAGAGCTATGAAGTCTAGAAAGCTAAGTACCAGATACATTAAACCTTTTTAGATATTGAAGAGAATGGGTCCATCAGCATACCAAATAGCCTTACCCCCTTATTTGTCAAACCTTTACAGTGTTTTCCATGTCTCCTAGCTCAGAAAGTATATACCCGACCCCTCACATATACTTAACGCCAGTACTCTAAAATTAAAGGATAATCTGACTTATCAGTCGAAACCTATACAAATCATCCGTACTGTAGTCAAGACCCTAAGGAATAAGGTCATTCCCCTGGTAAAGATCTTGTGGGATCGAACGGCACCACAGGAAGCCACCTAGGAAAGAGAGGAGGGCATGCACAGAGCATATCTAGAATTATTCCCATGAGTTATGTATAAATTTTGAGGACGAAATTATTTTTAAGGAGGGGAGAAATGTAACACCCCATATTCTTTTGATTGGTTTCAAATTAATGTTTTCTTGATTAGTTGGATGAGTCGTTATAAAGTATGATGAAATTGCTTGTGTAATTTAATATTGGGAATAATTATGCTAAAAGACAACACCTCCTTCCTTGTGGTGACTAAATTATAATGTGAGTAGGAAGGAAAACAATACCTAAAAACTAAGGTGCTTAAGGTACTTGAGGTGCTTACATAAAAGTTTAGGTGCTTGAGGTGCTTACATTAAAGTTGAGATGCTTAAATTCTTTTCTTCTTTCCCTAACCGAACAACTATATGAAGGATAGATTTAAAAATATATAAGCATGCAGCAATTGAGGGAAGCGGCTACACATTATATAAAAAACAAAGACTCATTCGGTTATTCCAAGAAATGATGATAAATGAATAATTAATAAGCCATCTATGCGCCCTACCTTTTCGGCCAAATTAAGAGAATGAAGTGGCTAATTTGGCTAAAGGCATTGATAGTAGTAAGACTAGGCACGTGTAAGCTTAGGAGGAAATGAAAGTAAAAGGGGAATGTGACATTTAAATAAAGGTATATATATATTGAGTGAAGCGGCAAAAGGAAAAAGAGAATTGCAATAGCTTCCCCCCTTTCTTTTTCTCTAACCGTATAGCCACATGAAACGCTAATTTTAAAAAAAATTTATATATGTGTACGATGAGAGGCATCACTAAAAGAGCTTGATAATCACTTAAAGACAATACACAAACCACGAAACAATAGAGAGACCATTAGATATAATAGGGCATTTGGTGAAGGAAAATGAGAGGTGAGGGAAGCCGAATATTTAATCAAACCAAATAGGAATTTGATATAAGGATTGTCATGCCAAATCGTGCAGCTTGCGTGGCTGAGAGAGAAGTAAATCTTGTGTGAGAGGTACATCCAGCATGACCGTACGTCTTGCGTGCATCCCTTGCATTCCTTCCTTTGGACGCCACTAAATGCTAAAGTTGCATGCATAGAACGTTGGCCTTTGCATGAAGGTAGTGGCTTATGTAACACCCTCAATCCTATGGTTTCTTCTAGATAATTAAATAATATAATGTAGAATTGGTGAGTTGCTACTACCTTTACCCGAGTAAATTTTTAAGTTTTTCTAAGTTAAATAGTTGAGTGCCACTAGTTTGGGTTACTATACTCGAGTTCTCACACGTTACGCAGCGAAAATAAATAAAGAAATTTAAATAAGATAGATAGATAAAAGGATATTTACATTCACATTCACTATTCATAATATTTATACATACATAAACAGTAGTGTGTGCCAGATAGATATGTGAGCCTGAACAGGGTAAGGAGACAAGAAGCTTGCCACTCATACCCTGTTTAAACAAAATATCCTATCCATATATCTTAATACATATATGCCTTTCTTACTTACATCAAAATTCATTCTCCTGATCCCTCCAAAAGATATATAAGGATTCAGGATATGGGTATATCAAAAACCTATGATATATTTCTAATTATGCATACAGTCAGGGGGTGGGAAGAACTTCCCATACATATACAATCCATATTTCTTTAACTATCGGGAAAAGCCCTAGAAATGGTATCTCTATTATTTCCACCTCGACCTCGAGGAAAATCTGGTACCTAGGCATCTGATATAAATTAGCTTTAATGAGAAATATTTCTTAATAGCAATAATCACCTATGTTTAAAGATAGCTATTTATACCACCATACAAATACAGAAATCCACTACATTCTTTTTCATAATAATTTCAAAATATTATGCTATTGGAATAATGCACATGAATTATACAAATATATCATGCATATACTTATGAATACTTATACATTGCAATAAATATACATGACATGAGATACATGAATACATTCTCAGACTGTAATGGTAACAACTCATATTCTCGTATCAATGTAAAGCATAAACAAAGAAATCATGCAATTTGATATGGTCATAGTAAAAAAGCATCACAAAATAATTCATTCAAATTTATATTCATAAATGAGATTCTCTTATGGTCATAAGCCACCTGGAATCATTCTCGTGGTTTCACCATTAGCATTTATTCTCAGGTTAATAGGCAGCATTTATTCTCGGGGTTAACTGTCAGCAATTATTCTCGTAGTTAACCGTCTGCAAAACTTTTCCTGGATTAAAGCCAGTTGCAACTATTCTAGCGGTATAACCAATTGCATCCCTTCTCGCGGTATAACCAAATGCATCCCTTATCAAGGTTCAACCAACTGCAGTTACTCCCATTTATGGTTTATGCTCAATTAAAATCTCTTGTTTCACTTCTCTTTCTCATAATTTCTCAAATATTCTCATTTCTCATATTACCCATTACAATATAAGATTAAATCCTACATTTAGGCAGAATATTGGGCTAATCGTGGATGAAAGTAAGTTATTGAGTTAAATTTTCTAAAACAGAGAGCTACAAGTCGACTTCCAACCTCTTGACAGTTGACTCCCAACTTGGTGCCCCAAAAATGTTTCAAACAGTAAGAAATCAGTTGAATTCCAACCTCCTGGCAATCGAATGCTCTGTTCTTGGCTAATTTATGGAAAATAAAAACACGACAATCGACTTCTAGCCCCTGGCAGTCGACTGCTAGCATTCTGGATACGTTTCTGGGCAACTCAGGAGCACGACAGTCGACTGGTAGAGCCTATAAGTTGACTACTACATCATGCTTTGTTTTAAAACTCATGGTTGACCAATTCTTTTAGCCCAAGAACATGTTTTTAAAATGTTTTTGATGATTGAAAACTCAATAACAGTATAAAAGCTTCATTTGCCACTCAAAAATAGCCTAAACCACCAATTATTTAAGCTCAAATCTTGGATTTAAGCTATTTTTCAAAAACCATAAAAAAACCCATTTCTCATATTTTCACTTATGCATTCACAAGTATATTCTATCATTTTAAAACATCCAATAGCAATCAAAAACGCTAAGAATGTAGGTTTTAATCTTCCTGTAGTTTAAAATCATAAAGCTCAAAATGTCCAGCCATGAATAGTAATTTCGAAAATAAGGGAGATGGGTGATTTGCTACCTTTCTATTGATTTAAACTTGATGATTGATGTTTGGAAAGTGTTCTAGGATGTTTTCCTAGCTCCAGGAATGCTTAAATTTGTCCAACAGCTCTTTTCCCTCACAATTCCAACTCTTTCTCTCTCTAGCTTGTCCTCTCTCTTTCTAAGCTTTCTGAATTAAAGTTGAAAATGAAGGGTTTTGAAGGATTAGCCTATTTATAGGCAGTCCGACCCTTTGCAATTTTGCTCCTAATTCCTGACCATTCGGTCCAAAATGATTAATTTCTTCAACTATATGTTAAATTACCATTTTTTCCTTAACTCACTAACGGGAAATTTTCAGAATTCTGTTGCTACCGTAAATCATTTGGCTAAAATTAGGGCCTACTGCCCTGAAGTTTTAGATATTCATACAATTTTCCATTATATCATTTTCATTTTCAATTTAGTCCTTATTCTTTCTTTTCCCTTAAAGTTCTTATCCTAATGCAACTACATGTAGCCTAATACAACAAACATAAACATTTAATTCATTTAAAATCAACAAACATCTCTTAATGCATAGAAGGAGCAGATGTTACAGCTTACGTGCAATGGATGGAGTAACCGTACATATGCATGCAGCAAGAGAGCCTCACAATTCCACAATATAAAATGCCACTTGGTAATGCTACAAGCAAGAAAAGTGCAGCGTGTAAAAGAAGGTTATGTGAACGAGTGACTAAAGGAAAAGGTGCAAAATTTTTCTTT